>CM022303.1:640491903-640841130 GCA_011799875.1 Thinopyrum elongatum | reverse complement strand
CGCCGCAGCGGCCACGTGGAGCCCCATCTATCCCGGTTCGTATAAGAACCGGGACTAAAGATGTTGGGCTTTAGTCCTGACCCTTTAGTCACGGTTCCCGAACCGGGACAAATGGGACTTATGAACCGGGACAAATGGGCCTTTTTCTACTAGTGGGGGTGTTATCTCTCCAGAGAGCCCCGAACCTGGGTATGTCTTGCGTCCCACGCTCGCTCATGCCGGCCTTGCCTCTGGATCCCACCGGTGCCCTCGAGCCTGTCCCTCTATTTAGCCATCCTTTGGCATCTGCCGTGCACCCACAACGACAACACTCGATACATTTTCTAAGGTTTTTCCGGTGAAAAAAACCCTAAAACACTACCCGGACGTGACGTAATGTGTTTTGTGTCAGATTTCGTCCATACCTTTCCTGGGGGACCACATTGGCCATGCCCACATGGTGCCAAAAGTTAGGGTCATCTCATGCATGCCTCCACATGCACCACTACAAGCAGGACCATTCGGGTCTGCCGAAGGGCAAGTCTGAAAGAGGTTTTTCTTCCCGCTAACACCAGTTGAGCCAAAACTTTATGCACACCCTAGGATGAACATGGCAAGCATGCATGACAAGTCATGTTGATTTCCGGCACTCGATGCATTTTCTAGGGTTTTCCCAGTGAAAAAACCCTAAAACACTGCCCGGACATGATGCAGGTGCATTTTGTGTCCGATTTCATCCAAACCTTGCCTGGGGGACCACATTGACCATGCCCACATGGTGCCAAAAGTTGGGGTCATCTCATGCATGCCTCCATATGCACCATGTACAAGCAGGACGATTTGGGTCTACCGGAGGGCAAGTCTGAAAGAGGTTTTTTTTGGTCCCACCAGTTTAGCCAAAAATTTATGCACATGCTAGGATGACCATGGCAAGCATGCATGGCAAGTCTCGTTGATTTCCGACGCTCGATGCATCTTCTAGGATTTTCCCGGTGAAAACCCCTAAAACACTGCCCGAACATGACGCAACATGCGATTTGTGTCCGATTTCGTTCGGCAGACCCGAATGGTCCTGCTTGTACACGGTGCATGTGGAGGCATGCATGAGATGTCTCCAACTTTTGGCACCATGTGGCCATGGCCAATGTGGTCCCCCAGGCAAGGTTTGTACAAAATTGAACACAAAACACACGTTGCGTCATGGTCCAGGCAGTGTTTTAGGGTTTTTTCACCGGGAAAACCCACGAAAATGCATTGAGTGTCAGAAATCTACGCGACTTGTCATGCATGCTTGCCATGGTCATCCTTGGGTGTGCATAAAGTTTTGGCTCAATTGGTGGAACCGGGAAGAAAAGACTCTTTCAGACTTGCCCTCCGGCAGACCCGAATGGTCGTGCTTGTACAGGGTGCATGTGGAGGCGTGCATGAGATGACCCGAAACTTTGGAACCATGTGGCAGTGGCCAACGTGGTCCCCCAGGCAAGTTTTGTAAGAAATCGAATAGAAAACGCATGTTGTGTGACGTCCGGGCAGTGTTTTAGGGTTTTTTCATCGGGAAAACCCTAGAAAATGCATCGAGTGTCGGAAATCAACGAGACTTGTCATGCATGCTTGCCATGGTAATCCTAGAGGGCACTGTTCCTTGTCTTGTCTTGCGTCACGGAGTGGTTGAGCTGGCTTAGCTATAGTGGCATGTTGCCTGGTCACCATCGGCTTGCGTCAGCAGGACGAGGGGCGCACTGTTGCCATGCCGGCCCTGGTCAGCGGAGTAGGTGGGGCACTGTTGCCAAGCTCCTGCCGGTCAGAGGGGTTGGTGGGCCATTGTAGCCGTGCTCATCTCCCTTACGGGGACATGATCCGTCGTACGCCTTGGATTGGACGGGTGCTGGCCCAAGGCTGGGTTGAGGAGGTCTTGGCTTGGCGGAGCCGGCTGGCATGCGGCAGCGGGCCCGGCCGGGTTGCGGGGCTTAGCCGGGTTGCGGGGCTTGGCCGTGTCGAGGAATCCGGCCAAGCGCAAGCCGGATTGAGGGGCGAGGCCGGCCCCGATGTTTTAAAAGGATCCGGCTTCCGTTGCCTGCCCGGGGTCCATCCCCCCGACAAGTGTCAGAAATCAACGCGACTTGTCATGCATTCTTGCCATGGTCATCCTAGGGTGTGCATAAAGTTTTGGCTCAATTGGTGGGACCAGGAAATAAAACCTCTTTCAGACTTGCCCTCAGGCAGACCTGAATGGTCCTGCTTTTACATGGTGCATGTGGAGGCATGCATGAGATGACCCCAACTTTTGGCACCATGTGAGCATGGCCAATGTGGTCCCCCAGGCAAGGTTTGGATGAAATCGGATAGAAAACGCACGTTGCGTCACGTCCGGGCAGTGTTTTAAGGGTTTTTCACCTGGAAAACCCTAGAAAATGCATCGAGTGTCGGAAATCAACGAGACTTCTCATCCATGCTTGCCATGGTCATCCTAGAGTGTGCATAAAGTTTTGGCTCAATTGGTGGGACCAAAAAGAAAAAAACCTCTGTCAGACATGCCCACCGGCAGACCTGAATGGTCCTGCTTGTACATGGTGCATGTGGACGCATGCATGAGATGATCCCAAATTTTGGCACCATGTGGGCATGGCCAATGTGGTCCCCCAGGCAAGATTTGGACGAAATCGGACACAAATTGCACGATGCGTCATGTCCAGGCAGTGTTTTAGGGTTTTTTCACCGGGAAACCCATAGAAAATGTATCGAGTGTCAGAAATCAACGAGACTTGTCATGCATGCTTGCCATGGTCATCCTAGCATGTGCATAAAGTTTTGGCTCAATTTGTGGGACTGAAAAAAAAACGTCTTTCAGGCTTGCCCTCCGGCAGACCCGAATGGTCCTGCTTGTACATGTTGCATGTGGAGGCATGCATGAGATGACCCCAACTTTTGGCACCATGTGGGCATGGTCAATGTGGTCCCCCAGGCAAGGTTTGGATGAAATCGGACACAAAATGCACCTGCATCATGTCCGGGCAGTGTTTTAGGGTTTTTTCACTGGGAAAACCCTAGAAAATGCATCGAGTGCCGGAAATCAACATGACTTGTCATGCATGCTTGCCATGTTCATCCTAGGGTGTGCATAAAGTTTTGGCTCAACTGGTGTTAGCGGGAAGAAAAACCTCTTTCAGACTTGCCCTTCGGCAGACCCGAATGGTCCTGCTTGTAGTGGTGCATGTGGAGGCATGCATGAGATGACCCTAACTTTTGGCACCATGTGGGCATGGCCAATGTGGTCCCCCAGGAAAGGTATGGACGAAATCTGACACAAAACACATTACGTCACGTCCGGGTAGTGTTTTAGGGTTTTTTTCACCGGAAAAACCTTAGAAAATGTATCGAGTGTTGTCGTTGTGGGTGCACGGCAGATGCCAAAGGATGGCTAAATAGAGGGACAGGCTCGAGGGCACCGGTGGGATCCAGAGGCAAGGCCGGCATGAGCGAGCGTGGGACGCAAGACATACCCAGGTTCGGGGCTCTCTGGAGAGATAACACCCCCACTAGTAGAAAAAGGCCCATTTGTCCCGGTTCATAAGTCCCATTTGTCCCGGTTCGGGAACCGTGACTAAAGGGTCAGGACTAAAGCCCAACATCTTTAGTCCCGGTTCTTATACGAACCGGGATAGATGGGGCTCCACGTGGCCGCTGCGGCGAGCCCAGAGAGGACGGCCTTTAGTCCCGGTTGGTAACACCAACCGGGACCAAAGATCATCCACGTGTCAGCAGCTCAGGAGCTGGGGTTTTTTTTTTGAAAGGGTGGGGGGGTTTAGGGGTTTTGTAGGGTTAATTTAGGGGTTGCATATATTGTGTTAGCTAGTTAATAGAGAGAAGTGTCCTCTCTTATCTCCGTGCTTGGTCGATGCTACGTACTATACGTATAGAGAGGACTCGACACGCTAGCAAGTAAGCAAAAGAAGGAAACCATTAAGTACACAAGATCATCATGAACATATACAGAGAGAAGTGATCGACCTCCTCCTTCTCCGAGAGATTGGTCGAACAACAAGTTTTCGTATATCTATCCGACGCTACTAGCTACATATATACAATATAAGATCCCTAACATCTGATGTCAAGTTCCACATGGTATTCTCCGGCTGGATTGATGACGTGGTCAAGAAAGAATCCAGCCAATTCCTCTTGAATTGCCTTTAAGCGATCTTGTGGTAGGAGTTCATCCCGCACCTGCCAAATCTAATTTGAAGAAGGGGGTCAATACATATATATGAATGAAACTCAACACAAATGATGGTAACAAAATAAAATTGTGAATATTATTGCTTACGCACTTCATATTGTTTTTCAGAGTAGCCCCGCTTAGAGGTCGTTGCGTTGTAGATGTACTCGCAAATGTAGTATCCACAAAAGTTATTCCCGCCTTCCTGCCACAACCACTTTACGAGAAATAGAGGTCATTCAAACTGATAATCAAGCATTATAAATGGTATTGATGAAACTAGCTAGAATCAATGGGAGATGCGCGGAACTAGCTAGTAGTACTTACTTTCGGGTGTGTAAATCACAGATCCCCCGGCAGTCCCGGAACTTCTATGGTGAACACTTTCCAAACCCTGCGAGACAAAGAAAATAATTACTTGATAACAGGAAATGAACAAAGTTGCCGATATGGTGCGATAATGATCGATTGAACTTACTTCTTGAGCATTTCAGTCATGGCCGCATACTCCTTGGGATCTTTTCGTTTTGAGTCTAAGACGGTTACTAGTCCCTGCTCAAGCTTAATCTCTAGGAGAATAAAGTGGAAGCTGCACACGCATGCATAACTCATCAATTACATTACTATAACCTCGAGTAATAATGGAAACCGAATATGCAGAAGACAGTAACACTCACTTGAAGTTGTAAGGAAAGAGTATTTTATCTTTGTTTTAATTTTTAAGCAACGATTGTAGCAAGTTGGCCTCGGTTTCTTTCGGATTATATTTAACCGTCCATTGTTCTATGAGATTTGTGTTAATGAACCCAATATCATAGATTTGTGCATTTCTGCATTCGACGATCTTCAATCTGCATAATATAGTGAGGATAATTATATATACATGCAATGAAAGAGCTGAGCTATATATAGAGACTTAATTACAGAAGTATAGTACTTACAGACAGTAGCAAGTGATGATTATTTTATCGAGGTCCTTTTGATTGAAAAACTGGAAGAACTCCTCAAATGGAACAGACAACAGATCAATTCCAACGAGGTCGTGCTCCTCTTTAACTCTCAGCGTCAAAATATACTTCCCAGACTTGCAGGTTTCCATGTACCACTTATGGAATCTTCGCATCATCGTTGTTAGAGGACGATCACCAGGTCTGACGAGAGGCTTCCCGTACTGGTATTTGTGTTCGTCCACCTCCATTGTATCAAAATGTGCATCGTCGGGCAGGTAATCACCAGGATTGGTACCGGGCAGCATCCCCGGCAGATTTGCGACGATATCGCTAGACACCTTGAGCGGGGGGCACGATTGGTTTGCCTGTTCGCCGAGCTGGGGAATTTTGTGCCCACTTCTTCATTCTTGTAACCTTTTGTCAGTTGAAGTAGTTCCCGACCGGCGCGCTCCTTCCACTGCCTTTTTAAGAGCGCGGACATGGTTGTCATCCGGCGGAGTCAGTGGTGGTCGCTTCAGGTTCTTCACAGTGAGCTTCAATTTCACCGGATCCATCTTCTCCTCCGGAGGTGGATTTTTCTTTGCAAAAAAGTCCCTCACTTGGGCTTTACAGATCTCCGCGTTTTCCTCGTCGGTCATCTCGTATGGTAACTTCTCTAGAGGCGTGAGAGTCGGACCGAATCTGTATTGCCTCCCGCCTCTGGCTGTACTGCTAGACGCCGGAGTAGTCAGAGTGGCTGCGGCTGTCTTCCTTTGTTGCTTACGAGGCGGAGAAGGAGGCGGAGTGCTACGACGCGTCGGAGCAGCCAGAGCGGCGGCGGCTGTCTTCCGCTGTTGCTGACGAGGCGGAGAAGGAGGCGGGCTGCTCGGACGCGCCGGCGCAGGCGGAGAAGGAGGCGGAGTGCCGCCACGCGCCGAAGCAGCCGGAGAAGGAGGCGGAGTGCCCTGATCACTCGCCAGAGGAGGAGGCGGAGGAGGAGGCGGAGTGCCCTGACTCACCGGAGGAGGAGGCGGAGGCGTCCAGTTCGGAAGGTTGATGAGCTCCTTCCGCCATAGACATGGAGTCTTCAGAGCAAGACCCAGCTGAGTCTCCCCTTCACCAGTAGGGTGGTCAAGCTGGAGCTCCTCAAATCCCTCCGTTATTTCATCGACCATCACAACAGCATAGCCTTGTGGAATCGGAAGGCAGTGAAAAGTTGCGCCGGGTTGAGGAGGTGTAACAGAGCCGACAGCCGCCTTGACTTTGAGGTGCTGCCATTGCGTCATAAGGTGGCAATCTTGAGCCTCCGTGATAGCATCCACGGGGTAGCTGGGAGCCGTGAAGTCAGGCTGCTGAAGGACCTCGGTGGAAGCCACGCTGCTTCTCCGCTGAGATGGAGGGGTAGCTTCTGGGGTAGCTTCGGCAGGTCGCTGGCTCTGAACTAGTAGTGCTTGTTCCTCTAGCGCTCGTACCCTTGCATTCAGCGACTGCAGTTCCGTCTGCTCCACTTTCCTCCTCCTCTCCCGGGTTTTGTAACCGCCTGCGCTGGGAAACCCAACCTTCCACGCAACGGAGCCTGCCGTGCCTCGTGTTCGTCCTGGGTGATCAGGATTCCCGAGGGCCTGTGTGAGCTCGTCGTTCTCTCTGTCGGGAATGAACGTCCCTTCCTACGCTGCGGCGATATACTTCTGAAGCTTCTTGACGGGTATTTCAAGTTGCTCCTTCGTCCAATGGCACTTCCCTGTTTCAGGGTCCAAGGTTCCCCCAACCCCGAAGAACCAAGTCCTTGAACGGTCTGGTCAGTTCAATGTCTCTGGTTTGACCCCTTTATCAAGCAGGTCCTTCTCAGCCTTGTCCCACAACGGCCGGGCTTTGAGGTAGCCATCTGACCCCGTGCGATGGTGATACTCCTTCTTTGCAGCATTTTTCTTGTTTGTCGCTGACATCTTCTTACTCTTCTCCGATGTCTTGTGGGCCACAAATGCGGGCCAGTGATCTCTTATCTTCTCAAATCGGCCGGTGAATTCTGGAGTCTTCCCTTTGTCGACAAACATTGATTTCAACTCATTCTTCCACCTCCTGAATAGATCTACCATCTTCTTAAGAGCATGAGCCTTGACCAATGGCTCTATAACTGGCTTATCCGGATCCTCCTCTGGCGGTAGGGTGAAATTTGCCTTCAGCGCGGTCCAAAGATCATCTTTTTGTCTATCGTTGACAAAAGACACTTGAGGGTCTTCGCTCTTAGGCTTATTCCATTGGTGGATGCTGATCGGGATCATGTCCCTAACAAGAACCCCGCACTGAGCAGAAAATGCTTCCTTGGTCCGGCTGGATTCAATCAGTTGGCCATCGCCCTTGATTGCTGTGATCGTGAACCTTTCATCCTGGCGCAACCTTTTCTTCGGGCCTCATCTCGTTACCGAAGTTTGGCTCGATCCGGAGGGCTAGAAAAGAAGAAAGAAGAGAGTTAATATGTGTACATACCAAAACAATTAATGCATCAATTAGCTAGTCAGCACAGGCTTAATTAATATATATACCTCGCCGGACTTTGCAACAGCTCCTTCCTCCGTTTGCTCATCGGAGCCATCATAATCATGTCCTTCCACCTCCATTGTTCGATCACCGGAGCCTGCTTCACCCTCTCCTTCCAGACCATCGGTGTCGTTGAGATATGACAAGATATCACCTCCGCCGAGGATTATGTCCCCCAACAACTATTCTGCTTCGATGTCTCGGTGCTCCATAGTTTCTTCAAATATTACAACATGGCAATTAATATACAAACATGACAGATGGATATATTAGTGCAAACGTAGACCTAGCTAGCTCGACGCTTCTACGGTTTGGGGTGGCCTCGACAACTCTTCTAGTGTTTGGGGTGGCCTAGGCAACGCTTCTAGGGTTTGGGGTGGCCTCGACAACGCTTCTAGGGTTTGGGCCGGACCGCCTCTCTCATGAATGTCCGACGTCCGGACCGACAAGGGATTTAACAAAATGACGCCATTCTGGATGTGCAGAAAATGGTCCATATTTTTCCTGATCTCATCTACCCTTCTATATGTCACGTTGTCTAGTGTCAAAGAATTCAAGAAAACCATGACTTCATCATTAGCCGGAAATTACAGGCGTATAATGGTACGAAGCTCTTCAAAGTTGTTTTGGAACGGAGTTCCCGATAGAATAATTCGCTTTTTGGTACAAAGTTCAGCAAAGAGCCTTCCGAATATCGCTATTTGGAAGGCCTTTGCTGAAATTCATACAAAAAGACGAATTATTCTATCCGGAACTCCGTTCCAAAACAACTTTGAAGAGCTTCATAGCATCATACGCCGGTTACTTCCGACTAATGATGAAGCCATGGATTTCTTCAATACTTTGACAGACAACGTGACATATAGAAGAATATATATATAGATGAGATCAGAAAAAAAATTGGATCAACTTGTGCACATCCATAACGGGGGCATTCTTGATAAATCTATATATGTCAAAATTCAAACTTTGACATATGATCAAACTTTGATATATGATCAAATGTTGCATATGTCAAAATTCAAACTTTGACATATGATCAAACTTTGATATATGATCAAATGTTGCATATGTCAAAATTCAAACTTTGACATATGATCAAACTTTGATATATGTCCACCGCGATATAAAATAATACATAGACTTGTTCGGGCGAGAAGGGGTTGATCGACGTCCCCCCTCATGTCGAAGTTACCGGAGTTATCTTCTAGTGGTTTGGGTGGCCTCGAGAGTTTGTCGGGTAGGGGCGGGAGGGGGTAGGAGATCGACAACGCTTTTTTTCTAGGGTTTGGGTGGCCTCGAGAGTTGGTCGCCCGGTATATCGAGAGGGGGGTGAACATTTTACCTTAGTAACTTAGAAAAAAAATGTTATCGGGGAGGGGGTATATCGACCCCCCCCCCTCATGTCAAAGTTATCGGGGAGGGGCTATATCACAAACGACATACATATAGCCACAAACTATAAAAAAAAGTTATCAGCGAAGGGATATATCGCCCACCCCCCCCTCATTTGAAGTTATCGAGGAGGGGGTATATCGAGAGGGGGTGAACATTTTTACCTTAGTAACTTAGAAAAAAATTGTTATCGGGGAGGGGTATGTCGACCCCCCCCCCCCCTCATGTCAAAGTTATCGGGGAGGGGCCTATATCGACAATGACATCATATAACCACATACATATAAAAAAATGTTATCGGGGAAGGGGTATATCGACCCCCCCCCCTCATGTTTGAAGTTATCTCGGGAGGGGGTATATCGAAGGGGGTGAACATTTTACCTTAGTAACTAGAAAAAAATGTTATCTGGAGGGGGTATATCGACCCCCCCCCCCCATGTCAAAGTTATCGGGGAGGGGCTATATCGACAACGACATACATATAGCCACATACATATAAAAAAAAATGTTATCGGGGAAGGGGTATATCGACCCCCCCCCCTCATGTTGAAGTTATCGGGAGGGGGTATATCGAGAGGGGGGTGAACATTTTACCTTAGTAACTTAGAAAAAAATGTTTCGGGAGGGGTATATCGACCCCCCCCCCCCCTCATGTCAAAGTTATCGGGGGGGGCTATATCGACAACGACATACATATAGCCACATACATATAAAAAAATGTTATCGGGAAGGGGTATATCGACCCTCCCCCCTCATGTTGAAGTTATCGGGGAGGGGGTATATCGACAATGACATACATACAAGGAAAAAAATTTTATCGGGGAGGGGTATATCGACACCGACATACATACATGGAAAAAATGATATCCATCTATACATACATGCCACATACATATATACATGAAAAAAATGCTATGAAAAAAATACATATATGAACAAAAAATTAATACACATATGAACAAAAAATACATATATGAACAAAGAATGTTCTGAACAAAAAAATTAATACTATATGACATCCATACATACATATAGCCACCTACACTACATATATACATTATATATATATAATGAACAAAAAAATTCATCATATAAAATATGAAAAAATCATCATATACACAGAGCCGGGGCGGCGGCGGCTCACAGCGGGGGCGGCCGGCGAGGGCGACGGCGGGGGCGGCGAGGGCGGCGACGGTGGGGGCGGTGGGGGCGGGCCGGGGTGCAGGGGCGCGGCCGGGCGCGCTCGGGGGCGACGGACGGCGACGACGACGGTGGGGGCGGGCCGGGCTGCAGGGGCGCGGTCGGGCGCGCTCGGGGGCGGCGGACGGCGACGGCGTTGGCGGCGGACGGCGTCGGCGTGGGCTCGGGTGCGGGGCAGGGGCACGGGCGACGGCGACGGCGTCGGGGCAGCCTGGCGGCGTCGGGGAACTGCGATGAAACTGAAAATTTCCACAAGTCTTGCTTATATACACGAAGCATTGGTCCTGGTTCGTGACACCAACCGGGACTAAAGGGCATGCATTGGTCCCGGTTGGTGCCACGAACCGGTACCAATGCACCCCTTTAGTCCCGGTTGGTGCCACCAACCGGGACAAAAAGACTTGTGCTGCCCGCGTCACGGCCAAAAGTTTAGTCCCACCTCGCTAGTTGAGAGAGCTCGAGAGTGGTTTATAAGCGCTGCTGCGCCCACTCTCTCGAGCTCCTCTCAACTGCAGGCTTTCGGGCCTAAACTCGCACTATGTGCCTGTGGGCCTACTGGGCCTGCTGCGGGCCTGAATCCTGGCCCATGGTTGGGTTTCTAGTCGTATTCAGGCCGTGGTGGCCCAGTAGGCGGCACTTTTTTTATTTTTATTTTGTTTTCTTTGTTGCTTTATTTATTTTATTTTGTTTCTACTTACAACAAAATACTTACTGTTGCTATTTTTATTTATTTTATTAAATTTTATTTTATTTTATTTTGCTTCTACTTATTTATTAAAGTTTATTTTGTTTCTACTTATTTATTTTATTTTGTTTCTACTTATTTATTTTATTTTCTTTTTTGCTTTTTTTATTTATTTTATGAAAATTCTTTTTCTTTTAATGTTTTGAAGAGAAAATACTTTGATAATTTTAGTTGCATAAATTTTATATAATTTTAGTTTCAATAATACAAGAGGTTTAAAAAGTTGAAAAGCACTTCAAATGAACTCTGAAGAGGTTGAAAATGAGCATGATATCATCATTTCACCCACATAGCATGTGCTAAAAAGTTGAGAGGGTTACGGCAAAAACTGGATGCACTTCGAGTACAAAATGGACAATCTCTTTCGAAGTATCAGGGTTTCGGACAAAAACTCACCTGTTACAAAGGGATTTCATTTTTTTGAACTAATTTGAACTCCAGACTTTTTGTGTGCTCAAAATGAACCATTCAAAGCCACATCATCAATTTTCAACCCTTTCTGACTTCATCTGTCTTCACTTTTTCTTCGCTTGTCTCCTTTGCTTATTACGCCATAACCATGGATATTCTTCATCGCTTAACAGGGTGCTTGGGTCAGCCTTGACTTTGAAGGGAGGAATTTCATGAAACTTTTCATAATCTTCAGACATGTCTGTCTTACCCTCCACTCCCACGATGTCTCTTTTCCCTGAAAGAACTATGTGGCACTTTGGCTCATCGTATGATGTATTCGCTTCCTTATCTTTTCTTTTTCTCGGTTTGGTAGACATGTCCTTCACATAGAAAACCTGCGCCACATCATTGGCTAGGACGAATGGTTCGTCTGTGTACCCAAGATTGTTCAGATCCACTGTTGTCATTCCGTAATGTGGCTCTACCTGTACCCCGCCTCCTGACAGATTGACCCATTTGCACTTAAACAAAGGGACCTTAAAATCATGTCCGTAGTCAAGTTCCCATATGTCCACTATGTAACCATAATATGTGTCCTTTCCCCTCTTGGTTGCTGCATCAAAGCGGACACCACTGTTTTGGTTAGTGCTCTTTTGATCTTGGGCGATCGTGTAAAATGTATTCCCATTTATCTCGTATCCTGTGTAAGTCAATACAGTCAAAGATGGTCCCTTGGACAACGAGTACAACTCATCAGAAACAGTGTTGTCACCTCTGAGAAGTGTTTCCAACCAACTGCCGAAAGTCCTGATGTGTTCACATGTAATCCAGTCGTCACACTGCTCCGGGTGTTTGGAGCGCAGAATGTTCTTGTGTACATCGACATACGAGGTCACCAAGGTAGAGTTCTGTAGAACTGTGTAGTGTGCTTGAGACCAAGAATGCCCGTCCCTGCATATTATTGAGTCCCCTCCTAGCGTGCCTTTTCCAGTCAGTCTCCTCTCATACCGTGATTGAGGGAGACCAATCTTCTTAAGGTCAGGAATGAAGTCAACACAAAACCCAATGACATCCTTTGTTTGATGGCCCATGGAGATGCTTCCTTCTGGCCTAGCGCTGTTACGGACATATTTCTTTAGGACTCCCATGAACCTCTCAAAGGGGAACATATTGTGTAGAAATACGAGGCCCAGAACGACAATCTCATCGACTAGATGAACTAGGACGTGCGTCATGATATTGAAGAAGGATGGTGGGAACACCAGCTCGAAACTGACAAGACATTGCGCCACATCACTCCTTAGCCTTGGTATGATTTCTGGATCGATCACCTTCTGAGAGATTGCATTGAGGAATGCACATAGCTTCATAATGGCTAATCGAACGTTTTCCGGTAGAAGCCCCCTCAATGCAACCGGAAGCAGTTGCGTCATAATCACGTGGCAGTCATGAGACTTTAGGTTCTGAAACTTTTTCTCTGCCATATTTATTATTCCCTTTATATTCGACGAGAAGCCAGACGGGACCTTCATACTGAGCAGGCATTCAAAGAAGATTTCCTTCTCTTCTTTGGTAAGAGCGTAGCTGGCAGGACCTTCATACTACTTTGGAGGCATGCCGTCTTTTTCGTGCCAACGTTGCAGGTCCTCCCGTGCTTCCGGTGTATCTTTTGTCTTTCCATACACGCCCAAGAAGCCTAGCAGGTTCACGCAAAGGTTCTTTGTCACGTGCATCACGTCGATTGAAGAGCGGACCTCTAGGTCTTTCCAGTAGGGTAGGTCCCAAAATATAGATTTCTTCTTCCACATGGGAGCGCGTCCCTCAGCGTCATTCGGAACAGATAGTCCGCTGGGACCCTTTCCAAAGATTACGTGTAAATCATTGACCATAGCAAGTACGTGATCACCGGTACGCATGGCGGGCTTCTTCCGGTGATCTGCCTCGCCTTTGAAATGCTTGCCTTTCTTTCAACATTGATGGTTGGTCGGAAGAAATCGACGATGCCCCAGGTACACATTCTTCCTGCATTTGTCCAGGTATATACTTTCGGTGTCAGCTAAACAGTGCGTGCATGCGTGGTATCCCTTGTTTGTCTGTCCTGAAAGGTTACTGAGAGCAGGCCAATCATTGATGGTTACAAACAGCAACGCATGCAGGTCAAATTCCTCCTGTCTGTGCTCATCCCACACACGTACACCATTTCCATTCCACAGCTGTAAAATTTCTTCAACTAATGGCCTTAGGTACACATCAATGTCGTTGCCGGGTTGCTTAGGGCCTTGGATGAGTACTGGCATCATAATGAACTTCCGCTTCATGCACAGCCAAGGAGGAAGGTTATAGATACATAGAGTCACGGGCCAGGTGCTGTGATTGCTGCTCTGCTCCGCAAAAGGATTAATGCCATCCGGGCTTAAACCAAACCATACGTTCCTTGGGTCACCTGCAAACTCAGCCTGGTACTTTCTCTCGATTTTTCTCCACTATGACCCGTCAGCGGGTGCTCTCAACTTCCCGTTTGGACGAAATCAGACAAAACGCACGTTGCGTCATGTCCGGGCAGTGTTTTATGGGTTTTTCACCGGGAAAACCATAGAAAATGCATCGAGTGTCGAAAATTAACGCGACTTGTCATGCCTGCTTGCCATGGTCATCCTAGGGTGTGCATAAAGTGTTGGCTCAATTGGTGGGACTAGGCAGAAAAACCTCTTTCAGACTTGCCCTCCGGCAGACCCAAATGGTCCTGCTTGTAGGTGGTGCATGTGGAGGCATGCATGAGATGACCCCAACTTTTGGCACCATGTGGGCTTGGCCAATGTGGTCCCCCAGGCAAGGTTTGTATGAAATCGAACACAAAACACACGTTGCGACATGGTCCAGGCAGTGTTTTAGGGTTTTTTCACCGGGAAAACCCAGGAAAATGCATTGAGTGTCGGAAATCAATGCGACTTGTCACGCATGCTTGCCATGGTCATCCTTGGGTGTGCATAAAGTTTTGGCTCAATTGGTGGAACTGGGAAGAAAAGACTCTTTCAGACTTGCCCTCTGGCAGACCCGAATGGTCGTGCTTGTACATGGTGCATGTGGAGGCGTGCATGAGATGACCCCAACCTTTGGCACCATGTGGGCATGGCCAACGTGGTCCCCCGGGCAAGGTTTGTACGAAATCGAATAGAAAACGCATGTTGTATCATGTCCGGGCAATGTTTTAGGGTTTTTTCATCGGAAAAACCCTAGAAAATGCATCGAGTGTCAGAAATCAAGGAGACTTGTCATGCATGCTTGCCATGGTCATCCTAGCATGTGCATAAAGTTTTGGTTCAGTTGGTGGGACCGAAAAAAAAAGGTCTTTCAGACTTGCCCTCCGGTGGACCCGACTGGTCCTGCTTGTACATGGTGCATGTGGAGGCATGCATGAGATGATCCCAACTTTTGGCACCATGTGGGCATGGTCAATGTGGTCCCCCAGGCAAGGTTTGGATGAAATCGGACACAAAACGCACGCTGCGTCATGTCCGGGCAGTGTTTTAGGGTTTTTTCATCGGGAAAACCCTAGAAAATGCATCGAGTGTGGGAAATCAACATGACTTGTCTTGCATGCTTGCCATGTTCATCCTAGGGTGTGCATAAAGTTTTGGCTCAATTGGTGGTACTGGGAAGAAAAACCTCTTTCATACTTGCCCTTCGACAGACGCGAATGGTCCTGCTTGGACGTGGTGCATGTGGAGGCGTGCATGAGATGACCCTAACTTTTGGCACCATGTGGGCATGGCCAATTTGGTCCCCCAGGAAAGGTATGGACGAAATCTGACACAAAACACACATTACGTCATGTCCGGGTAGTGTTTTAGGGTTTTTTCACCGGAAAAACCTTAGAAAGTGCATCGAGTGTTGTCGTGGTGGGTGCACGGCAGATGCCAAAGGATGGGTAAATAGAGGGATAGGCTCGAGGGCACCGGTGGGATCCAGAGGCGAGGTCGGCATGAGCGAGCATGGGACGCAAGACATACCCAGGTTCGGGCTCTCCGGAGAGATAACACCCCTATTCCTGCCGAGAGTGGTTCATATGTATCGGTACAGGGTTGCTCCTGGAGCTGTTTGGGGGAGGAAGGAAGGCAGGCCAAGGCCCTTGCTGCTCCTTCTCCTTCTGTGTGTGTGCTCTACTGGTAGATTATCTCATGTGTTCGCCCGTGTACATGCAGGGCTCCTGGGGGGTTTTATAGGTCAACCCCCCAGGGTTACAATGGTAAAGTTACATGGCCGCGGGGCCGGGATGTCAGCCTCTGGTAAGCCGGTGCTGGGACTTGCTGGGTACCAGGATTCGCCGGGTTCTCCGGGCGCAGGCCCCGTGCGCCAGAGGGCACTCTTCCCTGTCTTGTCTTGCGTCACGGAGTGGTTGAGCTGGCTCAGCTATAGTGGCATGTCGCCTGGTCGCCATCGGCTTGTGTCAGCAAGATGAGGGGCGCACTGTTGCCATGCCGGCCCTGGTCAGCAGGGTAGATGGGGCACTGTTGCCATGCTCCTGCCGGTCAGAGGGGTTGGTGGGCCACTGTAGCCGTGCTCATCTCCCTTACGGGGACATGATCTGTCGCACGCCTTGGATGGGACGGGAGCTAACCCGAGGCCGGGTTGAGGAGGTCTTGGCTTGGCGGAACCGGTTGGCATGCGCCAGCGGGCCCGGCCGGGTTGCGGGGCTTGGCCGGCTCGAGGAATCCGGCCAAGCACAAGCCGGATTGAGGGGCGAGGCCAGCCCCGATGTTTTAAAAGGATCCGGGTTCTGTTCCCTGCCCGGGGTCCATCCCCCCGACAAGTGTCAGAAATCAACGCGACTTGTCATGCATGCTTGCCATGGTCATCCTAGGGTGTGCATAAAGTTTTGGCTCAATTGCTGGGACCGGGAAATAAAACCTCTTTCAGACTTGCCCTCCGGCAGACCAGAATGGTCCTACTTGTACATGGTGCATGTGGAGGCGTGCATTAGATGACCCCAACTTTTGGCACCATGTGGGCATGGCCAATGTGGTCCCGCAGGCAAGGTTTGGACGAAATCGTACAGAAAACGCACGTTGCGTCACGTCCGGGTAGTGTTTTAAGGGTTTTTCACCGAGAAAACCCTAGAAAATGCATCGAGTGTCCGAAATCAACGAGACTTGTCATCCATGCTACCCATGGTCATCCTAGAGTTTGCATAAACTTTTGGCTCAATTGGTGGGAACGGAAAAAAAAAACCTCTTTCAGACTTGCCCTCCGGCAGACCCGAATGGTCCTGCTTGTACATGGTGCATGTGGACGCATGCATGAGATGATCCCAATTTTTGGCACCATGTGGGCATGGCCAATGTGGTCCCCCAGGCAAGGTTTGGACGAAATCGGACACAAAACGCACGTTGTGTCATGTGCGGGCAGTGTTATAGGGTTTTTTACCGGGAAAACCCTAGAAAATGCATCGACTGTCGGAAATCAACATGAGTTGTCATGTATGCTTGCCATGTTCATCGTGGGGTGTGCATAAAGTTTTGGCTCAATTGGTGGTACCGAGAAGAAAAACCTCTTTCAGACTTGCCCTCCGGCAGACCCGAATGGTCCTGCTTGTACGTGGTGCATGTGGAGGCATTCATGACATGACCCAAACTTTTGGCAACATGTGGGCATGGCCAATGTGGTCCCCCAGGAAAGGTATGGACGAAATCGGACACAAAACACACGTTGCATCACGTCCGGGTAGTGTTTTAGGGTTTTATCACCGGAAAAACCTTAGAAAATGCATCGAGTGTCGGAAATTAACGCGACTTGTCATGCATGCTTGCCATGGTCATCCTAGGGTGTGCATAAAGTTTTGGCTCAATTGGTGGGACCGGGAAGAAAAACCTCTTTGAGACTTGCCCTCCGGCACACCTGAATGGTCCTGCTTGTACATGGTAAATGTGGAGGCGTGCATGAGATGGCCCCAACTTTTGGCACCACTTGGGCATGGCCAATGTGGTCCCCCAGGCAAGGTTTGGGCGAAATCTGACAGAAAACGCATGTTGCGTGGCGTCCGGGCAGTGTTTTAGGTTTTTTTCACTGGGAAAAGCATAGAGAATGCATCGAGTTTCGGAAATCAACGAGACTTGTCATCCATGCTTGCCATGGCCATCTTAGAGTGAGCATAAAGTTTTGGTTCAATTGGTGGCACCGAAAAAATGCCCTCTTTCAGACTAGCCCTCCGGCAGACCCGAATGGTCCTGCTTGTACATGGTGCATGTGGAGCAATGCATGAGATGACCCCAACATTTGGGACCATGTGGGCATAGCCAATGTGGTCCCCCAGGCAAGGTTTGGACGAAATCGGACACAAAATGCATGTTGCATCACGTTCGGGCAGTCTTTTAGAGGCTTTCACCGGGAAAATCCTAGAACATGCATCGAGTGTCGGAAATCATCGAGACTTGTCATGCATGCTTGCCATGGTCATCCTAGCATGTGCATAAAGTTTGGGCTCAATTGGTGGGACCGAAAAAAAAACCTCTTTCAGACTTGCCCTCCGGCAGACCCGAATGGTCCTGCTTGTACATGGTGCATGTGGAGGCATGCATGACATGACCCCAACTTTTGGCACCATGTGGGCATGACCAATGTGGTCCCCCGGGCATGGTTTGGACGAAATCGGACACAAAACGCATGCTGCGTCATGTCCGGGCAGTGTGTTAGGGTTTTTTAACCGGGAAAACCCCAGAAAATGCATCGAGTGTCGGAAATCAACACGACTTGTCATGCATGCTTGCCATGTTCATCCTAGGGTGTGCATAAAGCTTTGGCTCAATTGGTCGCACCGGGAAGAAAAACCTCTTTCAGACTTGCCCTCCGGCAGACCCAAATGGTCTGCTTGTACGTGGTGCATGTGGAGGCATGCATGAGATGACCCCAACTTTTGGCACCATGTGGGCATGGCCAATGTGGTCCCCCAGGAAAGGTATGGACGAAATCGGACACAAAACACACGTTGCGTCACATCCGGGTAGTGTTTTAGGGTTTTTTCACCAGAAAAACCTTAGAAAATGCATCGAGTGTCGGAAATCAACGCGACTTGTCATTCATGCTTGCCATGGTCATCCTAGGGTGTGCATAAAGTTTTGGCTCAATTGGTGGGACCGGGAAGAAAAACCTCTTTCAGACTTGCCCTCCGGCAAACCCGAATGGTCCTGCTTGTACATGGTGCATCTGGAGGCATGAATGAGATGACCCCAACTTTGGGCACATTGTGGGCATGGCCAATGTGGTCCCCCAGGCAAGGTTTGGACGAAATCGGACAGAAAACGCAAATTGTGTCACGTCCGGGCAGTGTTTTAGGGTTTTTTCACCGGGAAAACCCTACAAAATGCATCGAGTGTCGGAAATCAACGAGACTTGTCATCCATTCTTGCCATGGTCATCCTAGAGTGTGCATGAAGTTTTGGCTCAATTGGTGGGACCGAAAGAAAAAAAAAACCTCTTTCAGACTTGCCCTCTGCCAGACTCGAATGGTCCTGCTTGTACATGGTGCATGTGGAGGCATGCATGAGATGACCCCAACATTTGGCACCATGTGGGCATGGCCAATGTGGTCCCCCGGGCAAGGTTTGGACAAAATCGGACACAAAACGCATGCTGCGTCACGTCCGGGCAGTGTTTTAGGTGTTTTCACCGGGAAAATCCTAGAAAATGCATCGAGTGTCGAAAATCAACGAGACTTGTCATGCATGCTTGCCATGGTCATCCTACAGTGTGCATTAAGTTTTGGCTCAATTGGTGGGACCGGGAAAAAAACATCTTTCAGACTTGCCCTGCGGCAGACCTGAATGGTCTTGCTTGTACATGGTGCATGTGGAGCCATGCATACGATGACCCCAACTAGATTATAAGAATTAAGAAGTGAAATGTTTGAGAGCGCGTGTGAGGCTGCCCTGGGACAGCCCACCCGAATTGGGCCCAAGGCAGTGCCGCGCCGGGCACAGCCGAGGGGTGGTGGGAGTTTAGTCCCACCTTCCCGGTAACAAGGTGATTTTTTTTACCTCCTCCAAATCACCTCAACTTTTTCACACATGATCTCTCAAACAAACATAGCTTGGTTGTGAATGTTTTACATTTTTTTGAATTTTTTTGAATTCACAATGCCCTGTAGAATGTCAGTTGAAAACATTGGACTTTACCTTAAAGGGGCATTGTAAACTTCTTCTTTTTAACTTTCTTTCATAACCATGTTTGCCACATGTATTTGACCTTGTAAAACAAAATTGGGGTTATTTGGAGATGGTCGAAAAAATCACTTCTTACGGACGGACCGTTTGGTCACATGCAAGCCAGTTTTTGTAACAAGGTGATTTTTTCGACCTCCTCTAAATCACCTCAAATTTTGCACACATGATCACTTACATAAACATAGCTAGGTTCTCAATGTTTTTACATTTTTTTGATTTTTTTAATTTATAATGCCCTGCAGAATATTAGTTGAAAACATCGGACTTTACCTTAAGGGGGCATTGTAAATTCATTTTCTAAAAATTTCTTTCATAACCATGTTTGGCACATGTATTTGACCATGCAAAACAAAATTGGGGTCATTTGGAGATGGTCTAAAAAATCACTTTCTTATGGCGGACCGTTTGGTCTCACCTAAGCCAGTTTTTCTAACAAGGTGATTTTTTCGACCTCCTCCAAATCACCTCAAATTTTGCATACATGATCTATTACATAAACATAGATAGGTTGCGTAGGTTTTACATTTTTTGTTATTTTTTTAAATTTATACTCCCCTGTAGAATGTCAGTTCAAAACACCTCACTTTACCTTAAGGGGGCAATGTAAACTTCATTTTTTTTAAAATTTCATTCATAACCATGTTTGTCACACGTATGTGACCATGTAAAATTCACTTCAATATTTCAAATTTTGTCACATTTCAAAATTTTCAAAAAAATTAAAATACAAATTTCAATGATGCTAATTTATGAAAACCTCAACGCCGTGTAATTAAGTTTGAAAAATTGGAAATATTTGTCACACGTATGTGGCCATGTAAAATTCACTGCAAAGTTTCAAATTTTGTCATATTTCAAAATTTTCAATTTTTTTAAAAAATAGAAAATTCAATTATGCAAATTTATGAAAACCTCAACTCCATGTAATTAAGTTTGTAACCTCTGTAAATAAGACGTGTCTACTTTTATAACAAAAGACTTGTAATTGATTTGGAATAAATAAACATCTGACAGATGAAAAAAAAGAAAAAAAAGCCCGCCTTACTACCACTAGATTTCACACACATGGCCTGCATACGACTAGAAACCCAGTATATATGGGCCAGGATGCAGGCCCGTGGTGCATGAAATTCACCTGCTAGTAGGCCCCACAGGGCAGAGAGGTATCGATCAGATGTTGTATGGTTGAGTGAGGCTCATGTCCAACCACTTGCAGCCGGGTATATAAGCCGGTACGGGCACCTCTCGCTTGGCGAGGTGGGACTAAACTACCACCACTGTCTCCACTGCCCAATGCGCCGATGCGGTGGGCCAAATTCGATGGGCTTTCCGAGGCCAGCCTAACCTGCGTGCTGGACCACACGTCCGTCTAGATGGTTAGGCTGGCCCATCCTTTTCCTCTTTTTTACATATAAATTACCAACATTTTAAAAATTCCATGTTAATTCAAATGGCATTTGTTGCACACACACCTTTTTTTAAAAAATCCCTTTCATTTTCTTATAAATCAGTTACAGTTCAAAAATTCTAATAACTAGGATAATATTACTTTATTACAAAAAAACTGTACATCTTATTTCAAATGATGTATTCTGCACACACAATTTTTAACTACTATTTTATTACTCTTGTATATTTATATTTTATTTCTTTCACACATTTGATGATGGAATATTTGCTCTGTTATTGGAATATTTGTTGAAATGATGGAATATTTGCTCTTTTTGCTTATTCAATTGATGGAATGATGGAATATGTGAGGATGAACAATTATCACTAACTTGACTAAACCCCATTAACTGAACCCCATGTACCATAATTTATGACACAGCTATTTTGGAACATTGCCACATTCTATATTTGGTAGGATTTGCACATGGGCACATCTTGTTGCACTTGGCCACAGCATGGGAAAGTGTTGCAGCATGTCTGAAGCAACACTGAAGCAGCATGTGTGACCATTGCAGCACCTAAACTCATAAAATATGCACTCAAATAACATCTAAACAGAAGGCACCATAGACCGCAAATAAATTTAAGGCCACACAAATATAGATAGCATTCTAGATTACTACCACAAATACTATCATGTTCACAACACATCCAGTTCAGACACATACTACGTTACATTAATATATATACTAGATTAGTAGAGCAAGTTTCCAACAGTTCACACCGAGATGCAGTTTACCAAAAGTAAAACATCGTCAAATCTAGTGATGATGAGTAGGGCTTCCAGCTTCTGATGATCAGCACAATGTAGGGCAACTAGATGGGAGACAGGGCCTTCAGGAGGGCAGCATGTTGCGCCCTGATCTTCGGGTCCTCCCCACTGACCGATGCATCCCGTGCATGAGACAGAAGATGCTCAAAGAGCCCATCCTTGGGCTTTGGCTTGGTGCAGTAGGGCATTGGAACTTCTTCCTCTTGTAGTAGCCAGCGGATCCCTTCTCGTTGATCTTCTGCACTTCCTTCACTATGAATGACTCCACGTTGGTGTCGTCCACCTCTTCTCCAGAGTCATACTGCACACATGAATGAATTACATTAATACATATATAAAACTAGTGGCGATTCTACTATATAGGCTCCAGCCTACCCTCCAATTATGCTAGAAATAGATTAATATATATGTATAGGCCTTCAGCCATGCAAGCTAATCACTTAAGAAATCACTCTCATATACATGCCACAGTTCTGGATGAAGCAAACATCATGTGGCCTTAATTAGCGCATGTGACCCAAATAGCTAGCTGGTCTCAATCCTTTGCTTTCTCTTGCATCTAGCAAGACAAAGAAGACACAAACCTCACAGGTTCCTGATGAAACAAGACAACAGAAACACGGCGTATGGACATCCGCTTAGTAGGATGTTGCACCATGAAAATAAAATACAAATGCAAAATATATTACATCCATGATTTGAAATTTATAGTTAATGAACCTATACTTTAAATAAAAAACTTAATTTACATTAGTGTCTAAGTTTTCAGCCCAGCTTCTATTTCCAGCATAGATTCTTCACTTTATATAATTACATCCATGATTTGAAATTTATAGTTAATGAACCTATACTTTAAATAAAACTCTTAATTTACATTAGTGTCTAAGTTTTGAGCCCACCCTCTGTTTCCATCATAGATTCTCCACTATATATAACAACATGTCAAATGAACTAAATGAACAATCTAAATTTCAGCTTGGGCTTACCTCATAGACTTCGTCGTCACCATAGCCTGGATCATACGGGTCTTTGAAGTCAGTAAGGTCCAGCTTCCTCTTCTTGTCCACAGAACCATCCACCTAAATATAAAATTACATCCATTACTACTAATTACAGAAGCCAACTGAAAATTTTAATATGCACACACACTACTGGAATCAAGGAATTTGCCATCAGCCAGTTCTTTGCTGTCTGCTAGCTGACGGCAAAGAAGGTCTTTGCCGTCCGCTTACAAAAAACAGACGGCAAAGAACTGGCTGATGGCAAAGATACCCCCACCCCCTCTTTGCCGTCTGCTAGCGGACGACAAAGATTATTTGTCGTCTGCTAGCAGACGACAAAGAGGGGGGTGGGCAGTTACAGCGCTGGCCTAAAATGGACCCCACCCATCTCTTTGCCATCGGCTAGCGGACGGCAGACGGCAAAGAACGTGCCGATCCTCTAACTAACGGCCACCCCCCTCTCTCTCTCCCCGGCCCCACCCCTCTCTCTCCGCCCACTCGCGCCCGCAGCTCACCCGCGCCCGCACCGCCGCCGCGCCCGGCCGCTGCCGCCGCCCCACCACCCCGCCGCCCCAGAGCCCTGCTGCCACGTCGTTCCCTTTCAAACGATAGACCGAGCCTTTGCGCCCATTCTCCTCCTTTTTCCCTTTCCTGCCCTTGCACCCTACGCCCCCGCCCCCCTCCTCCACTTGCCACCTTCTTCCACACCGTCCGCCCCCCCTTCCGAAGGTGAGCTCTAGCTCTCTTTTTTTTTTAGGTTTATGTTTAGTTTAGATTTAGTTTTTAGTTTTAGGTTTATGTGTTAAGGTTTGAGTTTAGTTCTGGAAAAAAGCATATATAAGTAAAATTAGAAGCATGAGGAAGAACGAAGAAGAGGTATGTTGATGGGACGGAGGACGGAGGCGGTCGCGGTTTTGCGACCGAATCGCCATGACACGACGGCGCCGCCACTCCTCACGCCTCCACCGCGCGCCGCCTCCTCCGCCTAATCCTCCTCCTCCCTCCTCTCCCCTCCTCCGCCTGCCTCATCCCTCTCCTCTCCGTCCTCCCTCCTCCCTCCTCCCGCTCCTCCTCTCCCCTCCCTCCGTCCCCTCCCTCCGCCTCCTCCTCGCTCCTCCTCTCCTTCCTCCTCCTCCCTCCTCCTCCCTCCTCCTCTCTCCTCCTCCTCCTCCTCCTCCTCCTCCTCCTCTTCTCTCCTCCTCCTCCTCCTCCTCCTCCTCCTCTCTCCTCCTCCTCCTCCTCCTTCCTCCTCCTCCTTCCTCTCCGCCTCCTCCTCCTCCTCCTCCTTTCCTCCATTCCTCCTCCTCCTCTCCTCCTCGCCTCCTCCTCCTCCTCCTCCTCCTCCTCCCTCCTCCTCCTCCTTCCTCCTCCTCCTCTCCCTCCTCTCCTCCCTCCTCCTCCTCCTCCTTCTTCTTCTTTTCTTCTTCTTCTTCTTTTTTCTCCTCCTCTCCTCCTCCTCCTCCTCCTCCTCCTCCTTCCTCCTCCTCTCTCCTCCTTCTACCTCCCTCCCACTCGTTCGAAGAGGAGAAGAAGAAGAGGAAAAAGGAAAACCGGGTCGAGGTAAGCCGACAGGGTGCGTCGACGCCGACGGAACTGGGTCGAGGATCGCTGGTCGCCAAGGGGTCGAGGGTCGAGAATCGCCGGTCGCTAAGGGGTCGAGAGTCGGGGCAGAGGATTGAGGATTGCCGGTCGCCGAGGGGATAGATGGTGGAGCCAGTGGGTCTCGCCGGTCCCAGCGCCGTCGCCCAGGCCGAGAATCCCACGGTCCGAGTGCTGACCCGTCGACCGTGCGTCGCCATACCTGAGGGCGCCCGAGGACGAGCGGGTTAGGGGGTTCCTTGGCATCGATGGAACCCTAAATGACGGCTATTTAGGTTACGAAGTGTCAATGCTTTATGTGATGTGATGTCCTAAAATTTTACGATGAGCATGGCGCGGCTGGTGTTGTAGCTTAAGATGCGGACGTGCCCGAGCTGAAGGTCATGAGCGCGGGTGAACTGCTTCCATCCGTGCGCGAGATACATGTGGCGGTCGGCGTCGAACACTACATCCACGTCCCGCAAGTGACGCCTGCGCCCGGCCTCCCGCAGCAACAGTTCTCGGGGTCGATGGCGGTCGAACACCTTGGCGAATTTGTCTTGCAGCCTCTGCGATGAGGATTAAAAGCCAAGTGTTGAAACTTGAAACACCCAAACTGACTCATGACAAAACATCAAAGCGTAGAAAGAGCAACCAAATACGAAACAATACGTAGTGAGAGGTTGTGCAACTAGGATGATATTCTGTAATAGCTTGTTTACCGAATTTGAGAGGATGATGGTGAAGAACTCGAAAGCCATTGGTGTCTTGCGGTCGTTTCCATACATTCTGCTACAGCACAACAACCCTTCTTCTGACCACCATTGGTGTCTTGCGGTCATAACAAGGGTTGTTGCGCTGTAGCAGAATGTATGGAAATGACCACAACACACGAATGGCTTTTGAGTTCTTCGCCATCATCCTCTCCAATTCATTAAAAAAGCTGGTACAGAAAATCATCCTAGTTGCACAACCTCTCACTATGTACTACTTCGTCTTTCGTTTCTCTTTCTATGCTCTGATTTTTTGTCATGAGTCAGTTTGGTTGTTTGAAGTTTCAAAACTTGGCTTTTAATCCTCATCGCAGAGGCTGCCAGACAAATTCGCCAAGGTGTTTGACCGCCATCGGCCCCCAGAACTGTTGCCGCCGGAGGCTGGGCGCCAGCGTCACTTGTGGGACGTGGATGTAGTGTTCGATGCCGATGGCCACATGTATCTCACGCACGGATGGAAGCAATTCGCCCGCGCTGATGACCTTCAGCTCGGGCACATTCGCATCTTAAGCTACGATAGCAGCTGCACCATGCTCACAGTGAAGGTGTTCGACAGGAGCATGTGCCGCAGGCACTACCATACGAGCTATGTTACTCATCTTTGGATTTAAATGTGCAGTTGTTTCATCACTGCGAGGGCCTGTTGTTCGACGAGCTCCGCCCCTGCGTTCGTGGGTGAGCACAAATGACATCTCCTCCTCCCCCTTAATTATTTGCTCTGTTCTGGTCTTCGTGCGTGGATCTACACCGGTCACACTAGTCAGAAAGACCTGACCAATGAATGGTTAACAAAAACCAGGGGGTTTGTAAGAGCCGCATTTGCGAATGGCCAGAAGAAAACCTGGTGCCCCTGTGTCCGGTGCGACAATTGGCACAGGAGGACAGAGGAAGAAATCACTACTAGGGAAAACCTTATAGACAGAATATTACCAGCAGCGCGGTTTAAAAACAGGCGCTACTGCTACTTAGCAGTAGCGCTCTACAACAAACAGCACTACTGATATACACATAACAGTAGCGCATCAGGAGGAAACAGCGCTACTACTACAATTGCCACGACCTTGCCGCCAGACTAGGTATAGCAGTAGCGCTTGTTTCCTCAACGCGCTACTGCTATGTCGTTTAGCAGCAGCGCTTTATCTTAACGCGCGCTACTGCTAAAGCCAACCTATCTACTCCACCCGGCCGCCCCTCTCACTCTCCCCTCTCCACTCCACTCTCACTCTCCCCCGCACCCCCGTCGTCCGCCGTCGCCGCCGTTCCCCGACCACCGTCGTCGCCCGCCGCCGCCGACGCTCCTGCTCCTCCTCCACTAAGGTAGTTCCTCCATCCCTCCTCCTTCCACCTCCCTCCCCTCCTCGTCCCTCTCCTGATCCCTCCCTCACTACCGCGCCCTCCTCCCTCCTCCTCAGGCCGCCCCCTCCTCCCTCCTCCTCCCTGCCAAGCCCTTCTCAGCAGCCCTCCTCCCCTCCTCCTCCCTCTCCTCCCTCCTCCCCCCCCCCTCCTCCCTCCTCCTCCTCCCTCCCTCCCACCGCCCTCCTCCTCCTCCTCCCTTCCTCCCACCCCCTCCTCCCTCCATCTCTCCTAAACCCTAAACTTTTTCTTACTGTTCTTGTATAATGTAGTTTTTTTTGTTTTTTAGTAAGTGTTTAAAGAAATAGTTTTTATTAGGAAGTGGTTAATAGAACTAGTTTATTTATAGTAGTGCTTAATAGAACAAGTTTATTTATAGTAAATGCTTAATAGACTAGTGAATAGGTTTTTTGAATATAAAAATGTTTTAGTAATAGAAAATTTTAGTAATATAATTTTTTAGGTATAGAAAATTTTCAATTATAGAAATCTATTGGAATGATATATGAGAAATTTTTCTGTACCAAATTTAGTAATAAAAAATTTTAGTAAGAAAATTTAGGTATATAAATTTTTTGTAATTTTGTTTTTCAATATAGAAATGTATTGGAAAATTTTATTTATTTTTATGTCATTATCACTTTGTCATCAAAGAATGCTATATGAGATTTGATGATCTAAAATTTTACTCGATGGAATATGCAGGCTTTGTAGAGTCGTGTCTCCTTGGAGTGGTCGTCATCCGTGCTACCTCTACTTTCTCTACAGCCGATTCAGTGAGCTAAAAGTCCACCTCCTCCTTCTCTACTCCTCGGTGTTGAATAGAGTAGAACTAGGGTATTTAGTTATGCTTCTTAACCAAATGAAATGTTTGGGTTATAAGATATATTGAAATGTTTTTGTCAATATTGAACCATTGAAATGCAATGATTACCAGTTTAAGCATCGTTGTATGTGTATGGACATCTTTGTATCGCAGGGAAAATCCGAGTGGCCTATGTTTTGCCGGAGTGTTGATTCATTTCCGTTCAGGCAAATTTCAGGTGCTCGATATGTCCTATTTTAGCAAAGATCATGCCAGATTTTTCTGTGAATTTAAGCAAGAGTTGTGCTAGAATATGTAGGAAATATCGAGTGCCCCGGATTTGCTAGAAAGAGAATTAAACGACATTTCAAGTTGACTTTAAGTCTATCGGGGCTCCATACATGACAGTCAAAAAATCAGTGAGGGAGAGTCTCCACCATATATGAGAGAAGAAGAATCCCGACTGTTGTCGTGGGGGTACCTTCTCCTTCGTTCCCGTGTGCTAGACAAATTGGTGTAATGCACTCGGGAACGAAGGGAGGAGCTACCATCACCGACTTCTGCTTCTTCAACGTGTAATTTTCGTCTTTTACAATTCGACTAGCTTATCCCATGCCATGCAAGACGCTATGTCTTAGAGAGGATGAATTTTGAAGATCATGAAAGTATGGAAACAAAGATAGTTCACCTAAGGACCCATCATGGTATAGATTTTGTTGTAAATCTTTACAATTCTGAGAGCGTATCCCATTTTGGTTGCCCGAATTGGGAAGCACTTTGCAAGATGTATAATTTTCATGAGGGTATGCTTGTCACCTTGGATCTTGGTGATCCTGACGAAGATAATATGGACATTTGTGTCCTTGTTGATACGCATCCAATTCTACCACTATGTGAGTTTCTCAAACATAGTTATTAAGTAATTTATATTGTTTATTTCAAAATAGTTGACAGCTTATTTTCATTGATAGCTTATTTTCATTCTTCAAAGAATGTGCGAAAGATGGTAGACGGAGCCTACTACACCGATGGCGCAGAATTAACTTATCGGGAGAAAGATCATCTAATCTCATTTATTAATGATCTTGAGAATTTCAATATCTATTATCAAACTCCTGCACATTATGGTCAATACGTGCCACTAGTGCACGTGTTGAACTATGGTAACATCCATGGAGATGGCATGGTAAGATTTTTTACTATTACAACATCCGTGCATCTTTTGCATAAATTCTTCTAAAACTAAACTACATTGCTAACTACGAAGTTATTACTATGTTTTTCAATAGAAAATCCTGAAGGATTGTGTGCCTCATCTGATGTTTCCGAAAGGTCGCCTTGATGTTATGAGCTTACGGCCAGGTCATCCTACGCATCACTGCTGTTCATACCGGATTTCTAAAACCGATGAAGACATGACGATCAAAGATTGGAAAAATGTATGGTCAATCGTAGGAAGCTACTTGGAAGCAACATTGTGCGAAGCGCAAGAATTGGAGACAGGATAATCTCCATTCTCCATAATGGAGAGTCGGGGCCTATCTTGTTTTATGCTATTTTACCTAAGAGAAGGTAGTAGGTCCTATAAAAGAGGAGTAGGTCCTAGGTACAATGTGTTAGTATGTGCTACAATGTGTTAGCTAGAGTTGATGATGATGATCATGAGGAGTTGTTATATGACAATGAGGAGTTGTTATATGACAATGAGGAGTTGTTATATGACAATGATGATCATGAGGAGTTGTTATATGACAATGATGATCATGAGGAGTTGTTATATGACAATGATGTATTATGATGATAAGTTGTTAATGATATGATGATGATGACGATGATGATTTATTATATCATTGGGTGAAAGAACCGTGGATTAGTTTCAAGTGATCCAAACTAATCCACGGTTCTTTCACCCAGTGATGTAATAACTCATTATGATGTAAAAAAAATCTCTAAATTGCTACTGTATGAAAACTTGTATAATGGTGTATGAATATGACATAAAATGAAAAAGAAATAGAATACGCAATAATAGTAGTAGCGCGGGCACAAAGGCGCGCTGCTAGTACTTACGAGTAGCGCTTTCTGCAAAACGTGCTACTACTAAGTATGTATAGCAGTAGCGTGTGTAAGCCCGCGCTACTGCTAACCTTTAGCTGTAGCGTCGTATCAGTAGCACGTCTCCCCGCGCTACTGATAGGCCAAAAACCCACGCTACTGCTAGGCTTTTCCCTAGTAGTGAATGGGCAATCACCTGCAGAAGAGTGGTTTTACGCCTGGTTATACGGTGTGGACATTTCATGGTGAGTCTGCCCAACGTGCCAGAGCTGAGGTGGTTCGTCGTCGCACTGACGAGAATGGTACCGGGATGGAAGACATGGTGCAAGACTTTGATGATGCTCGGGATTCGAACGATGAGATGGAGGAATCTGCAAAGGCCTTCAATGAAATGTTGGAGTCTTCAAAACATCCTCTCCACGAGCACACTGAGCTTTGTCAGCTGGATGCCATCTCACAAGTAATGGCTCTGAAGGCTCAATTCAACTTGGTCAGAGAATGCTACAACGCGATGATGACATTATTTGGACACTTTCTACCCAAAGGCCATGTAATGCCTGCAAACCTGTACCAGTCGGACAAAATCCTCCGTGCACTTAAGATGCCCTATGAGAAGATACATGCCTGTGAGAAAGGATGTGCCTTATTAAGGCTTGAGTATGCGGACTTGAACTATTGTCCCATTTGCAAGTCTTCCAGGTTTGTTGTGGTAGACAACGATATGGATGAGAAGACGCAGTCCAAAATCCCCGTTAATGTTCTTCGGTATTTGCCAATCGTACCAAGACTTCAACGTCTTTTCATGGTCGAAGAGGCGGCAAGATAGATGACATGGCACAAAATGGGCAAAAGAACCGAACTAGATGCAGAGGGAAATCTGATGATGGTACACACATCGGATGGTTCTGCGTGGAAGCGCTTCGATGCATTACATGAGCAAAAAGCGGCAGATCCAAGGCATCCTCAAGTCGCCATCAGCACGGATGGGTTCAATGTGTTTGGTCTGACGGCAACCCAATATAGTTGTTGGCCCGTATTTGTCGTTCCACTCAATCTCCCCCCCCCCCCCAAACAGATTATGCAAAGAAAGAATATTTTCCTGACGTTGATAATTCCAGGGCCCAACTATCCGGGGAAGAATATGAATGTGTACATGCAGCCGCTCAAGGATGAATTGCAAGAAGCTTGGGATAATGGGTTCAAGACATACGATGCCGCTAGCAAAAAGAACTTCATAATGCGTGTCTGGTACATGTACTCGATGCATGACTTGCCGGCATATGTGCTATTCGTTGGCTGGTGTGTGCATGGAAGGGTTCCCGTGCCCCACATGCAAGGTAGCTCTTGAGTTTCGTTGGCTGCAGGCGGGTCGCAAGTTTCCTTGCTTCGACTTGCAAAGACAAGAAGAACTTCATCAAAGGTAGAGTTGTCAAAAACTCTGCACCACCTGCGTTGACAGGCCAAGAGACCCTGGATTAGTTAAACGCTCTCGAGCCAGATCCAAAGCGTCCAGGGTATTTCAAGGGGTATAATTCGGAACACGCCTGGACTCACAAGACATGCTTGTGGGATCTGCCTTACTTCAAAGACCTCCTTTACCCACACAGCATCGACGTGATGCACACTGAAAAGAATATCTCCGAGGCCCTTTTTGGTACATTCTTTGGCATAGAGGGGAAGTCAAAGGATAATACTAAGGCTAGAGTCGATCAGGAGGCGCTATGTGATAGACCGTTACAAAACATGCAAGAACCGAAAGGAAAGCAGAACTGGACGAAGCCAAAGGCATGGTCCAATCTTGGAAGGCCATCTATGAGGGAAATTATCTTGTGGGTGAAAATGCAGTTGATGTTCCCCGATGGGTATGCAGCGAATCTAAAGAGGGGAGCGAGTCTTGAAAAAATGAAAATATTTGGTCTCAAGAGTCATGATTGGCACATATGGATTGAGCGGGTAATGCCGGTGATGTTACGTGGCTTTATCCCTGAGGATGAATGGCTAGTACTTGCAGAGCTGAGCTATTTCTTCCGTGTTCTTTATGTAAAAGAACTATCGCCTGGCAAGCTAGAAGAAATGGAAGAGTTGGCGCCGGAGTTGATCTTCATGTTAGAGAAGATCTTTCCGTCGGGCTTCTTTAATCCAATGCAGCACTTGATTTTGCATCTCCCGACCAAGGCAAGATTGGGGGGCCCATGCAAAATTGTTGGTGCTACGCAACTGAGAGGATGCAGAAGACGCTCCGAGCAAAATGTAAAAATAAACGTAGAATTGAAGCATCGATGGCCGAGGCATTCATTTCTGAAGAGGCGGCAAACTTCATGACAGCACACTACGAAGCCAAAAATCGTCATTTGCATAATCCAAAGCCTCGGTACAATGCTGGCGACCCTAAAAGGTGGATCCAACCTCAACCTATTCAAAGGGAATCTCACACCAGCCGGTGCTTCGAAACCAATATCGTTGGATGTCGAAGAATGGCGAACCATTTCGTTGTATATCTTCAACAACCTAATAGAAGTGCAGTCGTACATCGAGTAAGTTCTCGCGGTACATTGTTTCGCAACTTCTAATTCCTTTGAATTGCTCTTATTCCCGGATATTTGATACAGTCGATACGTCGCCAAATTCTCTGATGGTGTGGTGATCGAAAAGGAATCCATCAAAGAGTTTTAGCTTCTGGCAAAGCATGGAGGCGGCTTTCCAGATTTCATCTCTTGGTTCAAACAAATGGTAATTTCCATTAGACCATTCTCATTTCTTCGTCTAATTTGTGGCTAATGAAACAATCCTTTCGTATTAAACTTGTAGGCTAATTCAGAGTCTATGGACGCCGAATTGAGACAAGTCGCTAATGGTTTTTACTATAAGGTCCATTCATTTGACAAATACGACATCAACGGGTATGGCTTTCATAACTTCGGCAAAGAGCTATCTATGGCCGACTGAAAGTCTGCATATTGGTGTGTCTCTGCTATCGGCGAAGGAGGTATCGAGTATTATGGGAGAGTTGAAGCAATTTGTGAACTTCTATTCTATGGTGAAAACCCACTGAACGTCGTAGTCTTTAAATGTTATTGGTTCCAGCCGAAGGAGACTAGAAGGACTCATGAACATATAGGGCCAGTCGAAATCAAACAAAGCACCCATTTAGATGTTCCCGATGTCTATATTACGGCTCAACAGGCGACCCAAGTTTTCTATCTACCGTGGGCCTGCCAAACTGATCCAAATCTGAATGGTTGGGATGTCGTTTATGAAGTGCCGCCACGTGTTAGACCACCTCCCCCCAATGAAGAGGATTATGAACCTCACATTAACCCAGACACATATGAAGGCGAATTCTTCCAAGAAACACATCCTTCCAAAAAACACTTCAAGAAACGCTCTACTTCACCCCAGAACAATGAAGTAGACGGCGACAGTGAATCCGACTTCACCCCTGAGCCAAAACAAGAAGAGGTTACTGCTGCGGATGACCTGTTAATGCTTGACTGATTACATAAAGGTGGCCTTCCACATGTTGATGCCGCTGAACCCGATGAGCACGTCATTCATGATAGTGATGATGATGATGCATTTATTGATCCCGGAGCATATATAGACGATCAAAATTATTATTAGTTCATGTCAGGTATTCAATTTGTTTTATATACATATATATATATATATATATATATATTGTTAGTTCATGTTAGGTATTCAATTTTTTTATGTTGTACTTGATGATGATACACTTAAGTTATATACATACTATTATTCATGTCGATATTAATTTTTTTTATGTTGTACTAATTTCGTTTACTCTTTGTCATGGCAGGTGTTGAAAGATGGTGGGCGTGGGTAAGGAGCGCTCTGAGGCTCCTTCTTCGTCGGCGCGTGGTGGGGGTGGTACTTCCATTCCACCCGTACCTCTCCGGAGAGCATTGTACGAGGGTATGGCTTCACCGGTGGGTGCTTCTTCATCGGCGTCGTTGCCCACCGGGAGAGGAGGTCGGGGAGGGAGGAAGAGAGGAGGTCGGGGAGGACGTGGCTGTGGGAGAGGTAGGCAGGCTCCTACACCTTCCTCGCCGCCACAGGACTGCTAGGGTGGACACGTCTGAGGAGGAGGCTACGCGAACTCCGATCCACGAGCCTCGGGTCGACGGGCCTTTGGCCCACGAGACTTTTGCCCATGAGACTCTGGACCAGGGTACGTCCCAGGAGACATCCGGATGGGGTACTTGGCCGGATCTGCCTGAGGGGCCGAGTGGCCATGCTGATGGTGGCGGGGATCCGGCTGATAGCGAGGAAGATGTGGTTGAGGGGGCCACCGTCTACCAGCGTGGTTGTACACGGCTCCCTCCCTTGCCGGCGACCCGCGAGCAGAGGTGGTTGATTTTCCCTGATGGGGGGAGGTAAGTGCATTTACTCTTTTTGTACCTTTTGCCTTCACGTTTCTTCAAATATCTAATGCGTTGGCCTTGTCATACTGCAGGGGTTGGGACCATGCTCTGGAGGTCCGCAGGCCCAACAGCGTCCTTGGTGTGCTTTGCCGGCAAAACTTCCCAGGGTTTGTCACGTTGCCCGGTGAGGGTCAGCTTCCACAGCTAGGATTGAGCTAGGCGCACTACTTGGCTGCCCCGGCCCCGCTGAAGGAGATGATCGATGGTGTGTTGTGCCACACGAGGGCAGAGATGGTGATCAGAAAGTTTTGGGTAATTTCTCCTTTACACAATTAAAAATCTTCAAATAGCTCGTTATTGTACTAATCAATGTTGTCTCGTTCGATTGCAGATGTTCTACAGGTGTGAGGAGGGATACGAGGAGGCCGCGGCATAGGTTATCGATACCGAGTGCAAGCGCCTACTACAAAACTTACGGCACGAGCCTCGGGTGCAGGCTGTTCGAGACTACTACTACGCCTCGCGTGGTATTAAGAAGACCAAGTCGGCGTGCCACGAAAAGTTTCTGAAGAAGGAGCAGTACATGACGGTTATTACCTATTCTTAAGGCCTTGTACTTAGTTTCCTTGATTTGATTCGTAGGCGTAGCGCTCAAGTTTCTCTTTACTAACTTATGTGCCCCCGAGATGGTGTGCGGATTAGATGGATTGTTGGGAGGTGTTGGTGGATGAGTGGTGCTCAGACCAATGGCTAGCCCTCCACAACAATGCCAAGGACCGGCGTGCCCAAATGGAAGGTGTGCCACACCATCAAGGCAGCGCCAACTTATATCAGTTCGGGCGGAACTGGGTATGTGTTTGCTTCATGATTCTTGCAATTCATTCTTCATGCTAGCTTGAGCCCTTTAATTACTAATTTACTCTGTTCCTCTCTTTCAGGCGCGATACAATAAGGCGGAGGTGCCAGAGGTGTACGACCTCTATGCCATGGCCCATACTGCCTCGTACAAGAAGGTCAAGGCATTCTCTGAGTCTGACCTTGATCATCCAGAGAACTTCACCAACAACTCCTCCCACAACAAGCTCGTGAAGTACAGAGATGAGGGGAAGGCGAGGAAAGGGGAGGACTTTAACCCGAGCCAGGATCCCATTGATCCAGAGCTGGTGATGATATCTGGTGGCGGGAGGTCCCATGGCTCGATAGCCATTGGAGATGGACTTATCCGTTGTCCTAGCACTCTCCCGGAGATCAAGGCGTGCCAGTCGAGCTCCGCTCCTGACATTAGGCCTCGTCAACGGCCTTATGAGCTCGCCTTCGATGTTAGTTATACGGACTCAGCTATCTTTCCTCCATTACATTGTGTGTGCGGCCATCGATGATTACAATGCTAACAAGGTGTGGTGTTGCAGGCTGCTCTTCAGAGAGAGAGAGGGAGAGAGATAGAACCCAAGCGCTTCTGGCGGAGAGGGACCGGCAGGCGGCGGAGAAGGAGCGGGAGTTGGAGGAGAGGACTGCTAGGATGTTGGAGGAGGAGAGGGCACGGAATGACATGCAGAACCGGGCCATGTACGAGCTCCTCGTGGTAAGTTTCTTCTGCATACTAGCCAGATCATGCACTTAATGTTCGTTTCATTACTAACTAGTATGAATGACTCGTCAAACCAAATGTGCAGACTCTGTGCGAGAAGACCGGTCAGACCCCTCCGCCGATGCCAGTCATTGCTCCGGGGACCACGGTGAGTTTCATTGGAATGGTCATTAGTTACTAGTCTTAACATTTGAGTGTCATCATGCTAACGAGACATTGCAAATGATCTTTGGTGCAGCATAACTTCAGACAAGCATCGCACGATCCTTCTCCAAGTGGTACCGGCACGAGCAACCCCGGTGCTTCACCTCCGTGATGAGGTTAAGTTTTCTCTAGTGTTTTGCTTAACCAATGCATAATGACCTAGACTTAGCTTTATTTCCTCCAATATGCTTACCATAATGACCTAGACTTAGCTTATTTTCCTCCAAAATGACATAATAACCTTACTTAGCTCCCAAATGATCCATTTTACCTAAGTTAGCTCCAAAATGACCTAAGTTAGCTATAATATGCTAAGTTAGCTCTAATATGCTTAGTTACCTAGGTTAGCTCAGTAATGGCCTATACTTAGCTTACTTATGTCAAAAATGGCATAATATGCTTAGTTAACTAAAAAATGGCATAATTACCTAGGTTAGCTCAATAATGACCTATACTTAGCTTATTTAGTTCATTTATGATATAAGTTGCTTACTTAGCTCATAAATGGCATGATAACCTTGGTAAGCTCATAAATGTCATATAGTTAGGTTACTTACATAAAAATGGCATGATTACCTAGGTTAGCTTGAAAATGGTCCATTTTACCTAGGTTAGCTCCAAAATGATCCATTTTACCTAGGTTAGCTCCAAAATGATCCATTTTACATAAGTTAGCTCCAAAATGATCCATTTTACCTAAGTTAGCTCCAAAATGACCTAATTTACCTAGGTTAGCTCCAAAATGATCCATTTTACCTAGGTTAGCTCATAAATGATCCATTTTAGCTAAGTTAGCTCATAAATCACCCATTTTAGCTAAGTTAGCTCATAAATGATCCATTTTACCTAAGTTAGCTCATAAATGATCCATTTTACGTAAGTTAGATCATAAATAATCCATTTTACCTAAGTTAGCTCATAAATGATCCATTTTACCTAATTTAGCTCATAAATGTCATTTTTACCTAAGTTAGCTCATAAATGTCATATACTTCTTCTTCTTCTTCATTTTCTTCTTCTTCTTCTTCTTCTAGTCTTCTTCTTCTAACTTTCTTGTTTCCCATTTTGCAGATTTCATTCACTTCATGGAAGCTTGCGTTGATGTAGTGCTTGTTTTCCCTTTCTGTTTTTCTTTTGTATCGATGAACAATGTGGAACTTGTTATATGGATGAACAATGTGAAACTATTGTAATATGTATGGATGGAACTATGTGTTGGATATGTCATATGTCTGCTGTGAAATATATATATATATATATATATATATATATATATATATATATCATATATTGGCTGTGAAAATGCTTGGATATAAGGAAAAACAGGAAAAAAAAGAGGCAATGCAGCCTCTTTGCCGTCTGCCACCGACGGCAAAGGGGCCTTTGCCGTCTGCCACGAGCGGTAAAGAGGCCACGTGGCAGCAACCTGTGCAACCTGGGAGCTGACCCATTTGGTTACTTGCCGTCTGTGGCAGACGGCAAAGGCTGTGTGAGTTTGCCGTCAGTGGCAGACGACAAAGCTGGGGGGTTTGCCGTCTGTGGCAGACAGCAAAGGCTGGGGAGGGCATGACGCGTGGCTGACGTCAGATAGCAGACGGCAAAGGGGAGGGCATGTTTGCCGTCTGTGGCAGACGGCAAAGCCTCCCGTTAGCCACCTAACGTGGCTAACGTCAGTTGTTTGCCGTCCACCTTCTTTGCCGTCCGCCACAGATGGCAAAGGGGTCTTTGCCGTCCGCTGGCAAATAGCAGACGGCAAATCAGCTATTTGCATGTTTGCCATCCGTGGCTGACGGCAAAGACCTTTGCCGGCAGCTTCCGGTCCTTTGCCGTCTGCCATGGCAGACGACAAATCAGCTGATTCCTGTAGTGACATGACACATTGGTCATATTATCCAAACTATCATCCTACTTGCATTTTCCATTATCATGCACACACTTTGAACAACATAGCTAATATAACTACATATTGTGAAAAACTTTCTAATTACAGGAAACCTACGCAAAAGAACAATTTAAAGTTACCTAAGCATTTTTTTGGGATAATGCACCAAAGCTCCTACCTATATTAACATAATGCAGTACTTACATAGGTACATCTTCAACTATAAATGCATACATCTCCAACTTACATCTTGAATTTCATTAGTTACCTAAACAACACAATTTTATACTATAGATGAATCAAGTAACATCTCAATCAATTCATAGGCACATCAAATTTAATGCATTCCATTTGGGCATATGACCCACAAAACATCAATTTGTGTAGCATTCAAAATCAAATCTAACAATCAATCATACATGTTTGCAGCATTGAACCACAGATCTAATAATCATATATGGTCTATTTGTCCTTAAAATCCCTCATTAATAAGGTGCTAGACCTCATACTAATTAAAATCTAATAAGCAAATTTTCCACCACTAATCTAATAAGCATATGAAAAAACCCCATCCCTCAAACCAACTACTCTAACCTATCTCTCATTAATATCTCTCTACCATTTTTAAACGAATCAAATACAAAAAATCCAAATGCAGAGAAAACCCTCAAACCAACTACTCTAACCCACGAATCTTGTGGCCAAACCAATGAACTAACCCTACAATCTAAAAATTACAACTAAAATGGAAATGGAATTACCTTCCGCGCCACCTGCTCCTCGCCAGAGCCCGCCTCCACCTTCTGCGCCTCGCCAGAGCCCGCCTCCACCTTCTGCGCCACCTGCTCCTCGCCGGAGCTCGCCAGAGCATGCGCATCTGGCTGGACTGCACCGCTCGAGCCCACCTCCACCTTCTCCAGATCTACAGCTTCTGTTGCACCGCCGTGGACGCCAGCCTTGTCCTGCACCGCTGTGGGCGCCGCGCGCTGCAGCGCCACCAGATCTGCACCCCAATCAGCGACATCGCCACGACCGTACTCCATGGCGATGGAGGTGAGGGAGAGGATGCGATGGGGAGACCTAGACGACGTGGTGGGGGAGAGGGAGACGACGCGGTGGGGGAGAGGGAGACGACGCGGTGGGAGAGGAGAGGGAGACGATGCGGCGGGGGGGAATGGTGGGCAATGCGGCCGGAGGTGGTTCCCCTCCCCATTTATAAGATGGGACAGTTTTGGCATGTTCCCATGGACACGTGCTGCCCCACGACCGCGGGCGGTTGCATGCGAAAACGAAACGCCCACCCGTCCCTAACAAGAAGGAGTACCGCATAGATTAAAAACAAGAAGGAAATCAACAGCTCATGTGAAACGTCGTCCAAGGATCGTGCATTTTCTGTCGTCCGTGTAGCATCACTCAACAAAAAAGATCGTGTAGCATCCTTTCACATGTGCTGTTGCAAAGGTGGGGGGAAAGGGAAGAGAAAATGTCCAACTAGTACGTGCGATGGCCACAGACGAAACTGATCTGCAGTGATACTTACCTGCACGATCCTTGCACAACACTAACATGTACTAGAAAATGCACGATCCTGGATGCTACACGGACGACAGAAAATGCAGATCTTTGCAACCGGCAGAGATCTCAATGAAGATCGCCTCCTAACCACATGCCAGAGCGACGCGCAAATGCAAGCAACTTCACCCCCGTCCCTAACAACAAGTTGTTTATCACTATTTGGACAAGAGAATGTCAACTAAACAACAAAATTATAGTAGTTAACTAGGGACAAGCATGTAAAATGGTATGGGCCGAGCAACTCCAAACCAAGTCATCATCATAAACATTCTTACGCCAAACGCATGATCCTACCCACAAACTGTGCCGCTCAGCCTCACAACTCGCAGGGACACAGAGCAGATTGGCAGCTTCTCCGGCCAGAGAAATGCAGTCAGGGACGATGCATCTCAGCCTCTCAGGGCTACCGGATTCGGTACGGGACAAGAGCACGCATCCTCTTGTCCTCTTGCCAGCCCAACAAATATTCGGGGGAAAAGAGAAAGCTTCCATGGATTTCTAACGGCCAGGGACGTACGTACAGTGGGCTGGGGAGTGCGCCGGTGCGTGCGTGGATGTGTCTGTGTGCAGTCTGCAGTGCCGTGCATGCATGCATGGGCGGGTGTCCGCCACTAGCTACGTGCCAAAGGGCCACTTACTCGTGTCTTTTCGTTGCTGATAAGCAAAGGGTATTCCGCTTTTGTGATGGAACCGTTTTATTTGTTGACTTGTTTCTTCCTTTTCTACTTGTTTTCTTTGGCACCTTTGGGTGGGGGGGGGGGGGGGGGGGGGGGGGGGGGGGGGTGGCGGCTATAATTGCTCAGTCGGTGTGAAAATGAATAAAGGCTAACATCTCACATGTCATTGAGTATCTTCCATATCTTCATTTGTATTGTTTAACCTACTCGATCATGCAAGAATTGGAGCCGCGAGAGGCAGCGGGCTAGGGAGAAGGCGGCCGCACAATCCTTCCGCCGCGGAAGTGGACTGCCGGCTTTGCCCGATGAGGATGAGCAGCTCCTCACGGCTGTTTATCGTCGGTCACTGGCCACGGCAGAGACAGAGGCCCGCCGACTCCATCTGAAGAATGCCAGGGCCCTCCGGCTCGGTATCGAACAACCGACGACTGAGGCGACGGCGACGGCGGGAGCAGCGAAGCTCGCGAGGCAGCAGAACCGCGTCGTGTGGATGATGGCCGGCTTTATCTCACCCTCGTCCGACGACTCCGACGCCACCCCACCCCCCCCCCCCCCCCCCCCCCCCCCTGATCGTCAATGCCTACGCAGGGCTACGGTCGTGCCAGCGACCGGAAGGGCAAAGGGCCGGCGAGGAAGATGTGAAGAAACTCGGCCATCTCCGTCTTTATTTCCTTTTTCATTAATTTTAGTTTAGAACTATGTCCGTCGGATGAACTGTGATGCTCTTTTGGTCCACATTATGTGAATTTGTATTTCTGTTTGCTCTATGTCCGTTTAATTTCATTTATAGTCTACGTACTATCTTTCATGTTTGCATGTGTGTGTGAATTTAGAGTACCGGATATGAGGTACATGGCTGTGGACGCGGCAATTTGATGGATTGACCGGTCAGTATTCGTGAACATATATACAGCCGAATTTAGTATGTCTGGCTGTAGATGCTCTTACATTCCAGGGAGGGAGTATCTCACGCCTTCTGTATGTGACGTAAGATAATGTGCTGCCTGTGATGGGCGCCACTGATAAATAGTAGTACGTGATTAAGATAGCTCGATTATGTTGAGTTGTGATCTGTAGGGAACTTGGGATACGTGCGGGTGCTGTCATGACGATGTGGCGGCCGGCCGTGATTTGCTAACGTAATTCTGATTTCACGTATGACGTATACTCCTCGTGGTACATGTCGATTTCCGAGCAAGAGTAACATGTAAGACTGATGGAATCATGAGACGCACGGGACAGTGCTGAATTTGGGAACGCTGGTCGATCGAGAGGCAGATAGAGGCTAAATTTCGTGTTTTAACATTTTTCTAAAACTTGATCGATATCTGACCTCAGTTTGTAAAAATTTCGGGATCTGACCCTTTTCTTACCTTCAGAGTTCATGGTGGTAGGGTATAACAGCCTACCGCCAAGGTCTCTAGCGGTAGGGTTGCACACCCTATCGCAAAAAAAATTGAAGTATGTAACACAGTGCATACTTGCACCTACCGCCGGGCACCTTGCGGTAGGGTTGTACAACCTACCGCCAGCCTGTTTGGTGGTAGGGGTGTTTCCTACCACTAGGGTCCCTGGCGGTAGGCTGTAAATTTCGGGATCTGACCCTTTTGCTACCGCCAGGATCCATAGCGGTCACCCTACCGCTATGGATCCTGGCGGTAGCAAAAGGGTCAGATCCCGAAATTTTTACAAACTGGGGTCAGATCTCGATTAAGTTTCAGAAAAGGGTCAAAACACGAAATTCTGCCGCAGATAGATGGATAGATCTCTGCTGCATGGAGGAGCATGAATGATGGCATGTCCATCGATTTTGGTTTCGCTGCCGTAGAATTCACGAAGCAGCTAGGGCCGCTCCCTGCACTGCACTCGCCGGCCGCACCCGGAATCATTCCGGCACATGGCGTCCGGCCAGACCCCCACTGGCCCTCGCGCCCTGGCATGCCGGGCCCCGTACTCGTGCCCTGGCTTGGCCTGCGAGGAGTACACGGAGAACGAAGAAGATACATGCAGGCATGAGGCATCACATGAGTGAGTGAACCGGTCGAAATGCCCTGTCCCGAACGCACAGATCTCACTGAAGATGTACGTCCGACAACCACGAGATGACCATCTTCCAAGGGGATTAGTGCCGAACACAACGCCGGGCACGGGCCGCTCGGCACAACTGACGGACTGAGGACGACGGCACCTCGTTTGCTCAGAACCCACGGCAGCTGAGTGTCAAGTAGCCATCGCCTATCCCTATCCCGGAGACACCGACTGACCCTGACCGTGACACTCCTGAGCCACAGGTCAGGCGACGCAACAGCAAGATCCCCACCGGCTACGCTGGACAAAAACGACGCTGTTTTCATCGTCGAGAAGACTGAAGAAGCCTCACGCTAGCTGTTCGTTGTTTCGCTGGCTTTTAGTAAATCCTTCTTGACAAGCTTTGGCATCACGCGCTGTTCATTGGGCCTGCCATGCCTGCTGCCTTTTCTGATGATGACTCTGACCGAGGACGGACAGAGGGACGGGCGAAAAGGTTAAAGCGGCCGCCTGATTAGCGCGGTACTGTACGAGCTACGGGAACAGGATGAAGTGGGGGAGTTTACCCGGCCGTGTTCGTTCCTGGCCGTGAGCGAGTGTTTGTAGCGGGAGAATGGATGGATTTGTTGTAGCGTACTAGTACGTGATTGGGGGGCAGGGGCGAGGGGGTTGTTGTAGTAGGCCGGTTGCAAGGCTAGAAAGCTCCTGCCTTTCTATTTGGACAGTTCGTTCTCGCTTTTCTCACCGTCAAATGAGTGTAGATCCCATCTGTCTCTGGATCCGATGGCAGGGCGGGTAAGTTTGTGAGCCTGTCAAGTCCATGAGTCTGTCCTCACTCCTTTGCTGGACAGATTTAAATGGAATGGCATCTCAACAAGAAAAGACAGTGTTAAAATGACTCAGTTTTTTTCTTCAAAATGATTTGTCGCATTGATTAATTAAGCAGAAAAGAGTAGCACAATTAACAAACGGAAAAACGGGTGAAAAATGATACAAGAAAATCACGCGTGGACTACTCACAAATCATGAAGCATGACTCAACCAATCCCAACATGCAAACGCCGAAAACGCTCACACTTCTACAACACAAAGTAAACCCTAACGAAAACACCTCGGCTCAAGACAACATACACAACCAGACCCACCATGCCAAGCCAAACCATGCATGATGACTCACTTCTCCAGAGAGATTTCCCCACCATCTTGAGTTTATCACTTGGTAGTCTTCACCGTCAGAAGGCAAGCAATCACCTTGCCAGATCCGGGGCTAGCCACCTCCAAGCTAGCGACCAAGTCACAGCCACAAAGGTAAGCAACTAGTTGGCCTCCAACGACGATGGTGAGCGTCATGGGCACCGCCCTGAGGTCCCTCGAGAACCATCTCATTCGAACCAAAGGAAAAAGAGAGAGAGAGGAAGAAGGGGGAAAAAAAAAAACCAAAAAAAAAAAAAAAAAGAAGAAAAAACCCCCCCCCCCCCCCACACACACACACACACACATAGCTCCTGCAACTCAGGTATAATCTGCACTGGAGCAACGACCTCGGCGATGACTCCCCTCCTAGAGGCAGTCGGTAGCATATGCAACGACCACACGCAGGCTCTAGCACGAGGGGAGAAACCTCCATAGAGGCCTGCATCACCCCCATTCGTAGAATCAACCTGGAGCTTGGGCAACCGAATCATAATTGGCACCACCTCAAGTTTGCCAAGAGCGGCCACCACTCTCACCAAAAACATTCGCAACACGCGTAGTCAAAAAGCTCAGTGCAAAGTAGCTCGGATTCCTCCATAAGGACATGCTGCAATGACACGTCCGCCACAGTAGCATCGTTGGTGGGTGACGGTGGTGGGAGCGGTGGTGAAGCAGCTCCCCGAGATGATGGATTTTTTGTCGAAAGAGACCACCTGCCCAACAGAATTGCCAGAAAAGACCCCCTCCAGATGAAATTGTCAAAAAAGACCCCCTCGGCCGTGGCGGCAGGCGCGGCAGGCGACACGTGGCACCTGCCGCCACACCCGGTGGCGGCAACACTGTTCACACGGGGGACGATTTTCGCACGGCAGAACGGAAACGGGCGCGAGTGAACAGTGCTGCCGCCTACGGGTGTGGCGCCAGCACTGTTCATCACTGGTGAACAGTAATTTTGAAAAAGTAAAAAAAAACTAAAATTTTGCACCCACTTAGAAACACTCGATCGTCTTTTATGCCAAAAAAAATTCAGTTTTTTTTTGAATTTTTCTGCTTTTTTTTTTTACTTTTTCGAAATTACTGTTCACCAGGATGAACAGTGCTGCCGCCACACCCGTAGGCGGCAGCACTGTCCACTCGCGCCCGTTTCCGTTATGGCGTGCGAAAATCGTCCCCCCCCCCCCCCCTCCCCCTCCCCTGGAAACAGTACGTGAACAGTGTTGCCGCCACCGGGTGTGGCGGCAGGTGCCACGTGTTACCTGCCGCCACGGCCGAGGGGGTCTTTTTTGACAATTTCATTCGAAGGGGATCTTTTCTGGCAATTCTGTTGGGCAGGTGGTCTCTTTCGACAAAAAATCGAGATGATGTAGTCGGGTTGATGCGCACGACATCGCGTGCACCGGATTGGATCTCTACACTCGCGTGCACGATAGCCTCTGGAGAGGCATCGGAAGCAACGGCCCCTCAGCCACGCCCGGAGAGTCGGCCGCGCCATGAAAGTAGGACGACGGAGGCCCTGCCTAAAGGCGCAGGCGTCCGCTGTGCAACGCTGTGCCACCCATAGAGGATCGATCAATGTTGCTATCAGCCACTACTTGGTGGGCCAACCACCAAAGCTAATTTAGAGGCCTCACAGCAGTTTGAAAATTTGATAATACCCTTTTTCTTAGCTTGATATGAAATGGACCTACGAGATTAGGACCTAATTAAACCAGTCACGTCAAGAGACAACGTGCTCCCTCCGTACCAAAGATAATCCAATTTTTTTTCTACGCAATATATCCCAGTCACGACCAAACCCCTGTCTGGCAAGTGACAATGACTTCACCACGAGCTCGTGCATGGAAAGCTATACCATTTCCGTGCCAAAAAAAATTTAAAAGTAAATTCGTACGTGTGCCTAAAGTCTAAAGATATGTCAAATAACTTGCAGGTTCTGTCATCAGGGAGATGGGGAGCAGGTAAGCACCAACACAATGAAGTATAGCGAGGCTCACAACCACAATGATCCGCAGATGATCGATCTCTGCAATGATCTTCCAAGTTAGTACATGCCCCACAACGGTCGTCGTCGTCGCCCCGTTGGCACTGCGCAAGCTCCGCGGCACGTAGTGCGGTCACTGCTACCGCGTAAGTCCGTACTGTCGGCGCGTGGTCGCCGGCTCGCTGGCGTCCAAACTCCGAAGTAGGACCGTAGGAGTAGTAGTGCATCACTGTGCATGGGCCAAGCGCCACAACGACTGTGGCGGCGCGGCACGTACGTGAGCTGTTCATCTACCTACGGTACGTCGTGGCCTCGTCAGCGCAAGTTGGTGGATCCGAGCCGTGGCCGTGGCACGTCGCATTCACATGGCCACTTAACGTACGTAGGTAGGTAACCCGGCCCAGCGCACGGCGCGGCGCGGCCCTCGGAGCGATCCGGCTGTCGGCCGGATCTGACGTTTGCCCACCAGCACGCTGTCTTTTTTTTAATACAGTACAGACGCAAGCGCTCATATACACTCGCATACATTCACCCCTATAAGCACCTTCGAGAGACTGAGCCGGCATATCATCTTGAAATTTACGAAGTCACCGTAGGCACCTCGCGTCGACGGGAACGTCTCCTCCCGCTGAATGCGCATCGCCAGAAATCCTGAAATAAATCCAGAAATAAATATGAGCACCAGAACTTGAACCTTGATGGGCTGGGGATACCACAGTCCCTCTAACCATTCAACCTTAGGTTGGTTCGCACCGCCACACTGCCTTTGCGAGGTAGAAGCCTCGTTCTACGAATATGGCGGCGGCTCGGTATCACCATCCACGGAGCAGACAACAAGCAAACCATCCACCGACACGCTCCATCACCAAGCCTGGCAAACCGTTCCGTTTTTCTGTTCTTCAAAAAGGTCTATGGTGTACCACAGGTCTTTACAAACACGCTCATAGAGGAAAAAAAATGGAAGTACATGAAAAACTATAGTGTTAGCAAAGGAAGGTTTAGAACGCAAGAAATGTCATGGTCTTTCGTCACACCAACCAACACAGCTCTGTCACGTTCAAAAACATTACGGGTGACTTCACTGTTACTGTTAGGTATGACTTCATTGTTTGGTCTCGTCGTTTAAGGAAAACGACACAAAAGGTTGATGCCAACTCCTGGCTTAGAGCATACAGCCGGACTTTGCAAATCTGGTCCCTCCAACGACCACGGACGTGACCGAGTGTGTCCACGGACAGTGGCCGGTTACACCTCATATTAGCCATTCTACATCCGAGTCTCTCATATTTCAAGCTTTAGATACATACAAATCATGCAAAAGAAATTCTACGTACTACCCTAACTAATCTTTTTGTCAGAGATATCCATGACGTTGGTGCCAGTCGCCGGCTAGACGGGCACGTAAGAGGGCTCCGGCTCATCCTCCTCCTGCTAGACCTCATCCATATAGGCGCAGGGGCATACCCACGTTGGCCCACCCGGTGTCACAGGACACCGGGTATACGTAACCTCTGTATCGCGATGACACCGGTAATTTTTCTGCATGGACACGGGTAAAATTCCTGGATCTGGAACAATGAACCAGCGAGGGGGACGCACCCCAGGCCCATCTAATGGCCCATGCAGCCAGGGACGTGTGCCTCACGCACGGCATGCCCTAGCCAGCTATGCCATCTGATCGATCAGAGCGCTACCTGCGCGGCTGCGCCTACTTCTTGGCCGCCGCCTCCTGCAAACCGCAAACAGCGGACCCGCGCTTGTTCGTCACGGCGCGGCTAAATTTGATGTTTTGACCCTTTTCATGAACTTAACAGGATCTGACCCCGTTCCGAAAATATTTTAGGATTTGACCCTTTTTTCTATCGTCATGGTCTCTGACGATAGGATTACATAACCTACCATCAAAATCAATGACGATAGAACTTAACTATACCGTCACGTCCATTTAACACGGGAAAAACCGCTACCGCCAGGACCTTTACCGCCGTGTGCTTCGGCGGTAGGCATGCTCGACCTTTTCTGCTCGAGTAAATGCCAGAGCTTGGATAAGTCACATGCAGCATGCTCCCGTCCAAATAAACAAAGATGAACAAAGCCCCTCACTAACACTGTACATGTATAATCTATATCAATTGTCAAAGCATGCACGCATCATCCTGCTTGCTATGAGCTAGGTACAGTACGTGCCTAGGGGTAGGGGAGTACTACGCGTCTACGCCTGACAGATAGCACGCATGTCTCCGCTCGCAGCAGCCTTTCCAGAGACAGTAAAAACTACTCTAGCAAAGCATACACAATGACTGACATGTCTTTGAATAATGGACAAGACATGCATGCTACTACCTGTGTAGATAGCTTTGGCATCGGTTTACTTCGTCGCCTCAAACACAAAGATAGTGCAGACGCTACCACCAAGCAGTCTGACGGTAGAGTATAACGGACTACCGTCAAAGACCTTGGCGGTAGGGTATTTTTAGCGTTATAATGACGTGATGACGCAGTTAAATTCTACCGCCGTAGACTATGGCGGTAGGCAGTGTAACCCTACCGTCAAAGACCCTGGCGGTAGCAAAAAGGTCAAATCTCAATTTGTTTTACAAACTAGGGTTAGATTTCGATTAACTTTTAGAAAAGGATCAAAACACAAAATTTTGCCTCACAGCGCCGCCTACTCGCGCAAGCATCTAATCAGTGTCGCGGTCTACCGACTCCCTCGCCCACTTGTACATCACAGGAGAACTAGAGAGGTAATTGATTATTTCTCCCAAGAGTATGTCTCTATTTTGTCTAGTTCTCGCTTTCTAAATTGTACGCCTAGGGTTTATAATTTTAGGAGCGTTTAGTTGGCAATTGGAATACTGCGTCTTGTCAATTTGTGGGAGCAACTCACGTATGTTTGGGTTATTCCTTGACGGCTAGACGCACAACAACAAGGTTAAACTCCATAAATCAGTTAACCACACAATTCAATCATTATGCTTTATTAGTCAATTTTATTCTAGCCCCACCCACAAAAAAATAATAATTTATTCTAGCCCGTGGAAATGTAAATGATTTAACATTGTACATTTGTTCATCGGATATGAGCTGCATATTATTGAATGTCACTTGTGGACTTTCACAAAGAAAATACATGATTTGATATTCGTGTAAAGAACAAGTGCACATGTATTTCTTAAAAAAATAGTTTTATTAAATTGAAATAACAGTTACATCATCTTTGTGGAGGGATACAATATCATTCCGAGGCTTCTGAAACCAATCATAAGTTGTAGAGAACCTAGCTACGCTTGCAAGCTCATGAGCAACCATATTTGTTTCCCTATTATAATGTTCAAAACTAGTGATGGGAAAGTGCCCATGTAATTGATGAGTGTGTAACTTTTATGTATAACATTGCTTGATATCCACATGTATCTAATGTGCATGTGGACACCGGGACATTTTTATCCTAGGTCCGCCCCTGCATGTAGGCGAGCATCCCCGCCTCCTCCGCGGCCTCCATCTCCTGCCGGCGACGGTGTCTGGCCTCCGTAACCGACTCCGAGTGGAGGGCATCTAGGATGGCCTGCTGCTCCCGCAGATCCACGTCACTAGCATCCCCCACATCCTCCTCCTCCGGCTCCTCCACCTCCTCCTCCTCCTCCTCAACCTCCTCCTCCTCCGGATCCACTGCATCCGGAGGTAGCCCCGCGGCGATCCGGGCTTCGCGCCTTGCCCGGATCTGCTCAAGGAGCTTGAGCTGGCGCTCCGGCTTTAGAAATTGGTGGCTCCTCACCCGGCGACGTGGGGGCATGGCTACTAGGCGGTCGAGGGATTGGAAAGTGGCAGCGACGGACAGGCGGAGGGAAATGTGGATGATAGGATTTCGGTGCCGTCGGTCGACTTAAATAGCCGAGCTAGGCACTACGCGGCCCGCCAGAGCGGTGCCACGCGACGACATCGCTCCGACGGAGGAGACGAGTTTCGGACCGTCGGATTTCTAGGCGTTTTCGCGTGGGACCTCGTCGTCAGTCTGACGTGGCGAGCGTGCCCAGGTGCGTCCGGACGCCCCATATTCGCCCCATATTTGGGTTGGATATGAGGGGTGCCGGTCAGTCCGAGCGTTTGAGGCCCGTTTGAGGCGCCCGTCTGGGTCAGATTTTGATGACCGGTCAGTAACCGGGCGGGTCGCCTGGGTGTTTGAGGCCGGTTTGAGGCACCCGGCTGTAGATGCTCTAACGCAGCTAGGTAAGGTAACCCTGCCTAGCGCATGGCGCGACACGTGTGGGTGGGTGCCTCTCGCCTTCGTTCAGTTGGTGCCGATGGTGTCAGCTACGCACAACTTTGATTTGTACCACAAGTTTAAAGTGTACGGTCGGTTCAGTCTACGCGCGAGCAATAGAAGTTTGGTTCCAACTCGTGGGATTTCATTTGAGGCGCCCATGAATGGACTCTTAGGCCCTTTCCGGTGCTCCTTGGTGGGCAAGTGCTAAGTGTGACGCCCCCGGCTTAATCGTGCACTAATCATACACGCAAATGCACACGATCAAGCCTAAGGACTCACTTGAAGATATCACAACACAACTCTAAAACATAAATAAAGTCATACAAGCTTTATATTACAAGCCAGGGGCCTTGAGGGCTCTAATACATAAGCTCGCATACAAGCGTCAGCGGAAGCATCAGATATCTGAGTACAGATATGAAACAGAAACAGAGATAAGCCTTTAAGAAGACGGGGCAAAACAAAAACTACGATCGAAAGACGCATGCCTCCTGCCTGGGACCCTCCGATCCTACTCCTGGTCGTCGGCAAGCTCGTAGTAGAAGTAACCACCCTCGGGGTAGTAGTAGCGATCGTCGGCGGGGGCAGCTGTATCCGGGGCTCCGTCATGTGGTTGCACCAAAAGGATATGGGGAGAAAAGAAAGCAAAGCAACCATGAGTACTCATCCGAAGTACTCAGCAAGCAAGGATCTACACTACATATGCAACATTATTAAAGGAAGGCTGTATATTTGGACTGGGTTGCAGAAATGCCAGAATAGAGAGAAGGCCTAGTCCTATCGAAGACTAGCATCTTCAGAAGTCTTGCAGCATTAGAAGAGTGTAGATTAGTACAGCATAAAGTAGTAGCAGTAATCAGTATCAACCTCGGCCAGAGATCCTTTCTCGACTCCCCGCGAGAAAGCAATCCCAGAGCCATACTGTTCATATCTCATCACAAGTATCCAGTTCTAGTTGTATCGATCGGGATACAACTCCGAGCGTCCGTTACCGATGATCCAGCTATGCATAGATTAGTTCTTCCCTACAGGGGTGCACCAACTTACCCACCACGCTCGATTAACTCCGGCCGGACACACCTTCATGGGTCATGCCCGGCCTCGGCCAAACGACACACTGCAACCCTACCTAGAGCTCAGCAGAGAGGTCCCCGTCGGTCTACATCCTAAGCGCTCAGAGGTCTTGGGCCATCGCTCTGTGCACTCCGAGTCGTTGCGTGCAGGGGGAAGCCAGGCACCAGGGGGGCGCCGGTCCGTCCCGGCCGCAATGCTGAACAAGACGTCTGACAGAGCTTTCGGCTGATGCCACGATGCAGAGTACCCATATTTATTCCCACGTGATGGTTAGTGCTATCGGGCCAGAGGCCCACTCGAATCAAATATCCAAATCGTTAGTACATTGGGGGTGCGGTAACGAGCAGAGACTCACGATCGATGTGACCCCGTCGCCCCGTCTCGAGGACTTGCGGCAAGGGCTAAGAATGCCCGGCCACGTCTCGTATTCATCTCTCGGGTACCGTCCAGGTCAACCCGTCTCCACATCACTCGTGGGTACCCCTCAGGGTCGACCCGCCTTTCCAAGTAACAGTTGTGAAGTCCAAGTATCCGTGTGTCCTTAACATCTGAAGAATCCGAGGTATCACCCTCGTTGGATTCCTACTCGATGTATCCGTCAAGATGAACTTAGGAGGAATCACCCTCGAGGTTCACACTTGAGGTGTTGCACGACGGTGTCGTTATCGGAAGTGGTGAAGGAGGAATCACCCTCGATGACCATGACCAAATAGCTACTCTACAGAGTTAACATCAGAAGTGCTATACGAGGTATCACCCTCGGCACTCGATGGTGACGCTGCAGTGTCGTACAACTAAGGGGGGTGTTGTGCAGTGCCGGGGTCTGGCTGTCGATGTCTTCCGATGATCCAGCGGGGCAACCGGGACAAGTGGGGTCACTGAGTCTTGATCCAGCCTATACTAAGCAGTTTAAGATATGCAGGTAGGTATCAACAGCAGGTTACAATAAACAGGCTATGAATCAGAATAGGTAAAGCAGTAGCAGCAGCAATTCTAACGCAAGCATAAGAGAGAAAGAATGGGCGATATAGGCATGCTCAAGGGGGGGTGCTTGTCTGGTTGCTCGGCGGCAAAGGCAGAGTCGTCAGAGGCGTAGTCAATCTCCGGAGCTGCGCCGGTCTCGGAGTCTACGTCGGTACCGGGCTCTATCGAGAGAGAAGAGGGGGAGGAAACAGATAAATACAAGGCAGACAAAGTAACACAGAGCTTGCTATGCTAACGCGCAGTGCAGAGTTGCCTAAAAACATGTCAAAGTCATTTTAGTTATTTTACGATTTAAGTGGGATTTATTAACCAGTGTATAAGCACTATTCATCTATCAAAAACAGACTAAAAGTTGTGGGTTCACCTCCGTAGAGGGTCCCGACACTAAAACAGATGGCTCGGTTGGATTCGTCTCGTCGTTCTGCGCAACTTTCATGTACAAAGTATTTTCATCCGAGCTACGGTTCATTTTCTATGATTTTCCGAAGTTTAAACAATATTCTGAAATTTAATATTAATCCTAGATAAACCAGAATATACCTATTGTACCCGCTAGGATCTAGCCCTAGTGGGTGACAAATGGGTCCATGGGTCTAGTCAGCATGCACAGTCAGCAGTTGACCAGTCAACATTGACTGGTCAACAGGGTCAGCGGGCCCCACATGTCATAGGCTAGGGTGAAGTTAACAAGTTTAGCTTATCTTGGGGGGGTCCACTGTCATAGGCTGTTAGGTTAGCTAAACTAGTCAATTAGGTTAAGTAGCAGGTTAATTAAGTTAATTAAACCAAAATAATTAAGTTAATTATTTAATTAATTATTATTTATTTATTTTTGTTCTTATTTCCTTTTTTTCTCCAAGGGCGTGGGGCCCCACGGTCAGTGGCGCAACGGTAGTGCCCCCTGGCTGTGCACGCGCGCACGCGCACACAGCGAGCGCCGGCGGGCGCAGAGGCCACGCACTGCAGCCAGCAGCAGGGCGCCGTCGGGGTGGCTCAGCGCGGCGGCGGACCGGGCAGCGGGCAGCAGCAGGAGGGCGTGACCATGGGCGGAAGGGCGCGTGGGGCTCGCGGCCGGAGCAGGAAGGTGCGGGAGCAGCAGCTGGCGGCAGCGGGGACGTGCGGCTGCGAGCGCGCGCGCACAGAGCGAGCAGGGGCGCGAGCGGGCGCAGACAGCCGGGTGCCGCGCGCGTCGGACGAAAACGGGGGCGCGACGATTGTGGTCGGGCGCGGCGGCGAGCGCCGGTGACGGTGGCGAACGAGCTAGGGGAGGGGAGGCCGGAGCACAGAGGAAAGAGGAGGGCGCGGGGCTCACAGGGAGCCGGACGGCGAGGCAGCGGCTCGAGGTGGCCGATGGAGAAGCGGGACGGCGAGGTGGCGGTGGCCTCAGGCGGTTCCAGGCGAGGGCGACGGCGGCGGGGCGGCGCCGGTGATTGGCGCTGGTGTCGGGGCGCGAGATCGGGCTCCTCTCCCCGATCCAATCCAGCGAGAGAGGGGGAGGGGAACGAGAGAGAGTGGGGGGTCGTGGGGAATATGGGGGTTAGGGTTTGCGGGGTGTGGGGGAATAGGCCATATAGGCCACGGGCACGCGGGGTGGGCTAGCCTGGGGCGGCCAGCTGGGCCAGAGGCCCAGTTTGGGGGGGGAGGTTTACTCTTTTTTTAAGGTTTTCTGCTTTCAATTCTTTTTAAAACAAAAACAGACTTATAAAATATAAAACATGTTCCTAAATTAGTAGAATAAATATAGGCCACTGACACAATTAGTTTAGCGTTTAAATAAAATAGTTTAGCATTTTTATAATTTAACTATCATTGAAATTATTGTTTAGGCCACTGTTTTAATTACTTTAGGGCTTTTAAACACTTTGCAAAAATGTTGGTTCACCACCAATATTAAGAAGTGAATATTTGTCACATGACCAACATTTCAGTTTTCATGTTTGTGAACTTTTGGATTTCACTTAGTATTTAAATTTGAATTTGACCGGAATTTGAAATGAGATAGAAGTAAAGATGATCATGCACTGTATAGCAAAAATAATTAGCTTAACCCCAGGGGTTACTGTAGCTCATCAGTATAGGGCTGTTACAACTCTCCTCCTCTAAAAGAAATTCTCGTCCCAAGAATTAAGAGGTAGAAGGGAAAAAATCAGGGTATTCAGCACGGAGGTTATCCTCGCGTTCCCAAGTGGCTTCATCTACAGTATGATTTGACCACTGCACTTTGAGGAACTTGGTAACCTTCTGACGGGTCCGACATTCAGCTTCATCGAGAATGCGGATCGAATGCTCCTTATAAGAAAGATCATCTTGCAATTCGAGCATTTCATGGTCCACTACTCGGTGTGGAGACTCCTTGAAGCATCGACGAAGTTGCGACACATGGAAGATGTCGTGGATATGAGAGAATTGCGGTGGCAACTCCAATTTATATGCCACCTGACCACGTCTAGCAACAATGCGGAAAGGACCAATGTAGCGTGGAGCTAACTTGCCCTTAATTCCAAAGCGGTGAGTGCCCTTCATAGGAGTGACACGCAGATAAGGTTGATCACCAGGTTGATAAGTCAAACCCCATCGTTTGCAATCATAGTTGCTCTTCTGGCGGTCCTGAGCCGCCTTGAGATTTTCTCAAACGATACGGACTTGCTCTTCTGCGTGTTGGATAATATCCGGACCCACGAGCGGTCGTTCCCCGGTTTCTGACCAATTCAGAGGGGTTCGACACTTACGTCCATAAAGTACTTCAAAGGGAGCCATTTTCAAGCTGGCTTGATAGCTGTTGTGATATGAGAATTCCGCATACGGAAGAGATTCTTCCCACTTCTTACCAAACGATATAACACAAGCCCGCAACATATCTTCAAGCACTTGATTGACTCGCTCGACTTGGCCTTGGGACTGGGGGTGATAAGCTGAACTCCAGGTAATATGAGTTCCCATAGCTTCTTGGAAGCTTTCCCAGAACTTGGAGGTGAAAAGACCGCCACGGTCCGAACTGATCTCTTTCGGAATACCGTGGAGTGAAACAATTCTGGAGATATACAACTCTGGTAACTGACTAGCAGTGATAGTCTCCTTGACAGGCAAAAAAGTGTGCAACTTTAGAGAGTTGGTCGACGACGACAAGAATAGCATCGTGACCCTTCGGTGACTTGGGAAGGCCAGTAATGAAATCCATCTGAACCTTATCCCATTTCCATAAAGGAATAGGAAGCGGTTGCAGAATTCCAGCAGGCTTCTGATGTTCTGCTTTAACACGACGGCAAACATCACATTCAGCAACGTATCGAGCAATATCCTGCTTCATTTTGGACGACCAGTACCTTTGACAGAGATCACGATACATCTTGGTGCTACCCGGATGAATAGACAACGGTGTATCATGTGCCTCCTTCATGACCTTGTCAATCATTAATTCGAAGCGAGGTACCACAATGCGGTCTCTGAAATATAAGGTTCCATCTTTAGATAGCGAGAAATCCCTATACTTTTCAAGGTGAAGATCTTTCTTCATCAGATCAACTTCAGCATCTTTAGCTTGCGCATTCTTAACAGCCTTCTCAAGATCTGGTTGTATCACAAGGTTATTAAGAGAACCCTATGGAACAATACGCAGATTCAACTTGCGTAGTTCTTCAAAAAGACGAGGTGGAGCTCGCCTAACCATGAGGTTGTCGCAATAGGACTTGTGGCTTAAGGCATCAGCCATCATGTTAGCCTTGCTAGGGGTATAAGAAATACCCAAATCATAGTCTGTAATGGTCTCCATCCATCTTTGCTGACGGAGGTTCAGAGATGGCTGAGTGAACAAGTACTTCAGGCTTTTATGATCCGTGTAGATCTCACAACGATTACCGAGGAGGTAACGTTACCACAACTTCAATGCAGAGATGATAGCAGCTAGTTCTAGATCTTGTACTGGATAGTTCTCTTCATGCGGGCGCAACTGTCGAGAGACATAAGCAATCACTTTACGCTCTTGCATTAGGACACAGCCCAATCCTTCACAGGATGCGTCACAATAAATCACAAAGTCTTTGCGAGAATCTGGAGGAGCAAGTACTGAGGCAGATGTTAGCTTGTCTTTGAGTGTTTGAAAAATCTCCTGACATTTTTCTGTCCATTCAAACTTAACGCCTTTGTGAAGCTGATCAGTCAGAGGCTTAGCAATCTTTGAGAAATTCTCGACAAAGCGACGGCAATAGCTTGCAAGGCCGAGAAAACTTCTGACTTGCTTGACATTCTTTGGGGGAGTCCAGTCAAGAATAGCTTGAACTCGTTCCGGGTTAATAGCTATGCCATCCTTGGAAATTACATGTCCAAGGTAGGTTACTTCAGAAAGCCAGAACTCACATTTGGAATATTTGGCATACAACTGGTGCTCTCGAAGCTTTTCCAGAACGAGGCGAAGGTGTTCAGCATGTTCTTCCTTATTCTTCGAATATACCAGAATATCATCCAGATATACCACGACGAACTTGTCGAGGTAATCCATGAATATATAATTCATCAACCGGGAGAAGGTTGCTGGAGCATTGGTTAAGCCGAAGGACATGACAGTGTACTCGTAAGAACCATAGCGAGTAACGAATGCAGTCTTTGGAATATCCTCTTCGTGGACACGGATCTGATGATAACCCAACCTCAAGTCGAGTTTAGAAAACACTGATGATCCAGCAAGTTGATCATATAGATCATTGATCCGAGGAAGAGGATATTTATTCTGTATTGTGGCTTGGTTAATGGGTCAATAATCCTGAACCAATCGGTTAGTTCCCTCCTTCTTCTTAACGAAGAGTGAAGGTGCTCCCCAAGTAGAGGAACTGGTGCGGATAAAACCCTTCTTAAGTGACTTTTCGATTTCTTCCTTAAGCTCGAGAAGTTGGTGTGGAGGCATCTTATAAGGATGCTTCGCAATAGGAGTTTAGCCTGGTTTCAAGTCGATGACAAACTCGACAGCTCTAACAGGGGGTATTCCTGGAAGTTCCTCTGGGAAGATGTCTTGAAAATCATGAACAACGGGAACGTTCTCGATGCCTTTAAGAGGTGAAGCATTCAATGCATTCAGAGCATATATCTGGATCTCAGCATCCTGAGCTATTCGGGCTGAGTATTTGACTCTCTGACCGGAAGGGTGCGTGAGCTGGACCGACTTGGCGGCATAGTTAATCATAGCATTATGGGCTTCCAGCCAATCCATACCGAGAATAACATCTATGTCGGAAGGTCCAAGAGCAATAAGGGAAGTAGAGAACATCAACCCTTCAATTCTGATCTGATTGTTGTGACTTACCATCTTGGTTTGCCACCTGGAACGGGGAGTGATAATCTCTAATGGTGTGGGCAATAACTCTAGAGGTAGCTCATGCCGCTGAACAAATTGTTGAGACACAAAGGAATGTGATGCCCCGGAATCAAAGAGAACAGAAGCTGCAACTGAATTAACTGGCAGAGTTCCCATCACGATTTTAGGAGACTCACGAGCTTCTCACATTTTGACGTGAGTGACCTGGCCTCGGTCCATAGCAGACATCCTGGCCTTATGATTTCTGCAATGATGGGTTCGATGGCCCTTCGTACGGCCATCAGGAGGCCGTGATACATTCTGAGACGAATCCCGGCGACAATTGATAGTAAGATATCCTGGATGTCCACACTTGTGGCATAAATCATCGTTATGGGAAGGAGCCACAACATTGGACTGTCCACCCTGAATTGTTAGCTGTCTCGGCGGCAGAGGCAGATGAGGTGCAGCATAAGACAGCCTTGGTGTTGGAGCAGGTTGATGACGAACATTGTGTGGGATCCAGACTCGACGTTTCTGAACAGGCTGAGCGACTCCTGGTGTTTAGTCAGAGCAGTTTCAACTCGGAAAGTTTGGCTGACAAGCATTGCGAAGTCCGTGCAATCATGGACAGCAAGCGCGAGGTTTATATCAGTACGCAGTCCTTCACGGAGTTTTTCCTGCTTGCGTGCGTCAGTGCAGACGTCATCATCAGCATAGCAGGATAATTCAAGGAATTTCCTCTGATATTCATCCATCGTCATTGTGCCCTGTGTGAGTTTGTGAAACTCCTGCTTCTTCTAGTCGATCGGACCTTGAGGAAGGTACCGTGCATGAAAAGCTATCTGAAATTCCTGCCAAGTGGTTACAGTTCCAGCAGGTAGCATATGCCCATGACTTTCCCACCATTGAGCAGCTGAACCCCTCAGATGATACGTCGCATAGGTGACATAATTGTCAGGGATAACATTAGCCAACTTCATCTGGAAGGCAATGTCACGGAGCCAATCATCAGCATCCATTGGATCAGTCGAGCTGCGAAAAGTGGACGGATTGAGGAGCACGAACTCTGGCAGTGTTATTGGGGTAGGCTGTTGATGAGCATTCTGGTTTGGGAACTGAGCCAATATCCCGGTCATAACCTGACGGTTCAGTTCAAACTGCTGTATCATTGCGGCAATATAAGGTGGAGGTGGGGGATTGTCAGCCATCCTGCCAAATCAACAGGGGCAGTTTAGCAAGAAAAACTGCATGTGTAAGAGGCCATTCACGATGTAACATGAGTAATGAACAAGAAGGGCATTAGATATATGATAGTAGTCGTTAAAGACATACCAATCCATGCACAGAGTTAGATTCAAACGGATAGTACGCGCTCGGGAATGCTCGCGGCTAGACAAACTAGGCGGCGCGCAGGCATGCGGCAGGGAAGTACACAACGAGACATAGCAAAGGCTATATCATGTTGGAGAAAACTGTTGGAGCGAGGAATCTGCAAGTGACAACACAGGGTGCCCTCGATAAAAGGATCCTGTAAGCAGAACCTGGCCCACAATCTTGAAGAAAGGGGGGGGTAATTTCAGAACACCGGGTGGATGTGATCACGAGAACCTAAAGTTGGAGTTAGTAAAATTTTAACCCGAAAGGAATAGAGATCAGATTCCAGAGTATAGACGAGGAATAAAAGATCCTAATACCACCCAATTGGCGACGTGGGCCCGTAAGCCACACAGCCATGTTAGTAAAACAGTTTTGGACGACTAGAGTCAACTTTGGCCAAGGAGTTGGAAAGGGGGATTCGTACAGTCAGTCGGCTCTGATACCAAACTGTGACGCCCCCAGCTTAATCGTGCACTAATCATACACGCAAATGCACACGGTCAAGCCTAAGGACTCACTTGAAGATACCACAACACAACTATAGAACATAAATAAAGTCATACAAGCTTTATATTACAAGCCAGGGGCCTCGAGGGCTCGAATACATAAGCTCGCATACAAGCGTCAGCGGAAGCATCAGATATCTGAGTACAGATATGAAACAGAAACAGAGATAAGCCTTTAAGAAGGCGGGGTAAAACAAAAACTATGATCGAAAGGCGCAGGCCTCCTGCCTAGGACCCTCCGATCCTACTCCTGGTCGTCGGCAAGCTCGTAGTAGAATTAACCACCCTCGGGGTAGTAGTAGTGATCGTCGGCGGGGGCAGCTGTATCCGGGGCTCCATCATCTGGTTGCACCAAAAGGATATGGGGAGAAAAGAAAGCAAAGCAACCGTGAGTACTCATCCGAAGTACTCAGCAAGCAAGGATCTACACTACATATGCAACATTATCAAAGGAAGGCTATATATGTGGACTGGGTTGCAGAAATGCCAGAATAGAGAGAAGGCCTAGTCCTATCAAAGTCTAGCATCTTAAGAGGTCTTGCAACATTAGAAGAGTGTAGATTAGTACAACATAAAGTAGTAGCAGTAATCAGTATCAACCTCGGCCAGAGATCCTTTCTCGACTCCCCGCTCTTCATCACGCGGGAATAAATATGGGTACTCTGCATCGTGGCATCAGCCGAAAGCTCTGTCAGACGTCCAGTTCTGCATTGCGGCCGGGACGGACCGGCGCCCCCCTGGTGCCTGGCTTCCCGCTGCACGCAACGACTCGAAGTGCACAGGGCGATGGCCCAAGACCTCTGAGCGCTTAGGATGTAGACCGACGGGGACCTCTTTGCTGAGCTCTAGGTAGGGTTGCGGTGTGTCGTTTGGCCGAGGCCGGGCATGACCCAGGAAGGTGTGTCCGGCCGGAGTTAATCGAGCGTGGTGGGTAAGTTGGTGCACCCCTGCAGGGAAGAACTAATCTATGCATAGCCGGATCCTCGGTAACGGACTCTCGGAGTTGTATCCTGATCGATACAACTAGAACTGGATACTTGTGATGATATATGAACAGTATGGCTCTGGGATTGCTTTCTCGGGGGGAGTCGAGAAAGGATCTCTGGCCGAGGTTGATACTGATTACTGCTACTACTCTATGTTGTGCTAATCTACACTCTTCTAATGCTGCAAGACCTCTGAAGATGCTAGTCTTCGATAGGACTAGGCCTTCTCTCTATTCTTGCATTTCTGCAACCCAGTCCACATATACAGCCTTCCTTTGATAATGTTGCATATGTAGTGTAGATCCTTGCTTGCTGAGTACTTCGGATGAGTACTCACGGTTGCTTTGCTTTCTTTTCTCCCCATATCCTTTTGGTGCAACCAGATGACAGAGCCCCGAATATAGCTGCCCCCGCCGACGATCGCTACTACTACCCCGAGGGTGGTTACTTCTACTACGAGCCTGCCGACGACTAGGAGTAGGATCGGAGGGTCCCTGGCAGGAGGCTGCGCCTTTCGATCATAGTTTTTGTTTTGCCCCGCCTTCTTAAAGGCTTATCTCTGTTTCTGTTTCATATTTGTACTTAGATATCTGATGCTTCCGCTGACGCTTGTATGCGAGCTTATGTATTCGAGCCCTCGAGGCCCTTGGCTTGTAATATAAAGCTTGTATGACTTTATTTATGTTTTAGAGTTGTGTTGTGATATCTTCAAGTGAGTCCTTAGGCTTGATCGTGTGCATTTGCGTGTATGATTAGTGCACGATTAAGCCGGGGGTGTCACACTAAGCATGCCACATAAGCGAAAAAATGACATGTCACATCAATTAAGGAGGAGAGAGAGCACTTTGATGACCCTAGGAAGAACCAATGTCAAGCGCAGGAACCTAGACAAACCACTTAAATGAAAGAAGCTGACCAATGCATGAAAGAGTTTAGGTGCTAAATCATTAAATAAAGTGTTCTTAGAAACAACAAGTGAAGCACCTATGCATTGGGGAGTTGAGTTGCTAAGATATTAAATGCACTTAGCACCTCATCTAAGCACCTTTCCATTGGAAGAGTCCTAACGGCCAAACTGGGGCACCGCTGGAATGGGGAGCAAGCCCTCTCTCAGCATGGACAAGACTCTTGTGGTATTTTGGGCTACTCTGGGCTCCCAAGCTATTTTTTAGAGAAAAGGCACGATGTTCAAATTAATGAAGCCATCAATCGGTTAGGATACAATGGGCTGAATTACAAAGGCAAAGACTTGACAAAAATTAAAAAATTACATGCCATATTCACTACGACCAAGAGCAGAAGAGAACAAAGCACTAGTAGAAAACAGGGCTTTGGTCCTGGCCAGATCAGAGCATTAGTCCCGGTTTTGTTATGAACCGGGACCAATGGGTGCATTAGTCCCGGTTCGAGCGGCCAGGGCGCCGACCGGGCCTCGGCAGGCACTAGTCCCAGTTCGTCTGACCCCTTTAGTCCCGGTTCCAGACACGAACCGGGACTAAAGGGCCTCCCTCCTAGCGCAGCCCCTTTAGTCCCGGTTGGTGGCTGGAACCGGGACTAAAGGTCAGTCTTCTGTCCCAGTTCTAGCCAAATCGGGACTAAAGAGATGCCTATATATATGCTCGCCCCTGCCCGCTCCACTACTAGGGAAAACCTTATACACAGAACCTTAGCAGTAGCTCTGGATAAAATGACGCGCTACTGCTAATTAGCAGTAGCGCGCTCCAGCAGCAGGAGCTACTGCTATGATAGCAGTAGCGCGGCCGAAAAAAGGGCGCTACTGCTATGATAGCAGTAGTGCGGCCGAAAAAAGGGCGCTACTACTAAAGTTGCCCCACCATTGCCGCCTGGCTAGGTTTAGTAGAAGCGACCCTCAAATAACCGCGCTACTACTAACTAAATAATAGTAGCGCGCTTTTTGGGTAGGGCGCTACGTCTAATTTTGAACCTGGCCACATGGCGGGCCCCATTTAGCAGTAGCGCTTCACCCTGGGGCGCGCTACTGCTACCACTTTAGCAACAGCGCGTTTTGCACCCAGCGCTACTGCTAAACCGCATCCACCAACTTTTCCCTCCCCCTCCCCCTCCCCCGTCCTCTCTTCCATCAGCTTCCCCTAGCTCCCACCTCCTCTCTCCCTCACTTTGCTTCTTCCTCACTACTTCTCCCCCCATTACTCTCCTTCTTCTACCTCCCTCTCTCTCTCTCTCTCTCTCTCTCTCTCTTTATTGCTCCTAGCTAACTACACCACCTCCATTAATGCATCTCCTTTCTCTTTTTCCTCCCCATCCACTAGTTGAACTCACCTCCTTCCCAAACTAGCTAGGTAGATCTAGCATTTAGTGAAGTGACCTATGTACCTCCATAACTAGATCTAGCCATGTCAAGAAGTAAGCTTTGTCCACTTTTGATCATTCCCTAGGTGTGTGGCGACACCGATCGACATCATCATCACCGTGCTCGATCTCGAGGTAGGTGATTAAAAATGTGTGCTTTTGCAAGAATGGAAATATGTGTATGTGTGCGATATGACATAATCGGGTGATATGATGGAAATTGTGTGTGTGGCATGAGTTTCCGCTGAATTGTGCTTGAGTTGCCTATGTTTTGCCGAAATGTCAATTTATTTCCGTTTCGGTGAATTTCGGGCAAACTCTATATGTCCTATTTTTAGGGAAGGTCATGCCGAATTTTTGTATGACTTTGATGCATGCATCCATTTTTATAATCAATTTGTTTATTATTACCGCACATGCGTTCATGATGGTTAGTGGAATGATGGTGGAAAGGTGGTTGCGGTTGGCGGTGCAGGACATGAATGAAAATAACCGGGCAGAGATTATATGTCCGTGCCGAAGATGCAAAGGAGGAGTTTGGCTCGACCCCTATGAGGACGGTCGTGTGATGGCGCACCTGCTCATGACGGGTCTCATGGATGGCTATACTCGGTGGATAATTGAAGAAGAAGAAGATGATGATGATGATGATGATGAGGACGCCGACGGGGCAGGCAATGACAACAAGGGGCAAGACGAAAAAGATGACCGATAATGATGGCGGAGAAGTGGCCGGACATGGCTGCGGGGAAGAGGCCGGACATGGCGGCGGAGAAAACATGGACTCCACACCGCAGACTTCGTCGCTACTAAGTTCAATCGTGCAGGACCCTCATGTTAACTGCTTCGCAAGGAGACGAGTACTGACAGAGCTGCTTCTAGAGAGGAGGCCAAGCTGGAGCAACTGCTGGTAGACTCGAACACTCCATTGTATGATGGTTGCGATCCCGAGGTGACCCGCTTGAGTTTCACGCTCGAACTTCTAAAGACGAAGGCTAAAAACAAATGGACCGACACTAGCCTCGATGAGCTTCTCAAGTACCTAAAGGATGTTCTTCCCACGGGGAATCTATGTCCTACTAGTGTAGATGAGGCCAAGAAGATCGTGTGCCCTCTTGATCTGCCGCACATTAGATACCATGCATGCATCAACGATTGCATAATTTATCGGAAGGAGCACACAGAAAAAACCAATTGTCCGGTGTGCAATGCTTCTCGATACAAGAAGGCCGGAAAGAAATGTCCCCAGAAAGTTGTATGGTACTTACCGATCACTCCCCGTCTGCAACGTTATTTTGTAGATCCCAAGGAAGCAAAGCTCATGCGTTGGCACGCGGAGAGGACAAAGCCCGACGATGGAGATGATCTGAAGTTGAGTCACCTCGCGGATGCAAGCCAGTGGAGAGCGTTCAACGGCGTATATCGATATTTCGCATGTGATGCAAGGAACATCGTGCTTGGCGCGTGTACCGATGGCATGAATCCATTTGGCAACCAGAACACCAACCAGAGCACATGGCCCATGTTTGTATGGATGTACAACCTCCCCCTGGTTGTGCATGAAGTCGAAGTACATACACATGAGCATGCTGATTCAAGGGCCGAAACAACCGGGAAATAATATTAATCTATATCTGGGGCTACTTCAAAGGAGTTAGACACGTTATGGAAAACACCGGCCAAGACATGGGACGCCAGTAAAGGCGAGTATTTCTGTATGAGAGCCGTGCTGATCACGACGGTGCACGACTATCTCGGTTACGGATATGTCGCAGGCCAGGTGTGCCACGGATATTGCAGATGCACGCGGTGAAGGAAATATACCCTAGAGGAAATAATAAAGTTATTATTTTATATTTCCTTATTCATGATAAAGGTTTATTATTCATGCTAGAATTGTATTGATCGGAAACTTAAATACATGTGTGAATACATAAACAAATACCGTGTCCCTAGTAAGCCTCTACTAGACTAGCTCATTGATCAAAGATGGTTAAGGTTTCCTAACCATGGACATGTGTTGTCATTTGATAACGGGATCACATCATTAGGAGAATGATGTGATGGACAAGACCCACCCATTAGCATAGCATAATGATCGTTCAGTTTATTGCTATTGCTTTCTTCATGTCAAATACTTATTCCTTCGACTATGAGATTATGCAACTCCCAGATACCGGAGGAATACCTTGTGTGCTATAAAACGTCACAACGTAACTGGGTGATCATAAAGATGCTCTACAGGTATCTCCGAAGGTGTTTACTGAGTTGGCATAGATCGAGATTAGGATTTGTCACTCCGAGTATCAGAGAGGTATCTCTGGGCCCTCTCGGTAATACACATCATAAGCTTGCAAGCAAATCACTAAGGAGTTAGTCACGAGGTGATGTATTGCGGAATGAGTAAAGAGACTTTCCGGTAATGAGATTGAACATGGTATGAAGATACGGACGATCGAATCTCGGGCAAGTAACATACCGATGGACAAAGGGAATTACGTATATTGTCATAACGGTTCGACCGATAAAGATCTTCGTAGAATACGTAGGAGCCAATATGGGCATCCAGGTTCCGCTATTGGTTATTGACCGGAGAGGTGTCGCGGTCATGTCTACATATCTACATAGTTCTCGAACCTGTAGGGTCCGCACGCTTAACGTTCGTTGACGATATAGTGTTATATGAGTTATATGTTTTGGTGACCGAATGTTGTTCGGACTCTCGGATGAGATCACAGACATGACAAGGAGTCTTGAAATGGTCGAGAGGTAAATATTGATATATAGGACGATGGTATTTGGACAACGGAAGTGTTTCGGGACATACCGGGAAGTAATCGGGTCACCGGAAGGGGTACCGGGCACCCCCGGCAAGTTATGGGCCTTATGGGCCAAAGGAGGGGACAGACCAGCCCACAATGGGGCTGGTGCGCCCCTTCCCTTGGTTGTCCAGCCCTAGGGAAGGAAAAAGGGGAGGGCTAGCCCCTCCTGCCTTTCCCTCTCATGGGAGAAAGGAAAGGAGGGGGGGGGGGCGCCACCCTCCCCTGCATTTCCCCGCACTCCAAATAAGGAAAGGGGGGGCGCGGCTTGGGAGGGACCCCAAGTAGGATTCCTCCTACTTGGGCGCCTCCTTTGGCTGCTCCTCCCTCCCTCCCACCTATATATATGTGGGAGGGGGGCGCCTAGCACACAACAGACAATTGCCTAGCCGTGTGCGGCGCCCCCCCTCCACCGTTTACACCCCCGGTCATATTTTCATAGTGCTTAGGCGAAGCCCTGCGGAGATCACTTAACCATCACTGTCACCACGCCGTCGTGCTGCTGGAACTCATCTACTACCTCGCTGTCTTGCTGGATCAAGAAGGCGGAGGACGTCACCGAGCTGAACGTGTGCTGAACGCGGAGGTGACATACGTTCGTTACTAGATCGGTTGGATCGCGAAGAAAGTTTGACTACATCAACCGCGTTCTGAAACGCTTCTGCTTTCGGTCTACGAGGGTACATAGACACACTCTACCCTCTCGTAGCTATGCATCTCCTTGATAGATCTTGCGTGGGCGTAGGATTTTTTTTGTTTTTATGCAACGTTCCCCAACAGTGGCATCAAGAGCCAGGTCTATGCGTAGATGATATGCACGAGTAAAACACAAAGAAGTTGTGGGCAGTGATGTTCATACTACTTACCACCAACGTCTTATTTTGATTCGGCGGCATTGTGGGATGAAGCGGCCTGGACCAAACTTACATGTCCATGTACATGAGACCGGTTCCACCGACTGACATGCAACTAGTTTTGCATAAAGGTGGCTGGCAGGTGTCTGTTTCTCCTACTTTAGTTGAATCGAATTTGACTGCGGCCGGTCCTTGAAGAAGGTTAAAATAGCAAACTTGATAATTTACCGTTGTGGTTTTTGCCGTAGGTAAGAACGGTTCTTCCTGGAAGCCCATAGCAGCCATGTAAAACTTGCAACAACAAAGTAGAGGACGTCTAACTTGTTTTTGCAGGGTATGTTGTGATGTGATATGGTCAAGACATGATGTGATATACGTTATTGTATGAGATGATCATGTTTTGTAAGTTATCAGCAACCGGCCGGAGCCTTATGGTTGTCTCTTTATTGTATGAAATGCAAACACCATGTAATTGCTTTACTTTATCGCTATGCGTTAGCAATAGTTGTAGAAGCAATAGTTGGCAAGACGACCACGACGCAACAATGGAGATCAAGGTTTCGAGCCGGTGACAATGGAGATCATGATGATGATTTGGAGATGGAGATCAAAAGCATAAGATCATGACGGCCATATCATGTCACATATTTTGATTGCATGTGATGTTTATCTTTTATGCATCTTATTTTGCTTAGAACGACGGTAGCATTATAAGATGATCCCTTCACTAAATTTCAAGATATAAGTGTTCTCCCCGAGTATGCACCGTTGCGAAAGTTCGTCGTTTCGAGACACTATGTGATGATCGGGTGTGATAGACTCTACGTTCACATACAATGGGTGTAAGACAGTTTTGCACATGCAGAATACTTGGGTTAAACTTGACGAGCCTAGCATGTACAGACATGATCTCGGAACACTGGAGACCGAAAGGTCGATCATGAGTCATATAGTAGATATGATCAACATGAAGATGTTCACCATTGAGGACTACTCCATCTCACGTGATGATCGGACATGGTTTAGTTGATTTGGATCATGTATCACTTAGATAACTTGAGGGATGTTAATTTAAGTGGGAGTTCATTAGTAATTTGATTAATTGAACTTAATTTATCATGAACTTAGTCCTGATAGTATTTGCAAATTTATGTTGTAGATCAATAGCTCGCGATATAGCTTCACTATTTTTGATATGTTCCTAGAGAAAACTAAATTGAAAGATGATGGTAGCAATGATGCGGACTGGGTCCGTGAACTGAGGATTATCCTCATTGCTCCACAGAAGAAATATGTCCTTGATGCACCGCTAGGTGACAGACCTATTACAGGAGCAGATGCAGACGTTATGAACGTTTGGCACGCTCGATATGATGACTACTTAATAGTTTAGTGCACCATGCTTTACGGCTTAGAACCGGGACTTCAAAAACGTTTTGAACGCCACGGAGCATATGAGATGTTCCAAGAGCTGAAATTGGTATTTCAGACTCATGCCCCTGTCGAGAGGTATGAGACCTCTGACAAGTACTTTGCCTACAAGATGGAGGAGAATATCTCAACCAATGAGCATGTGCTCAGAATGTCTGGGTACTACAATCGCTTGAATCAAGTGGGAGTTAATCTTCCAGATAAGATAGTGATTGACAAAGTTCTCTAGTCACTATCACCAAGCTACTAGAACTTCGTGATGAACTATAATATGCAAGGGATGATGAAAATGATTCCCGAGTTCTTCGCGATGCAGAAATCGGCGAAGGTAGAAATCAAGAAAGAGCATCAAGTGTTGATGGTTAACAAGACCACTAGTTTCAAGAAAAAGGGCAAGGGAAAGAAAGGGAACTTCAAGAAGAATGGCAAGCAAGTTGCCGCTCCCATGAAGAAGCCCAAAGCTGGACCCAAGCCTGAAACTGAGTGCCTCTACTGCAAAGGAAATGGTCACTTGAAGCGGAACTACCCCAAATACTTGGCGGATAAGAAGGATGGCAAAGTGAACAAAAGTATATTTGATATACATGTTACTGATGTGTACCTTACTAGTGTTCGTAGTAGCCCCTAGTTATTTGATACCGGTTCAGTTGCTAAGATTAGTAACCCGAAACAGGAGTTGCAGAATAAACAGAGACTAGTTAAGGGCGAGGTGACGATGTGTGTTGGAAGTGATTCCAAGGTTGATACGATCACCATCGCACACTCCCGCTACCTTCGGGATTAGTGTTGAACTTAAATAAATGTTATTTGGTGTTTGCGTTGAGCATGAATATGATTTGATCATGTTTATTGCAATACAGTTATTCATTTAAGTCAGAGAATAATTGTTGTTCTGTTTACATGAATAAAACCTTTTATGGTCATACACCCAATGTGAATGGTTTATTGAATCTCGATCGTAGTGATACACATATTCATAATATTGATGCCAAAAGATGCAAAGTTGATAATGATAGTGCAACATACTTGTGGCACTGCCGTTTAGGTCATATTGGTGTAAAGCACATGAAGAAACTCCATGCGGATGGACTTTTGGAATCACTTGATTATGAATCAGTTGATACTTGCGAACCATGCCTCATGGGCAAGATGACTAAAACTCTGTTCTCCAGAACAATGGAGCAAGCTAATGACTATTGGAAATAATACATACCAATGTATGTGGTCCGATGAGTGTTGAAGCACGCGGCGGGTATCATTATTTTCTGACCTTCACAGATGATTTGAGTAGGTATGGGTATATCTACTTAATGAAACACAAATCTGAAACATTTGAAAAGTTCAAAGAATTTCAGAGTGAAGTGGAGAATCATCGTAACAAGAAAATAAAGTTTCTACGATCTAATCGCGGAGGCGAATATTTGAGTTACGAGTTTAGCCTTCATTTAAAACAATGTGGAATAGTTTCACAACTCACGCCACTTGGAACACCACAGCATAATGGTGTGTCCGAACATCGTAATCGTACTTTATTGGATATGGTGTGTTCTATGATGTCTCTTACCGACTTACCACTATCGTTTTGGGGTTATGCATTAGAGACAGCTACATTCATGTTAAATAGGGCACCGTCTAAATCCGTTGAGATGACACCGTATGAACTGTAATTTGGCAAGAAACCTAAGCTGTCGTTTCTTAAAAGCTTGGGGATGCGACGCTTATGTCAAAAGGCTTCAGCCTGATAAGCTCGAACCCAAAAGCGGAGAAGTACGTCTTCATAGGATACCCTAAAGAAACTATTGGGTACACCTTCTACCACAGATCCGAAGGCAAGATCTTTGTTGCTAAGAATGGATTATTTCTAGAGAAGGAGTTTCTCTCGAAAGAAATGAGTGGGAGGAAATTAGAACTTGATGAGGTAATTGTACCTTCTCTCGAATTGGAAAGTAGCACATCATAGAAAACCGTTCCCGTGATGCCTACACCAACTACAGAGGAAGCTAATGATGATGATCATAAAACTTCAGATCAAGTTACTACTGAACTTCGTAGGTCAACCAGAACACATTCCGCACCAGAGTGGTATGGTAATCCTATCCTGGAAGTCATGTTACTAGACAAGGCGAACCTACGAACTATGAAGAAGCTATGATGAGCCCAGTTCCGACAGATGGCTTGAGGCCATGAAATCTGAGATAGGATCCATGTATGAGAACAAAGTGTGGACTTTGGTGGACTTGCCCGATGATCAGCAAGCCATAGAAAATAAATGGATCTTCAAGAAGAAGACTGACGCTAATGGTAATGTTACTGTCTACAAAGCTCGACTTGTTGCGAAAGGTTTTCGAAAAGTTCAAGGAATTGACTACGATGAGATTTTCTCACCCGTAGCGATGCTTAAGTCTGTCTGAATCATGTTAGCAATTGCCACATTTTATGATTATGAAATCTGGCAAATGGATGTCAAAACTGCATTCCTTAATGCCTATCTCAAAGAAGAGTTGTATATGATGCAACCAGAATGTTTTGTCGATCCTAAAGGTGCTAACAAAGTGTGGAAGCTCTAGCGATCCATATATGGACTGGTGCAAGCATCTCGGAGTTGGAATATATGCTTTGATGAGGTGATCAAAGCATATGGTTTTATACAGACTTACGGTAAAGCCTGTATTTACAAGAAAGTGAGTGGGAGCTCTGTAGCATTTCTGATATTATATATGGATGACATATTGCTGATTGGAAATGATATAGAATTTCTGAATAGCATAAAAGGATATTTGAATAAGAATTTTTCAATGAAAGACCTCGGTGAAGCTACTTACATATTGGGCATCAAGATCTATAGAAATAGATCAAGACGCTTGATAAGACTTTCAAATGAGTACATACCTTGACAAGATTTTGAAGGAGTTCAAAATGGATCAGTCAAAGAAGGAGTTCTTGCCTGTATTGTAAGGTGTGAAGTTGAGTAAGACTCAAATCCCGACCACGGCAGAAGATAGAGAGAGAATGAAAGTCATTCCCTATGCCTCAGCCATAGGTTCTATAAAGTATGCCAAGCTGTGTACCAGACCTATTGTGTGCCTTGCTATGAGTTTGGCAAGGGGGTACAATAGTGATCCAGGAGTAAATCACTGGACAGCGGTCAAAATTATCCTTAGAGGACTAAGGAAATGTTTCTCGGTTATGGAGGTGATAAAGGGTTCGTCGTAAAGGGTTACGACGATGCAAGCTTTAACACTAATCTAGATGACTCTGAGTCTCAATCTGGATACGTATTGAAAGTGGGAGCAATTAGCTAGAGTAGCACCATGCAGAGCATTGTAGACATAGAAGTTTGCAAATATACATACGGATCTGAATGTGACAGACTCGTTGACTAAACTTCACTCACAAGCAAAACATGATCACACCTTAGTACTCTTTGGGTGTTAATCACATGGTGATGTGAACTAGATTATTGACTCTAGTAAACCCTTTGGGTGTTGGTCACATGGCGATGAGAACTATGGGTGTTAATCACATGACGATGTGAACTATTGGTGTTAAATCACATGGCGATGTGAACTAGATTATTGACTCTAGTGCAAGTGGGAGACTGAAGGAAATATGCCCTAGAGGCAATAATAAAGTTGTTATTTTATATTTCCTTATTCATGATAAAGGGTTTATTATTCATGATAGAATTGTATTGATCGGAAACTTAAATACATGTGTGAATACATAAACAAATACCGTGTCCCTAGTAAGCCTCTACTAGACTAGCTCATTGATCAAAATGGTTAAGGTTTCCTAACCATGGACATGTGTTGTCATTTAATAACAGGATCACATCATTAGGAGAATTATGTGATGGACAAGACCCACCCGTTAACTTAGCATAATGATCGTTCAGTTTATTGCTATTGCTTTCTTCATGTCAAATACTTATTCCTTCGACTATGAGATTATGCAACTCCCGGATACTGGAGGAATACCTTGTGTGCTATCAAATGTCACAACGTAACTGGGTGATCATAAAGATGCTCTACAGGTATCTCCGAAGGTGTTTGTTGAGTTGGCATAGATCGAGATTAGGATTTGTCACTCCGAGTATCGGAGAAGTATCTCTGGGCCCTCTCGGTAATACACATCATAAGCTTGCAAGAAAATGACTAAGGAGTTAGTCACAGGGTGATGTATTACGGAACGAGTAAATTGACTTGCCGGTAACGAGATTGAATTAGGTATGAAGATACCGACGATCGAATCTCGGGCAAGTAACATGCCGATGGACAAAGGGAATTACGTATGTTGTCATAACGGATCGACCGATAAAGATCTTCGTAGAATATGTAGGAGCCAATATGGGCATCCATGTTCCGCTATTGGCTATTGACTGGAGAGGTGTCTCGGTCATGTCTACATAGTTCTCGAACCCGTAGGGTCCGCACGCTTAACGTTCATTGACGACATAGTGTTATATGAGTTATATGTTTTGGTGACCGAATGTTGTTCGGCGTCCCGGATGAGATCACGGACATGGCGAGGAGTCTTGAAATGGTCGAGAGGTAAAGATTGATATATAGAACAGTGGTATTTGGACACCGGAAGTGTTTCGGGACATACCAGGAAGTAATCAGGTCACCGGAAGGGGTTCCGGGCACCCCTCCCGGCAAGTTATGGGCCTTATGAGCCAAAGGAGGGGACAGACTAGCCCACAAGGGGGCTGGTGCGCCCCTTCCCTTGGTTGGCCAGCCCTAGGGAAGGAAAAAGGGGAGGGCTAGCCCCTCCTGCCTTTCCCTCTCATGGGAGAAAGAAAGGGGGGGGCGCCACCCTCCCCTGCCTTTCCCCGCACTCCAAATAAAAAAAGGGGGGCACGGCTTGGGAGGGACCCCAAGTAGCGTTCCTCCTATTTGGGCACCTCCTTTGGCTGCTCCTCCCTCCCTCCCATCCTATATATATGTGGGAGGGGGGCACCTAGCACACGACAGACAATTGCCTAGCCGTGTGCGGCGCCCCCCTCCACCGTTTACACCCCCGGTCATATTTTCGTAGTGCTTAGGCGAAGCCCTGCGGAGATCACTTCACCATCACCATCACCACGCCGTCGTGCTGCCGGAACTCATCTACTACCTTCCCGTCTTGCTGGATCAAGAAGGCGGAGGACATGACCGAGCTGAACATGTGCTGGACGCGGAGGTGCCGTACGTTCGGTACTAGATCGGTTGGATCGCGCAGAAAGTTCGACTACATCAACCGCGTTGTGAAACGCTTCCGCTTTCGGTCTACGAGGGTACGTAGACACACTCTGCCCTCTCGTTGCTATGCATCTCCTTGATAGATCTTGCGTGGGCGTAGGAATTTTTTTTGTTTTCATGCAACGTTCCTCAACACGCGGTGCATGGATGATACGATGTCTCACCAGCTAACGTCAACGAAAGAAGGCGGGTCTGGGAAAATCGTCTACATGGGGCATTGAAGATGGCTCGAAAAGGATGACCCATGGAGAAACCGTGGAGATCTATTCAATGGTGAGGCTGAGCATCGAGGACCTCGACATAAGCGGAGCGGCACCGAAATCGATGAGCTATTGAAAAACTGGGAACAGTGTCCAGAGTCGGGAAAGACGATGAAAAAGGTGCCGGAGCCGCTGCTGAAGGTATGGAAGACGAGGTCTGTTTTCTGGGACTTGGAGTACTGGCACAAACTCGACATGCCTCATTGCCTTGATCAAATGCATATCTTTAAGAATGTCCTTGAGAGCTTGCTTGCGACACTGATGAACATGCCGGATAAGACCAAGGATGGGCCGAAGGCAAGAAAAGACTTGCAAGATTTGAAAATCAGGGCAGATCTGCACATGCCGCCCCGTAAAAAGTTAGAGGAGACAGAGACGGAGACGGAGGCGCGGGGGAAGAAGGGCAAAAAAGTGAAGGAAGAGGATTATTGCCCCCCTTCTTGCTTCACCTTAAGTCCGGCTGAGATCGATCAATTCTTCAAGTGCCTTACCATAATCAAAGTTAGTTCCGGTTACTGTGGGAAGATAAGCAGATATCTAGACACGAAGAAGAAAAGGTTCAGCAGAATGAAGTCCCATGACTGTCATGTGATGATGACGCAGATACTACCTGTTGCCCTTAGAGGGATAATGGACAAGCACGTCCGTGACACGCTTATTGGTCTCTGCAACTTTTTCGACGTCATCTCTCGAAAGTCGATCAGTGTGAAGCAGCTCCAAAGGCTACAGGAAGAGATCGTTGTGATACCAAATGAGCTAGAGATGTACTTCCCGCCCGCGTTCTTTGACGTCATGGTGCATCTATGTGTCCATATTGTGGACAACATAATAGACCTGGGGCCGTCATTCTTGCACAACATGATGCCGTTCGAGAGGATGAATGGGGTCATCAAAGGATTTGTTCATAACATGTCCCGTCCGAATGGAAGCATCATCCAGGGCTATCTGACACAAGAGTGCATCTCTTTTTGCGAGAATTTTCTATATGGCGGAGACCGGCCTAATGTTGGTTTGCCCGTTAAGAAGCACCTTGGGAGGCTCGAAGGAGAAGGTCACTCCAACGGTCGCAGGGAACTGCATGTGGCCTACTCGGATCGACGCAACGACTTTGACATAGCAAACTTAGTAGCGCTGCATCACCTAGACGAGGTAGATCCTTTCGTGACATTTCACAAAGAAACCATCGCAAAGAAGTATCGTGACCGTGGGCTCTGCAGGACGGACGCCGAAGTTACTAGAGAGCACAACTCCACTTTCCTGCATTGGTTCAAACAGCATATTCTTGCTAATCCCCCGGAAGAGGGCTCTAAGGACGGATTGCTCATATACGCCTTAGCACATGGCCCCGCGGCCAACCTCATGACCTATCAGAAGTACGATATCAATGGATACACGTTCCACACGGAGGACAAAGATATGAACAGTGATTTTCAGAACTCAGGGGTGACGATGGAATGCATGACCGGTGACAACGGCGCAACTGAGAGATTCTACGGAAGGGTCGAGGAGATCTGGGAGCTTGACTACTATGGACTGCACAACGCGACGATGTTCCGTGTCATATGGGCTAAGAATGTCGAAAGAGAAAACTGGTATTTCACTACCATGACTATACCCGACGCCAAGAGTGCTACCGTGAACGCCATCGCAAAAAATGAGCCATGGGTACATGCTAAGCACGTGACACAATGCTTCTTCATAACCAACCCGAGCAATCCCAACCGTGTTGTCATGAGGAGAGGCAAAAGGAACATCATTGGAATAGATGGAGTCGCCAACGAGGAAGAATATGACCAGTACGGCAACCCAATGAGGGAAGATGACGATGACGATGAGGGGCTCAATTATTCGTCAATGAACAAGAAAGGTCGTACTCCATATGAACGATGAGGGGCTCAATATGACCAGTATACGTCAGAAGAAGAATCAATACTACATTACCTAAGAAAGGTCGTACTCCATGGAAAAGGAAAAGTCACAATGAGGGGCTCAATTATTCGTCAATGAACAAGAAGGGAAAGAAGCTCACTCAAAAACGGAAACGTCGACGTTGAGAAACCATTATGGGTCAAATGATGCAATATATATGTTCCTATTTTGTATGCACACTTAACCGTTATGGGTCAAATGATGTAATATATATGTTCCTATTTTGTATGCACACTTAACCGTTATGGGTCAAATGATGCAATATATATCGCCTTAGTTATATACATTGTACCACCTTCCCTTCGTTCCGGCTCTCGGAAAAAAAGGAAAAGAAAAGAAAAGAAAGAAAGCAAAAAAAAGGGAAAAGAAAAGAAAAGAAAGAAAGCAAAAAAGAAAAAGAAAAGGAAAAGAAAATAGAAGAAATAAAATGGAAAAGAAAAGAAAAAAAGTAAGCAAAAAAGAAAAGGAAAAGAAAAAATGAAAACAATAGCAGGAGCGCTGGTTGAAATAAAGCGCTATAGCTATGTTATGTAGCAGTAGCGCTGTCCCAGAAGCGCGCTATAGCTACTTCATATAGCAGTAGCGCTATCCCTAGGTAGTTATTTTTTTTTTGCGGTGGTGAATTTAGTTATGAACCCTAGCTAGGTATCAAATTTAGTTATGAATTTAGCTAGGTATCAAACTAGGACAAAAATTTTATTCAAGGAATTTTTATTGGTATTTAGCTAGGTATCAAATTTTTTTATTGGTATTTAAAGAAAAAATATAATTGTTGCTAGTTGATTTTTTTAGTTAAAGCTATTGTTGCTATATGAACCCTATATGATATGTGGACATGTGATATGTGGACATGTGATTCAAACAGGGCCGTGGTGGAACAACCCCCCACTAGCTAGCTTATATTTGAAGTGGACATGTGATATTTGAAAAATGATGGTTATGTGCAGGGTAAATGATACGAGTGGCCTATGTTTCACCGGAATGTTGATTCATTTCTGTTCCGGTGAATTTCAGGCGCTCGATATGTCCACTTTTTAGCAAAGGTCATGCCGAAATTTCCTATGAATTTTGGCATGACTTGTGCTAGAAAGTAGGCATATCGTGTGCCGGGATTTGCTACGCGGGAATGAAATGGTATTCCGGAAAACCATAGACTTTTTTTATGTCATTTCTCATTTTATTATAGTTTAAGAATTAAACAAGGAGACTTAATCGTAGGAAACATGTCGAACAACGAAGAAACAGGGCCTTCTGACCACGATGCAGACGAGATGGATTATGAGGGTGAACAACAGTACCTCGACTTTTTGTCTGCTAAGCACAGTAAAGGTTTGCAGGGCGGCCTCGATGATGGTACTGACGCCGACATTGACACCGACAGCGCCGGCACCGATGGCGGCGCCAAGACCGGCGGGGAAGGTACCGTCGCCGAAGCCGCTACCGAAAAGAAGAAGCAGAAGAAGCAGAGGACACGAAAACCTAACAAACTCGGCATCAGACGACTGGTGATCACAAAGATGGCCCCTGGCAAGTTTGAGCCATTAGAGCCGGAAGAACCTCGCAAGTGCTACGGGAACCAAGTCGGATGCATCCTACGGGATTGCATGAGCATCAACGACAATGACTTAAGGGGTAAAGAACATTTGAAGTAGTTGGTCCTGATGAAGCTGCACAAGAGATTCAAGTTCCCCAACCGGGATGATGACATAGAACACCCGTGGGATGATCCGAAGATGAAAAAGAATAACAATCACGCCATGGGCATGTTCGGCAATGATTTGGCCTCCTGGAAAGGGAGGGTAAAACGAGCTATTGAGGCTGAGGAACCCCTGTCCAAGATTCTGGAGGAAAATCCGACACTTACAGAAGAGGAGTTCCAAAAGTTCAAGGACACTTGCGCTACCGAGGCAGCCAAGGCTAAGGCTGCAAAATTCAAGAACCTTCAGGAAAGGAACACGGGGAACCAACGCCTCGGAAGCCGTAGCTACCTTGGCAAAAGGCCCATATGGGATAAGGAGGACGCGGAACATGAAGCCGCGGGTCTCCCAGACCCCTTCGCGAAGTTCACCAACCCCTTGGAGCGTGACTTGATCAGGGCCCGCTACAAGTGGGATAAGGAAAAGAAGGTTTTTTACATGGACCTGATCACGAGGAAATTGATTAGAATTCTGGTAATTATTCTTTTACCACCTTACATTTAGCTTCTGATCAAGTCGACTGCACATTCGTAAACGGTTCACGTTCCTTCTGTAGGACAAGCAACACCAGTTTGCAGCCAAAAGCCAGTCTTCGTCGATGAGGCCCAAGTGGGACACCCCTCTCAACCGGGCCTTGAACGAACTTAAGGGACTCCCTTTGGACCAGCGGCCGCAATATGGACGTGTGCACGGCGCCAGAGACGGCGCCACGTGGAAGGTCTTTTACAACGAGGGCCCGGAGGCCAAGAAGCAGAAAAAGAAGTTCAGTCAGGCGGACATCGACGAGAAGGTGAAGCTTGCATTCGAGAAAAAAGCAGCTGAGAACGCGAAAAAAGCAGCCGGGGAGAAAAATGAGTTGCTACAGCAGGCAGTCGCTGCAGCTATAGATGCCTGCAGAAATGATTTCGCTACTAACTTGATCCCGGCTATCATCAACTGGACGAAGGAAAATCCAGACAAGACGGTAGATGATTTCCCCATATGCCCAGCTTTGTCGGGAGCAACTCGGTGAACAACACAACCGCACCATCACCTGCTCACGCAACCGCGCCTGCTCCCGCACCCGCACCCGCTCATAGCAGCCCGTCCTCAGTCTCTGGCGCGCTAGGCGGGCCTTCGTCTTTGGTTGAGCTCGACGCCCTCATGGTAATTACATGTCGCACCAACATATATCTAGAATATTCCGTTTTCGTTGCCTTTCGGATGTTTTACGCCGCAGACATGTATTTGCAAGCTGACGAAACCCCGTGCACCGTACTCTACTTGATCAAAGGCTAGAAGGTGGACGTGGGAAAGGCGGTGATAACGAAGCCCTTGGAACTCACGTTCCACGGCCAGCCGATGCCCGTGGGCACTTTAGGGTTACCTTATCGAGTGTGAAATCGGGGCACGAGGATTTGCCTTCTCTAGTACGGCTAGAGGGAGAGGACGACGAGACCCCGCCACGGCTTGGAAACTGCAAGGGTTGGGTGCTGCTATGGCCGAAGAATCTTCTTCGTCTGGAGCCGGCCGAGAGCACACCAATAACCACACATTAGCAAGCAGGTATGAACACCAGCACCCCGCCTATGCAATTACCAGCGCCTGTAGTGCCAGGTGAGAGTGGCGGACGACGCGAGGAAGGGGGTCCAATAGTGGCTGATGTAATCACCCCCGTAGAACAAAGAATGGATGATGAGATGGACGACGACCCTCTTCGGTTCCTCAATACAGGCGCCTATGACGATGACTTAGAATTGATGAGTCAGCCATATGACGACTCGGGCTATCAAGATGATAATGAGGAGATGGATGATCTGCCTGGGCAGGAATATCCTAGCAGGGTTGATTGCAAGAAGTCTCTCTTCGTGCAATCCTCACAGGACATGCCTGAAGATGCCGCCTCAACACAGGCTCAACTAGCCGAGGGTCATATAGTGCTTAGCCCGACAACACTGGGGCAGGGGTTAAGGAAGGGTCTGGAAGGTCAGCCCAAGAAAAAGGAGAGGAGGAGATCGGCGAAGAAAGGCTCTGCTGCCTACAAACAAGACAGAGCACATAGCAGCCAGACGGCGGATTTTGAAGAGCGTGTAGCCGTCAAAGGTGTGGCCATGTTCCATGTCACGGGCGAGCCGATGCTACCGCCGAAACCGCCGGAGGCAATATCAGGGGATCTCAGGAGACTGCACGACCATGTGCTGTCGTATGAGAAAAGCCTACTAGCCTCGAAGGATCCAGGATATCTGACATACGCGGCTCATGTGCCTAAGGGGAAGTGCTACATCGACACATGGCCCGTGAAGGTGTTCTTCCTGCGGTTTGAGCATATCTTCGAGATGTTTCTGACAAGGCGGCTCGATTTTACTATCGTCCGCCTTCTTGCGCTACATATGAGCTCCGTCATGAAGAGAGAAGAAGTCTCGCAAATCTGTGTGGCGGATCCATACTACATGCAAGAGTCCTTCTTGAGTCTCGGCGACTTTGAGCGTAAAACTGCTAGGGAGTACCTCGAAAACTTCATTGTACAAATAAGGACCAGGAAATTGTCCTCCTGCCTTATCATCCAAAGTAAGTCAGTGCCGGGCAACCCTTTTGTACATTTCAATCATTCCTTCTCGCTCATATGGAGAATAATTTAAGGTGTTCTTTTCCCCGCAGCAACGGGCGCGCCATCCTTATCGTTCTTTACCAGTGAGTCTCCCACGCCGTGTATTTCGAGACTACCAAAAACTATGAGAAGAAGGACTACACCCATGTAATGAATATTCTAGATGATGCTCTCCAAGGCTTCAGCTTGAGGGGTGGCCACCTGCAAATCAGGAAACAAAGGAACAACAAGACGAGTTTCTCGCATAAAACTAACTTCTGCTGCATCCATGTCCCGAAACCAAGCAGGAACGATGGATTCTACCTCCTCCATCTCATGATGGAGTTCAGAAGGGATCACCAAAAGCTTCGCATGACAACTAGAAATGATGATCATATCCGCAAGTGGGTAGAATCTCAAGGAGAAGCGGATTATAAACTTAGAGATGACTTCTTTCGCATCCAGAGGGATATTGCGACGATCATCATGAAAGAAGTCATCGAAGAGAAGGGGATGTTCCACCACGGCCCTATATCGCGAGCTGACGTCCGAACTCGCATAGGCATGCAACGTCAGGACCTCACGCCGTTCAAGAAGCTAGGGTGCATCCTCGATGATACGGAAGGATGGAAGTTTTAGTGATTTACGATGCCGATGATGATGATATGTGTCGGTTGAACTTGTATACTTTCTGTAGCGATGAAACTTTGTGATGTCCACGGTCCCTGCCGAACTTGCGTAACGCTACTTTGTTAGTTTGGGTACGATGACCTGCGTACCTCTAGTTAATTAGTTTGAGTACGATGAAACAGCGTTGATTATTTATGTTTACTATATGTTGCATCTAGTTGCTAACCCTTTCTTTTTCGTGTTGCTCAGGTATATTTTGTTGCATATGATTGTACATTCTCTTGATGAAGATGCATCTCTAAAAGGTACCTAGATTCTTGATGGCGAAGAAGCAGTGCTATGTCATGTACAAAGGGAAGGTTTTGAGAGTGTACGACGAGTGGCCCGAGTGTCAGGCGCAAGTGGAGGGGGTCTCGGGCGCCAGCCATAAAGGCTTCAAAAGTAGACAATAAGCAGAAGCTAGTTACTTGAGGTTCACGCTAGCGCGAGAGATGACTCATAACCGCCACCTCATGTACTGCATAGTTCCGCTCTCACTCATAGTGATAGCTCTTCTCGTGTATATCATTGTTTAGATGGATGACGATGTAGTTGCAAGTATTCGAGACTTGTATCGCTATTTTCGAGATGATGACGATAGACCACTTTGTGTTGGATGATGATTATGATGATGACATGATTTGATGAGACTATTTGTATGTGTATGCTATGATTACATTTGTATGTGTATCATATGCTAGAGATTATTGTATAAAGCCTGTACAAATACAAAACAAATATGCAGAAAAAAAATCAGAAACTAATAAAACTAGCAGTAGCGAGGGGAGTAAAGTTAGCAGTAGCACGGCTTACTGTAGAGCGCTACAGCTATTATCAGCAGCGCGTTCCGGTAAAGCTCGCTACTACCACCCATGTGTAGCAGTATCGCGGGTGAACACGCACTACTGCTACAAGTTAGCTGTAGCGCCGTATCAGTAGTGCGGGGATAGCGCGGGTCCCCGCGCTACTGATACACCTAAAACCCGCGCTACTGCTAGGCTTTTCCCTAGTAGTGCTCACTCCTTTGTTTTTTGGCCGGTCGGCGTGTGGGAGGTGTCTGTTGCTCTGCTCTCACCTCCTATGCACATAAGGTGTTCGATGAAATGCCTGAGCCACACTTAAGCTTTCTCCTCTCCAAGCTCGAACTCCAAGCTCCATTTTCCCCAAGATTTGTCTAGGTTTGGTGGTCCGTCCCGTCTCGTCCCCGTCCTCACCGCCGTCGATCGCCCGCGCCGATCTCGTCTCCGGCACCACCGTGGTGAGCCTCTTATTTCTTATCTTCTTTTTAAAAGAAAAAAAATTCTTACTTGTATGATTTAGATAGATACTTGTATAAATTTCTTACTTTTATTATTGTTTGTTATTATATAGTACCATGGTTTTGGTGTCCGCCCCCATCGGCCCTCGTCCGGTCTATGATTCGGATGTGGTATATTATCTTTATAACTATTTGTTTCATTTAGTGTTTATGACAATTATGCCGACCAACGTGACATAGATTTTTTTATCTAGGAGGTATGTGAACCGGAAATTTCAACCGACCCTCTTGTCGAGAGGTTAAATTTAGTTGAAAAAGAAAATAATTACTTGAAGAAAAAATTGAAAAGAATTGAGGAGGAGGAGATGGAATTGGAGTTGCATGTTGCGGATGTCGTCGATGATCACAAGATCCAGATGAATGCAATGCGCTTGAAGATTAGAAAGATTAGAAAATATGCCATTGATAATGAGGCTTGGTATCATTAGTTGTAGGTTAGTTTCAATGTATGTTTTAATTAGATACTCTAGAGAGCTATATGTTGTTCTATGAGAGCTATATGTTGTTCTATGAGAACTATGTATGAACTTTATAAACCTCTAGTTATGAACAAAATAATATTAATTTAAAATTATCTAAAATTTATGCAACTAAAATTATCAACGTATTTTTTGTTAAAAACATTAATAGCAAAAAAAATTCATAAAGAAGTTTTTGTTAAAAACTTTAATAGCCAACTAAAAAGATTTTATAAAACTCTAATAGCAAAAAGAATCAACTAAAAATAATCAATTAAAATATGTTGTTCCGATCAACTAAAACAAAACTATAATATTCTTCAATAGCAAAAAGAATCAACTAAAAAGCTTTTATAAACCTCTAGTTATGATCAAAATAATATTAACTTAAAATTATATAAAATGTATGTAACTAAAATGATCAAAGTTTTTTTTTGTTAAAAAATTTAATAGAAAAAAGAATCACTCAAAAATCTATTTTTAAAGTAAAGTTATTCACAAACTAGTGATTCACACAAATTTCAAATAATTCAAATTTAAACTATTCAAATTTAAAAACTACTCGCAATAACAGAAAGTTTATAATTTTTGTGACCTAAAGCAAAAAGATTCACTCAGAAATTCTAAATATTTGGCTGTAAGTAGAAACAAAAGAAAATAAATAAAACAAAAAACAAAAAAAACTGGAAAAAAATAAAAAAGATGTTCGCCTACTGGGCCGCCACGGCCTGCATACGACTAGAAACCCAACTACTAGTTGGGCCAGGATGCAGGCCCGCACGGCCCAGTAGGCCCCACAGGGCAGGACAGGTTCAGTAGGCCCACAATGGCCTGCTTAGATAGGAGCTCGAAAGGGTAGCCGCGGCGGGGCTTATAAACCGCTGCAAGCTCCTCTCAACTCGCGAGGTGGGACTAAAAATTTGACACGGGAAGCACAGCCCTTTAGTCCCAGTTTGTGGCTCCAACCGGGACTAAAGGGTGGGGTATATATATAACCAAGTACTTAGAATTTTTCCCCAAATCTCTCCCATTCTCCCCCGACGCCGACGCCCTGCGCCCCGACGCCGGCAGGCTGCTCCGCCCGCTCCTCGTCGTCATCACCGTCGCCGTCCCCCGCTCCCCTCGCCGCGCCCTGCCTCCTCGTCGCCATCGCCGCGCCCCTGCCTCCTCGTCGCCGTTGCCACGCCCCTGCCCCGACGTCGCCGTCGCCGTCCCTGTCCCTGTCTCGACGCCGGCCGCTACTCCCTGCCCCGACGCCGTCCCCCGCTCCCCTCGCCATGCCCTGCCTCCTCGTCGCCGTCACCGCGCCCCTGCCTCCTCGTCGCCGTTGCCGCGCCCCTGCCCCAACGTTGTTTGCCTCCTCGTCGCCGCCCCCAGTGAGCTCGCCACCCCCATATAGATGTTTTTTCATACAAATTTTTTGTTAGATGATGCTTTGTTGTTAGATGATGATGATGATAGATGATAGATGATGATGATGATGATGATAGATGATAGATGATGATATATAGATGATTTTCATTATGCTGTTGGAAACAATTATTTTTTCTATAGTATTTTGTTAGATAATTTTTTCTGTAGTAATTTTGTTAGATGATTTGTTGTTAGATGATGATGACGATATATAGATGATAGATGATGATGATGATGATATAGATAGATGAAGAAGATGATGATGATGATATAGATGATGATGATGATGATTTTATGCTTTGATGATTGTGATTTTCATTGTCTTTAGAATTTTTCTATAGATAATGATGATGATTTTTAGATGATGACGATGATAGATGTTCTTTGATTGTGATGATAGATGATGATGATTTTTGTGGGTGCAAAAGAATTGGGGAGAATATATAGCTCCTTTGCAAATCAAAGAACATTTTTTTTGCATTAGAGTTCATTTAGTCTTTGCTATGTTTCTGCCATGCCATGCTATGTTTGTTGCATCAAATATGTACGAGATGTTAGATGGATAGATAGATATGTTTAGATGGATGGATGATCATTTTGTCTTTAGAGTTTATTTAGAGTTCATTTTGATGTTCATTGAAATAAAAATTGTTGTGGCAAAGTTATGAAATTTAGTAATGTTGTGGCATATACTCTACTCTGCTCAAGATCGATGGATGGATGTATGTATATAGAAAATGTTGATATGATGGAAAAAAAATTGTTCATAGAATTTTTTTGTCCATGTATGTATGTATGTATGTAAGGATGGATGGATTGATGTATATAGAAAATGTTCATATGTAGAGTAAAACACTTATATGAAGTGTCTCCATTAGAACTATAGATCAATGGCGACCATCCAACAAAGTTTGTAATTTCTGTTATTAATATCAAGTGGCACTTTTCAAACAAAGTTTTGATCAAGCTAATGGACTCTAGCAGAGATGCAATTGATACTGTCTTGTAGATCACATGAGAGTGATCAATATTGATATAAGGCACTAACTCATAGGATGTACAGAACAATAGTTGTAGCCTTTGGAAAACAGCTAAGTGATGTTTAAAGCTGAGGAATTCTCAGACTTGGCAGAATTCTAGGAATTTTCAGGATATTGGTAAAACTTTAGAAATTCGTAGAAAATTAACCGTAACTCCGATGAAAATAATTTATATATGAAAATCGATCAGAAAAATATGATGAATCCGAATATGCTCTCTGTTCGTCTATTGCAAGCAGCTAGTATAGCGAACCTGGAACCGTCCCCCTCCGTTTCATCTGTCCGAAAATGCAGACTTCGGGAAAACATTCCCGGATGTTATCCCCCTTCACCTATATCGTGTAGTGCCGCGTTCGAACACCCCTAACTCTCTCAGGAATTCAACATATCCCCGATAACTTCGACATGAGGGGGGGTCCACAAGTATCCTCGACGACCATGAGAGAGGCGGTCCGTAAAGTATCCTCTCTCGAAAGATAGGACGACTCATCAGACATGAGGGGGGAGGTGTCCTCGATGATCGTCTGAAACTGACTGTTATAAAACTTGTGAACTTTGCATGATGTTTGCCACTAATCCATTGCTCATATGCATATTTGCAGAAACTATGGACAGAGACTTAGAAAAATAAGAGTTGTTGGGGGATATAATCCGCGACGGAGGTGATATCACCTTGTCGTTTCTCAACGACACCGATGGTGAGGAAGGAGATCATGACGGCTCCGGTGATCCAACAATGGAGGAGGAAGGAGATCATGACGGCTCCGGTGATCCAATGGAGGAGGAAGGAGATCATGACGGCTCCGGTGATCGAATGGAGAAGGGAGCCTTAACTATTGCAAAGTTCGGCGAGGTATATATATATTAATTAAGCCTCTGCTGACTAGATGCATTAATTATTTTGTATGTACATATATTGATGCTTCTTTCTTCTTTTAGCCCTCTGGATCGAGCCAAACTTCGGTAAGGAGACGAGGCCCGAAGAAAAGGTTGGGCCAGGATGAAAAGTTCACGATCGAAGTAGTCACTCCAAATGGCCAACCGATTGCTCCCAAGCGGACCAAAGACAAATTTGTACATCAGTGTAGAGTTACTGTTAGGGACAGCGTCCCGATCAGCATCCAAGAATGGAATAAGAAGAATGACCCTGAAGTTTCTTATGTCCATGATAGACAGAAAGATGATCTTTGGAACTCGCTGATGACAAATTTCAGCCTACCGCCAGAGGAGGATCCGAATAAGCCAGTTATTCTCCCGAAGGTCAAGGCGTTTGCTCTTAAGAAGATGGTAAAACTATTCAAGAACTGGAAGAAAGATTTGAACAAAAAGTTTGTCGACAAAGACAAGACTCCAGAATTCACCGGTCAATATGAGAAGATAAAAGATCACCGGCCCGCATTTGTGGCCTACAAGAAATTAGAGAAGGCTAAGAAAAGGTCACAGATAAACAAGCAAAATGCTGCAAAGAAGCAGTATCACCATGTTACGGGTTCAGGTGGCTATAGCAAAGCCCGACCTACATGGGACAAAGCTAAGAAAGACCTGCTTGCTAAAGGGGTCCAACCAGCGACATTGCACTGGCCAGATCGGTCAAGGACTTGGTTCTTCGGGGTTGGAGGAACTTTGGATCCAGAATCAGGGAAGTGTGTTTGGACGAAAGTTCAACTTGAAACACCCATCAAAAAGCTTGAGGAAGTATTCAAGGCAGCGCAGGAAGGTAGGTTCCATCCCGACAGAGAGAAGGACGAGCTATGGAAGGCCCTCGGGAATCCTGAACACCCTGGACGAACACGAGGCACATCAGGCTCCGTTCCGTGGGTGCATGGTTTTCCGGACAGCAGTGCCACTTATAGAAGCCGAGGGAGAAAGAAGAAAGAGGAAGCAAGAGAAATGCAGAAGATCAATGAAAGATTAGCGAATCTAGAGGAACTTGAGAGCCAGCGAGCTACCGGCCAACCATCTCAGCGGCACGAAGATCCTTCATTGGATACTGCCCCCGAAGCTACCCCACCATCTCAGCGGAGAAGCAGCGTGGCTTCCACGGAGCTCGTTCAGCCTGATATCACGGCTCCTCGCTACCTCGTGGATGGTATCACGGATAATGAGCATTGTGTGCTAATGGCGAAACGCCATAACCTGACCTTGAAGGTGGCGGTCGGCTATGTCGTACCTCCTCGAGCCAAGGGAACCTTCCATTGCCGTCCGATTCCACATGGCTTTGCTATTGTCGGGGTGGATGAAATAATGGATGGATTTGAGGGGCTGGAGCTTGAGTCCCTACAGGTGAAGGGGAGATTCTTCTGGAAAATGCCTTAAGGACTACCTGTCTATGGAGAAAGGAGAACATCAAGCTTCCAAACTGGACGCCGCCTAAGCAGACTCAGCCGGAGGAGGCCCCTCAGCAGACTCCTCACAGTCCAGCTCAGCCGTCTCAGCTGCCAGAGTCGTCTCCGATGCATGAGCTGTCTCCGCCGCCTCAGGCGCCGTCTCCGCCTCAGCTGTCTCCGGCGCATCAGCGGACTCTGCCTCCTCCGGCGCGTTAGCTGACTCCGCCGCCTTAGCAACAGCGGAAGAGAGGTGCTGCCGCTACGGCGGCTAGCAGTACAACAGGCAAGAAATTCAAAGCTGGTCCAAGCCTCAGGGCTCCTCCAAAGTTACCATATGAGAGGACTGACGAGGAAAACAAGGACATCGTGGCTACCGAAGTGCAGGCCCATTTCGAACGGAAACGTCCACCTCCGAAGGAAATAATAGATCCGGTGAAAGCGAAGCGCACTCTGGATGCCCTTAAGCGACCACCACTGCCTCCGCCGCAATCACACTATGACCGCTGTATTGGAAAGACATATGATGAAGCGCGGCGGTCGGGAAGTACTACCAGTGCTGCAAGATGAAGTGGGAAATCAATTCCCCAACTCGGCGAACAGGAGAAGCAATCGTGCCCCCCGCTCAAGGTATCTAGCGATATCGCTAGTCATCCAGGGCTAGCGCCCGGTACCACTCTTGGTGATTACGTGGGCGATGATGTACAGTTTGAAATGACTGAGGTAGTAGCGCCTTTTAGATACGAGCACGGGAAGCCTCTCGTCAAACCTGATCAGCTCCTGCATCTACCAACGATGATGCGAAGATTGCATGACTGGTACTTGGAAACCTGCAGCAAGGATGGGACCGACAGTATGATGCTGGGAATTAAAGATGAGCACGACTTCATTGGAGTCGACCTGATGCCTGTTGAATTTGTGGAATTATTTCAATTATTCAATCAAGACGCCATCGACAAAACTCTCATGACTTGCTACTGTCTGTAAGTATTATTTCTGTAATTAAGTCTCTAGCTCAGCTCGTTCATTGCATGTATATATAATTATCCTCACTATATTATGCAGATTGAAGATCGTCGAATGCAAAAGAGGACAAATCTATGACATTGGGTTCATTAGCCCAAATACCATAAATGAATGGGCGGTACAAAAGATAACCAAAGATACTGAGGAAAACTTGCTAAAAACGTTCCTTCGACATCAAAACAAAAGGGAAATACTCTTTCCTTACAACTTCAAGTGAGTGTTATTGTCTTGTGCATATTCGGTTTCGCTTAGTCGAGGTTAAGTGTAATTGATGAGTTATGCGTGCGCGGATTCAACTTTATTCTGCTATCCATTAAGCTTGACGGGGGAGTAGTAACTGTCTTAGACTCGAGACGTAAAGAGCAAAAGAAGTGGGCGGACGTGAGTGAAATGCACCAGAGGTAAGTTCAATCATTATCGCACCATATCGGCAACTTTCGTTCATTTCCTGATATCAAATAATCATTTTCTTTGTCGGGCAGGGTATGGAAAAAGTTCACCTGAATGGTTCCGGGTCTGAAGAAGGAGCTGCGATTTACGCACCCTAAAGTAAGTAGTACTAGCTAGTTCCGCGCATCTCTCATTGATTCTAGTTTCATCAATACCATTATCATGCTTGATTATCAGTTTGATTGAACTCTATTCTCGTAAAGTGCTTGTGGCAGGCACCCGGGAATAATTTATGTGGATACTACGTTTGCGAGTTAATTCGCCACTCGACCTCTGAGCGGGGCTTATCTGACAAACAATTTGAAGTACGTAAACAATATTCACAATTTTATTTTATTATCATCAATTGTGTTGAGTTTCATTCATATATTTGTATTGACCCCCTTCTTTAAATTAGATCTCGTAGATGCGGGATCAACTCCTACCATGATCGCATACGAGCAATTCAAGAGGAATTGGCGGGATTCTTTCTTGACCATGTCATAGCTGAAAACGGAGAATACCATCAGGAAGTGCAAATGGATTTTGGTGCATGATGTCAGGGATCGTAAGAGATGTTATATTGTATATATGTTGTAGCGTCGGATAGATATACGAAAACTTGTTGTTCAACCAAGCACGGAGAAAGAGAGGTCACTTTTCTCTATATATGTTCATAACGATCTTGTGTATGGGTTCATTCATTGCTATATGTAGTAGCTAGCGTCGAGTTGCATGGAAAACATTAAATAAAAATGAAACCCTAAATGTAAAAGAATTGAAGGGTAAACACAAAAATAAAAGGGGGAAACACAATATGAAAACCCCTAAACCCCTCCTTTAAAAAAAACAAAAACACCAGCGCCTGGCAGCTGCTGACGCGTGGCTGCCTTTTACACCCGGTCGGTGTTACCAACCGGGACTAAAGGTCCTCCTACCTGGGCGCCCCACAGCGGCCACGTGGAGCTCCTTTTGTCCCGGTTCGTAAGCCAACCGGGACTAAAAGTAATGGGCATTAGTCCTGATCATTTTGTCCCGGTTGCAGAACCGGGACTAAAGGCCCTCTGGAACCGGGACTGATGCCCTGTTTTCTACTAGTGGAGTAGCAAGAAAAACTGCAATCAAGCCGTCGGAGATCATGCACAGCCGGAACAGCGGAGCCGAAGCCACCCGATAACAGAATTGCCGTGAACATGAACATCCAAACCGCTTGAAGAAAACCATCGACTCCACCACCCGCCACCACGGGCCACTGCCGGAGGGGAGACCACTATCTCCCCTTCATCCAGACTGTGCCGAACACGTGGACGCCCACTACCGGCCGGCAACCAACCAGCAACCAAGGCGAGGAGCCGCTGAAGGATGCGGAAGGACCCACACGTCACCACCAACGCCGGCACTCAGGGGACCCGAACATCGCCGCTGCCACCCACCACCAAGCACTAGGCCCACAATCCTCAACCCCCCCCCCCCTCCCCCTTGAACGGCGCCTCCGGGGAGGATCAAGACACCAGAACGCCTCCACCGTCTGGCCAAAAGGCCAAAGCTTTCGCCTAGGGAAGGAAGGGGGGAGGGGGTGGATCTGGAAGCTCGACCTGCCCTCAAGAGGGAAAACGGCACTGGAGCGACATCGGCGTCGAGGTGGACGCGAAATCGACCAGGGCTCCCAAGCTACTTGCGCTACAATGGTGGCCGTCGTTGCCTAAACCGAGCGACAATAGGCTTTTTTTAACACACTACAGACGCGCAGACGTTCACATATCTGCACAGACTCATCTCTATAAACACACGTATGCACACCCTATCCTTATAAGCACCTCCGGAAGACTCAGCTGGCACATCATTTTGAGATTGACGAAGAGCGAGCGACAATAGGCTGCCATTCTTAACACATATATTTTTGTAATTTTCACAAAAAATCTAAAATATGTTTTTTATTTAACACTCTGAAAAATAGTTGTTGCATAATTTTGTAGAATTAAAATATTAATGGGAATTTTCATCTATATAAATGTCATATGGGAGCTGGCTTAAAAAATGTTCATCTCATCAGACTCCACCCTAAGGAACATGGGTGGGGTCTGCGGATGTCTGAGGATGCCTAGGCGGCGGCCGAAGAGATACAGCGGCGACGGCGGCGGACGATGACGGTGGAGATGAAAGGAAGGAGGGAGCAGGGGCGGAGTGGAATAGAAGGGGACCGTGGGGGGATTTCAGTGAGGCAGGGTTGTCGGAGTCCTACGTGGCTGGTGTACTGCAAAACCCCGCAAGTTTGCCTTAAGTTTGCGGGAAAACGGACATCCGGACCGGTGTGCGGCAGTGGGGTACCGTGTTGAATGGCAAAGCACGTCTGGAGAACTCGGTCCGGACGGATGCGGGTGGTTCAAGCCTTCGAGGGTCCGTGTTGGAGATGCCTATCATTTGTAGGACAAGCTTTTAGTTTTTTTTTTTTTTAAGTAGGCAAGGTAGTAGTGCAGGAACAATAGAAAAACTGGCCGTGTGTGAGGCAGCAAGTCACCAAAACAGCTGGTATATTTGTACATGTGAGAAACAATAAAGAGAGTGAGAGAAAAAGAAGCCGGGGGATTCAGCTCCAACAGAGATAGAGAAGCTGAGTGGTTCAGCTAAACTTCAGTGCTATTGTACGTTCCGTGTGTGTGACCCACATCGATCTTAGAGAGAGGAGTTGAGCTGAGTGATTCAACTACAACGTGTCTTCTTGTCTGGGCGCTCGTCGCTGGAGAGCCCTTGCTCGTATGTTGACTCGCTCGCTTCCGTTTCTCTGGAGAATTCCTTCGCTCACTCGCAGTCGCGACAATGGCGCACAGCAGCAGCATGCATGTGAAGCGCTGAACTGCATGAACGAGACAGAGAGAGAGAGTGTGCCTCTCACGTGCCTAGAGGCACAGACGACTCCACCACGTGCGACCGCATCTTCTTGGTAGGCGGCGGGCACTGCGGCACGGCGACGAAGACGGTGGTCAGATCGTGCGGCACCGGGTAGAAGAAGAGCCGCTGCTGCAGCGGCGCACGCTTCCTCGTCGGCACCGGCGCCGACTTCCGCGGCGCGGGCGGGCACACCGTGGCCGGCACGAGCGCGCTGTCGGCCGTCGTCGGCGTGGTGAAGCTGCCCTCGTCGCCGGCAGTTGCCCCCGCTCCGCAGCCGTCTAGCGGCCCAATTACTCCACCCGTGGCCAGCGGCGTGGTGAAGCCGACGTCGACGCCGTCGTCTTGCTGCAGTGGCGCAATTGGCAGCATGGCCATGCAGCCGCTCGCCCTCGGCGTGACGCAGCCGTTGTCGGCGGCAGCGTCGTCGTCGTCGTCGTCCGCTCCTCCTGCAGCGGCCGCTCGCGCGCCGCTCGCCTTGGGTGTGACGCAGCCGGTTTCGGCAGCGCCATCGTCCGCCCTCGGCCCTTCAGTAGCCCGCGCGCAGCCCACGGCCGTCTGGATCGGCCGGAGCGCCGCCAATTCAGAGATTTCCGCGACGTCGAGGCCCATGGAAGCTGGTGAGCGCGCGCAGATCCCACTGCTGCTGCTCTAGATCCTCTCTCAAGGGATCCAAGAAATAGTTTATGGGAGAGATCGGATTGCCTGAGCTGGGGAGCCAAGCCAGTGGTGTGATGTGACTCTGGTTGCTTGTGTGTGGTCTTTTGTAGTAGTAGCGTGAAGGACGAGGATGGAAGAGGAGGCAGGCGTCGTGGAGGTGATGATGGAGGGGAGGAGGAGGAGGAGTGGCTAAATAAGTAAAGGAGAAGCAAGCGAGGAACAGAATTATATGCAGGCAGCAAGCAAAGGCCGCACGCATGTTATATAGTCATGAGAGAGAGAGAGAGAGAGAGAGAGAGGGAGAGAGAGAGAGAGAGAAGGGCAGTGCAAATGGGGTGGCGCAAATGATTGTGGGAGGAATGCATGAGAGGGTGGTGAAACTCTTGGATCGAATAAGTAGATCGCAGCCCTCTCCCCCTCCTAAAGCTTCCATGTTCCATCTCTCTTTCTCTCTCTACCATGATCTCTCTCTTGGATAAAAAGGGATAAATACGGATCAGATCAGACGGCCGTCAGGCAGCAAGAAGCAGAAGGATGCCGGCAGGCAGGCTGCAGGGGCCGGCGCATGAATTTTCACCGCACCAGGGTTAATTTCGCTCCACCCTGCTCTGCCCTCTTCACCCCCCATTCCCGCTGTGCAAGATGCAACTACAGTTCTTTAAGGACGGTGATTAATGTATACTTAATTACTAGTACTACTCCTACTAGGTAGTAGAATGTTGTTCCTACTCCTCCTACCTACGTACCTACAGCTGCATACAGGTGGTGCAGAAGGATGTTTACGGCAGCACAGTGGAGTTAATCTACTCTCCAAGGCATGTTCTTCTGTATTGCAATAGAGTAGTAGTAGTAGTAGTACTAGGACGATGCATGGATGATCTGTATTTGCAATAGAGTAGCAAGGACAAGTATGGTTAATTGCCGCCATGTGTACTGCTTGTTAGAGCAGATGGCTCCCATGATCCCATCAATTTCGCATCGCTGGATGCTTTATATACACATGGAAGGATCTGTCCTATTGCCACCGACTAGAAACTATATATATTCAACAGATCTCCTCGCATACTTAGTACTGATGCAAAAGAATTCAAGATTGAATAATTACAGACCCATTTAAAACAAATGAATGACCATGCAGGAATCCAATGCGACAAGTTGCATAGGCAGTAAGAAGAAGAAGATAGAATGGTGATACAAATAGGAGTTTGGTAGGAGGGCAGATGGCTCATGTGGCCGTGTCATGCATGCCTCATACCGGGCTGTGTGGAAGCACTGACAGGTGGGCCCGCGCCGCTGCACAGTGAGCTGAACCGTGGGACAGGGTCCTAATAATTTACGGTGCAGGCTGCGCCGGTCGATCTCGATCATCCCACCCAATGTCAGCCGTCAGATGGACCCTGGCGCGCTGCGCTGCCCAGCCTGCAGCGAGTCCCATCGTTTCCTTCTGCATGCTCCGCGTCAATTTCAGAGCCACTGCGACAGGAGAATTTTGTTCAAAGCAGGGTAATCTTTTTCATTTTTCTTATACAAGAGGACGGTCATCTACTTTCTTGGTGCTACGTAAGTGGATCACAAAGATAAGGTAGGCAACACAATTCACGTTTATTTATTTGTTTTTTAGAAAGACCAAGTACAGCGTATAGGGTATACATTTTTTTTCCATGGTAATACGTGTTTCATTCATATCATAAAGAACAAAGTACAAGTCACGTAAAGATCGACATGACAAAACTGAAAAGATAGCAGAACATCTCTGAGCTTGACACCAACGTCCGTCATCTGCTTCCGGCACCACCACATCAGCCACCGAAGAAAAGAATGAAAAATCACCTCCTCACCCGAGCTCGACGCGGCTCCATCGCTGATATGCAGCTTTGCGGACCTCCAAGGTGGCTCACCAAAAGTGAAACCCTTGCCGTTGAACGAATCAGACCGGGGCAACACCGCGGACACGCCATCGAACTCCAGCTCTGGCACCCCACAACGACTAAGACGCCGAAGGAGGAAACCATACCTGCTATCCACGAACCACGAGCCCAGCACATGTTCCGTCTTCAAGATGTCGTCGATGCAGACCACAATCTGCATCCGCTCCTGGACTACCTCCCAAGCTCCGCGCCGACGCTGGAGCAAACGCCGTTGCAACGGCGGAGCCCGAGGACATAGGTCCACCACGAGGATGCCGTCGCTGCTACGTCATCCTTGCTTGAACAGACCGGTTTCAAAATCCATCCCCAATCATAGGACCGATGGCCCCGTCAGGGAAGGATCCGAAGAATTTTTATTCAGCGCCGTCATCGTCGCCGCCGAAGCAAAGACGATGAACAACCTAAAAACCTAGACTACGAGGGAATAAAAACGATCCACACACGTGGATCCGGCGACCCCCCTCACCACCGACGACCGAGGTCGCCGGCGGAGGGGAGCCGCCGGAGGACGGCGCCGGAAGATCGGCCTCTCCTGGCGGCGGCTAGGGTTACAGCAGCCAGGGACGAGGAAGACAACGATACGATGGATCGCGTATAGGGTATACATGCACCACACAATTCACATTTTCTTTTTAAGAAAGACCAAGTACAGCGTATAGGGTATGCATGCACCACACAATTCACGTATAGGGTATACATGCACCACACAATTCACGTTTTAAGAAAGACCAAGCACAACATGCCCTCACAGCTATAACGTGGATAGCCACTGATACACACGACACCAGTATGTTCATGTAAACGGGCATGTTGATCACAAATAGGATGAACATCGGTCATCTTGCAATTTTTTTAAAGAAAAATGCACCATCAGTCAGTGCCGGAGCTAGAGAATTACAAAGCCTGGCCGCCGTAAACTGAAATTTACTTTGATCTATCAAACACCACAAGCATCATATATTTGTTTAAACGTCATCTGCAATATAAGCAGTAACGCTTCATAGATCATATAAATAAATAAAAACATGAGATACAATATGAATAACTCGTTGAACACTAGCCACACAACCAAAACTTTCAACGTCTCGACGAAAAAAGTCCAATCTCCGATGTTCATCCTATTTGTGATCAACATGCCCGTTTAAATGAACAAACTGGTGTCGTGTGTATCAGTCGCTATCCACGTTATAGCTGTGAGGGCAGCTGACCCCACAGCTATTTTTGCTCATCCTTCATGTAGATGTTTGTATTCATATAAATGTTTTTAAAAAATCATGTAAAATCTGCGATAATCATCTCTTTGACCCCACAGATTTATTGTTCTGGCGCCACCACTGGGCTGTATGGTCATATGTGAGTGCGTGTGCGTTTACATGATGTGCAGTCTTAGTTATTGATCTATATAAATCCCTTATATATAAAAAGAAATTGGCAGTGTAAAAAAAGCACGAACAAACTAAAACTGAAGGACTCTAGAAAGGAAAAGGTTTTTTCCTTTTAATTTAGCATTTTTTAATTTTCTTGAATTCATGAATGTTTTTTCAAATTTTAATATATTCAAACTTCATGGTATTCTTTTTTTAGATTTACTTACAATTTTAAACTCAATAAGTTTTTTAATTCACGAATATGTTCACACTCGTAAAGATTTTTTAAATTCATGAGCATATTATAAGTTCATTACCATTTATTAAAATCATAAGAATTTTCAACATCCATGAACAATTTGAAAATTTGAAACTAATTTTAAAATTCGAAAAAGATCATATATTTTGTAAATACTTTTTGAAAATTAATGAAGCTACTTTTACAGATTTGTGAACATTTTGCAAAGTTTTATGAACTTTGTTTAGAATAATATATTGTTTAACGTCAAAGATTGATAGTCCTTTTTTTTCTGAACCAGGGTGTACCGATTTTTTGAAGCTGATTTTTTTTGGAGCGAACATCAGTTTTTTTTCCTCAAGCGGGAGTAATGGACCGGCCTAGCAGAGTGTTATAGCAAGCTCCTTGTTAACAATAATAATCCTTTGTTATTCTAAAAAAAAATAATACTACTCCCTTTGTAAAGAAATATAGGTGTATTTATATCACGTTCTTATATTTCTTTACATAGGGAGTACTACGCAGGGAAGCAGCCTCTAATCGAACACCAAATGACGCCAGCACGGTTGCACCCCTGGGGAGGCCCACATGCCAGTCACCATGAAGGTCCTGGTAGGCTGAGCACTGGCCTAGCTACCCACACATCAATTTTGAGAAGATGTAATGTGAGGTGTTTGTAACTGACGCCACAAGGGAGCTCTTTGCAAATTTCTGATATTTGCGTATATATATTAAAATAAAAGGTGAACTTTTGGTCCCTCGACAATTGCCAATGTAAAATCGGTCCCTCAAGTCCAATACCAGAATTTTGTTATCCCTCAAGATCAAAACCATCTAAATCATGTCTGGTGCCCCATTTTGAAAGCAGTTTTAGTGATGACGTGGTGACAATTTCACACACATATGTAGCAGCACAATTAGCAGACAAAGTTGGCTAAAAGGAGGCACAGAGAGATATTTGCAAATAAAATTACAGGTATCCAAGACGACAGAGCAATAAAATCTGCAAATAATAAATCAATAAACGTACTCCCTCCTTTTTTATTTACTCCGCATATTAGCTTTGGTCGAAATCAAGATTTATAAACTTTGACAAAGTTTATAGACAAAAATATTGACATGTACAATAACAAATCAATACCATTAGATTCGTTATTGAATATACTTTTGCATCATATATATTTGTTATGGTAAATATTTATATTCTTTTCTATAAACTTGGTCAAATTTTACAAAGTTTGACTTCAGTCAACTCTAATATGTGGAGTAAATAAAAACGGAGGGAATACGTATTATGGCGTAGCAGAAGCTCGCAGGGTCGCAGGGACGTAGGGCATGCTGCATGCATGCACCGGCAGCTAGCGCATCACGGCGCGCACAGGAGATTCCCCCCTCGCCCTCCCCGGCGCGATCGAAGGGAAGGGAAGCGTGTGGCGCCATTTTTAGCATGTGCATGCAGCGGGTCACGTACGTACGTAGCCACGTAAACTAGGCCGGCATTCAAGCTGACCTGCAAAATTTTAATGGCCGCCATGCTGCCGTGTCCGGTGATAGAAACGGAGGGGGGCACACAACGCTCCTGCACGCTTACCACGCGCCTGCTGCATGCCCGATCTCGCCCTTGCATCGCAGAGTATAACATATAGTAGTATATGTGTGCGCATATATGGATTTTTGCTGTTTATATGGATGCTGCGATGTTGGATCTCTAGCTACTAGTCAGATGTGCAGACCAGGATTACAGTTGCAGAAAGAGAGAAACAAACCTGGAGCCTCTGGGTTTCAGTGTCACTTCTGCCATCACTCTCTAAGATGGATCTATCTGCCTGGCAGCCAAAATGAAGCTTTTTTCACCCACAGAGGCACACAGTTAGTGTCAAAAGCAGCTAGGCCCTTTCTGCCTCTCCAACTAATGCCACATCTTTAACCACGCGTTTAATTTACCTTGTGGTATTTTTGTTGTTGTTGTTGCCACTTGCCAGGTTAACCAAAGTGTGGTTAATGGCGACATAACGAAACAAACAAGTTAGCTCTACGCCTTAACTAGACATGGGCCAGTAGTAGGACCCGATAGCTATCTAGGAAGACAAGAGGGACAGAAGTGTGGTGCCCGCTGTCAGTCTAGCGAAATGATGGAAGAACTAAAATCAATCAAGCAATGAATGAATGTAGATGAGTACGTAACTAGGAGTACATTCGAAATTCAAAGTACATTTCGCTCCAATTTTTTGACGTTTCCCTTGGCCCTTTTTGCATGCATGGAAGAGCGAAATTAGATGGCCTTCCTGAATGAATAAAATCTGCCCATGCATCTGCCATAAATGGCGTGGGGTTGCGATGCTTCTGTGGGGTCAGGTGCCCATAAGTTTCCTCTCATCATCGCTGCCTAAGAGTGAGAGGGACCAAATCAGTATCCACATGGCAACCACTGTTGCTGGCTATAGCGGACAGGATTGCCAACTAATCTTCATTTCTTTCTTCCTTGCCATTGATCGTCATGTACTGCGGACCACCCTGCAGAGACCTGCTGCTGCCCAGATTCATAGGGTTTATAGTCCATGTAGTTTTGCGAGTAATTCGGTGGTTGGATTATATACTCTGGTTTAATTCCATGTCTAGCTCAAAACTTTACATGGAATTCAAGGAATTTTATTACTGCGTTACACTTATTCTGGGTTTCTAGCTACGTGTCCGATATAGGCTTTCTTATATTAGTAAATTCTAGGTTTTCATCCTGTCTGACATTTTTTAGAAGAATTGCCATATTTAAGAGATATTCGCCCGTCTTATCCGATTTAGCAAAACTTGTGCCACAACTTTAGCATTTAAAAAAATTGAGCATGTTCTTTTTTTCACACAACCCACACTTAGATGCTTCAACATACGCACATACACTCATCCCTAAGAACGCACACACGTACACCCTACCCCTATGAACACCTCCGAAACTAAACCGACACATTATCTTGAGATTGACGAATTTGCCACAGATGTGTTCTAATAAGTTGGTCCTACCTATCAGAGTACACGTGGGGCGTGCCAGGTACACAAATTTACTTTCGCAGCTGGTTTCTCCACGCGCTCTTTTTTATGGGAAAGAAGAAAAGAAAATATTTGACAGAAATCAGTAAATGTATTTAAGGGGCCATCTACACGTAAAAAAGGGCTATCTAAGGTTTCAGTCAGTTTTGGTGTCCACAACAGAAATTCAACTGCACTTTTTCTTTGCAGTTGCAACAAATACAGAACTTAAAAAAATACAAATCGATAAAAAATGCAACATTAAAAGCAAACAAAAACCCAAAATTTTAAAAGTGACTATAACATTGACAAAAGGTGGTTGAAACTTAAGAAATGTCCATCGCCCATGTCTTGATATTTCGGTATAATTCAATTGCCCTATATATATGGGCCACGGTTACCTTAAATTTATTGTCTGGTGATCGATGCCATCGCCAACCAACCATGCCATACATGCAAGCCAAGCATATTCAATGAGGAGTACGTACAAACTGTGGCTCGATAATACTCTACATCGTAGGAGGGCCATGGCCCATGGGGCCGGCCGCTACTATTGATCTGAAAGGAGAAATTGATGAACGCCTGCAAGGTCCAAAGAGTAGTACGTAGTAGTAGTACACTTCTTTTCACGTACTACGTTCTATGGTAGGTTGTTGTACACGGTACATTCCAGTATGACAGCACGTACAGTCAAATGTGCACGGTTCTGATGGTCAGGTAATTATAACACAGCTTCAGATGCACAATGATTAGTTCAGTCGTCTCTTCAACTTCAAGGGATCCATCGACACATAGTCGCAGCAAATTAAACCGAGATGGATCGGACAGTCCGTCGTACTGGGTGTGTACGTACGTACTATCGACGTACACGAGTCAAAATCACCTCTGCACCATGCATTCCAACCAGCTAGAGAAATTGTTACCGATTCCTGCCAAACTAATCCTCTTCTGGAAACAGAAGCAAGACGAAATTCTGAAATTTGTAAGTATTCCAGACTTCCAGTAAAGTAAGACAGGCGATATCTCTGTCTCCACCAGATCAGTAAGACAGTGACCCGTAAAAAAAAAGGTAAGATGTGGAAACAGACGGCTAGCAGGATTAAAATAGTACTCTACGTAGATAAACAATGTTGTGCGCCAGGGTACAATCACTGAATCACACAGCAACAGACTATAGATAATTTATATATCTGAAGTCATCTTTACTTAAAGCGTCCACTGGCACCCACGTCGCCCTGCCTCACACCTAAAATATATTCCTCCGTTTCTAAATATAAGTCTTTCTAGATCCATTTTGCTCCGTATTTAGTTCATATTGAAATCTTTTGAAAGACTTACATTTAGAAAGGAACGGAGTATTACTACTACTCCAACAGCGTAACAGCGTACGTACGTGCAGTCACACAGGATATATATATAGCGCTAGCTAGCTATGATTTGCAAAAAGAAAAACAAGCTGATCGATCAGGACCACCCACACTTACTACCATGCATGTATCTCCATCTACGTGTTCCCGCCATAAATTAAAATAAGCTCGACATGATCCAGATTCATACTAAAGGCCAAGTGGTAGTTGTACAAAATGTATAGTACTAGTATAGTAGCGTACGATATGATGTAGGTTCGCCACCTACTGCATGCTTTTGTTTCTTTACGTTTCATGGCAGGTGCGCGTGGGCCCTACGTTGTAAGAAAAGGATACTATCATACACTGCCACATGCTACGTACGTACGCGACTGGACTGGGGGTCGATCTACCATAGCTAAATTCTACTGCTGCTTCCACTGCTTGCCCTCTCGCTCCATGTGGCAGCGAAGAAAGAGATTGACACACCACGCATCTACATCTGGCTAGATGGACCTTACTTGCCAAACTTAACATTTACTCCACTCATGATGTACTCCCTCCGTCCCAAAATTCTTGTCTTAGATTTGTCTAGATACGGATGTATCGGGACGGAGGGAGTAAACCGAAGAAAAAACTACTTCACATTTTTCAGATAGGGGAATGTAAATCAAATTGAAAGTTTGGGTCTAATATAAAATCTTTCTTGACATTGTCCTTCGTCGCTGTTGTAATCATTAAGGCTGGCGGCGTATTTTCAATAAAAATTCAGGTGGTTTATGTACATAGTTGGGGAAGTTAAACCAACTATTATACAAGCTCCGGTGGATCATTTTATTTGGGCATATACTGTATCACTAGAGCTACCTTTGATTGATTCCACAATATTATTTCAGTAATTACTCTTCATTCCTTCATTTTCATACTAGATCATTTCTTTCACGAGTTTGTTCCCCTACTTCACCAAATGTAGATACACCTCCATGAGCTTTATCAATTTTGTTGATTAATTCTATGATGAGTACTATTTTACCAAAAAAAAAAAAAAACACCCCCCCCCTCTAGTCCAAAATAGTCCAATTTTCCTCGACGGAAATAAGGAGCTAAAAGATCAATAGATTTAATACATTTTCAAAGATGGGTAGTAAAGGATATAGTACCGCTACATACATGAAAAGGAGGCTTGATGTAATCAAAAACTACAAATGGGTTTAGTTGGTTAAATGAAAGGTCCCAACCTTAGCTCCCCCTCGGTACAGCGAGTCTACTTAGCAAAATGGCAGGATTTCACATCTAACTCATGGCACAAGTTCTAGAATTTTGAGTAGAATGAAGCAAAAGATAGTGACGGTGGTTTTATCATTGATACGTGCACGCACGGAAAACATAATTTTTAAATCAAGGAGGCACATGTTGTCGAGGCTCTAATGTGCATGTCGTTTTACTTTGTGTGCATAGTTAGGCCATTCCTAGTGTTCCACCTTTATTGGCGCCATCTTCTAGCTTCCAAGATAAGATTAATGTCTTCGTAGCATAGAACTAATGCGAAGATATAAGAGAATCGTCTCTTATCTTATACATTATCTCTACACACAATCTAACACATGGATCATTAATTATCAGGAAAGACCCAGAGCCTTAGCAGCTAGCAAGACAAGTTGCTAGGATAGCCACCCCAATTTTGAGATTCACCAGTTCTATTTAAATTTGGTGCATAGTCCAGCTCATTTATAGAACTGAGCATTGGCTCAGTGGTAGGGATGTTGTTTAGTGTTCCAGGCGATCCTCGTTCGAACCCCCATCGTGTGTGCAATATTAGCTATCATTCTTGTTTCCCCTATTACCAAATTCTGAGAGACTCCGCCCACTCTGGTTTCATATGTTATTGTTATTGTGCTCATCATTCAATTAGATCAACCAATTAATCTTGATAAAAGTGAAATTTGTTGTATTGAATTCCACTTTATAACAGGATTTTGAGTTCGACGGTGTTGTCGAGCGATGACATAATTTCGGAGAGGGTGCATGTGGAGGATCTAGATGGTAAGTGTAGGAGATATGCCCTAGAGGCAATAATAAATGTTATTATTTATCTCCGTGTTCATAATTAGGTTTATGTTCCATGCTATAACTGCTGTGGTTCCCGAGCCCGTATATCCATAAAGGCTCTGGGGAAAACCCATGTGCACGTGTGGAATAATAAACGGTAAAATGTATTCCTAGTCATGCCTCTAAGACTAGCTCAAGTGTTGCATGATGATTATGTTTTCCCAATCATAGGCATGTCTATGCCAGCAACTTTGAGGGCACAAATGTTAGAAGAACATTTGTGTTGAATCGACCCGATTGATGTTATGCTATGAGATACATTCGTCACAAGTTAATGGTTAATAACGCAGAGATGGTTAATGTTTGCATAATTCCTTAGACCATGAGAGTATCGAGTTTCTTCATGCTTGCTTCATGAACTTTGGGGTTTGTTAAACGTCATCCGTAAATGGGTGGCTATTACGGCGGCTTATGGGTTCATGGAAAAGTATGTCAAGTAACTTGATAGCTCAAGATTGGGATTTGCTCCTCCGGCGATGGAGAGATATCTCTGGGCCCTCTCGGTGTTATGGTATCCATCATCGTCTGGCCAGACACTTTGTGATTTGATCACGGGGATGCCGGAACACGGTAACGAGAAAAGAGAACAATACCGGTAACGAGGTAACTAGCATAGTGGACAAGTTGTTGATCCACGGGAATGCCAACATGTCTCACCTTGGGTATTTGTAACATATCGCGAAGCAACAGGAATAGCACACGGCAACTGGAGGTTCACTCGAATATTCATTCGTGTGGGTATAGGGGTCAATATGGGTGTCCACGGCTCCGATGCTGATCATTGATCGGAAAGTGTTCCGGTCATGTCTATACTTCACTGAACCTATAGGGTCACACGCTTAAGGGTCATCTATCTGTTGAACGCTAGACAGGGAGTCTGAGAGAAAGTCACCGAAAATGTTTCGGAGACAACGGAAGAGTTCCGAGAGAGAGAACACCGAAAGAGTTTTGGTAAAACCGAAAAGTTGTTTCGGAATATATTATTTGGTCAAAAAGGGGTTTCGGCACCGCCTGGAAATTTTCAGAGGATGCCAGAATTGGTCTGGGAACTTCTGGGAATTTTCGGAGAGAAAAACCGGAAATGTTCCGAAACTGCCGTAACCGCTGTTAATGCTTTCCGCTGATGAAAACCACCGCATCGAAAATGTTTCGGATCATGCCCAGAATAATTTTAGAGGGTGCCGGAAATGTTCTGGGACTTTTTGGAATTTTTCAGAAAAAGTTTCGCGGAAAACATCTTGTCTCAGCGCGAGGGGACAAGATCTCACGAATCGGGGGTTGCATGTTTGGTGGCTTTTTGTCTAGGGAGCATGCATGTTTCATGGAGACATGTTGGTGGCTTGTTGGGGGGACCCTCCCCCATGGGGAGACAAGGTGTGGGCCGGCCCAAGGGCTGCCATGGTGGTGTCCCCTTGGTGCCCCCCTTGTGTTACCATTATGCCCTTTCATGTGTGACATAAAGCTTGGGTATTTTGGTATTTCAACATCCCACCCCACCCCTTGCCTTGGCCTATAAAAGGAGGAGAAGGGGCTGCCATTCTCCCCATCCCTTGCTCTCATACACATGCCAAGATGTTATCTGGCTTCTCTCTCCCTCCCACGAAAAGAGTTTCGTAGAGCCGAAAGGCTGTCTGGGTTCCGGCAGGAACTAGTTCTGGACGGCGAAGCCCTGCCGGATAGGTGACACCGTATGTGTGCAACTCTGTAGAGAGGTCGTAGTTTCGATCTTAGTGCCCGAGGGGCTGTTCGAGAGTGCCTCCCTAAGGGCTGTCCAAGTGACGGTCCGAGTTCTGTGAGTCCTCCCGAAGGGCTGTCCGAGTGACCATTCGAGTTTCGAAGGTCCTCCCGAAGGGCTGTCCGCGACATCGTCCGGGGGACTGTTCGACCGCCTCCCGGAGGGCTGTCCGAAGGGAAGACGAGGGTATACATCCTCGCGGTTGGGAGGTTGTAAATCCTAGCTGCGGGGATCTGCACCGCCGATCGTCATCGACTCTACTTCCGCTGCGCTACGAGTCGGTAACGAACATGATCAAACCTTGTATGCAGTCTCCATAGTGGTCCTGGGCTGGTGCGTAGGGCGGGAAAATTTTTGTTTTCTGCTGCGTTACCCTACAGTGGCATCATGAGCCGTGCTATGCGTAGATGCAGGTTGCGATCTAGAATACATAGAGATGTATGGGTGTTGCACAATATAATTAGGTAGTAGATGAGTTCTATTACTGAAAATTATTTGTGCGGGTAGCAGATGAAATCTGTTACCCGATGTTCTTGTTGCTTCCCAGGAATTTGCATATTTCTGATCTTGATAACAGTATGGTGGAGTTTCAAAGTTCTGGCAATTCACGATCCTGATTGATCAACGAAGTGCTAACAGTTCATTGAATTCCACCGTAGTTAAAAGGAAAGCTGAAATTTCGCAGACAAAAGGGCAATGCAGATATGATCTGCACGGGGGTCATGCGTATGACGAAGTTTAGTATGGGGCTCGAGATTTTATTATCTCGGTTTTCATACACCCTGGAAAGTTAATCTAGCGACTTGAATTATCATACTTGATGATGGACGTTGGTAGCTTCGGTTTGTTTCGAAACCTTAGAAGCCACGTAAAACAAGTTTTTGCATGAACCGATTAGAGGCGTCTAACTTGGTTTTGCAGGAGGGTTTGCATGTGCATATGATGTGGTATAGCAGTGCTCATAATAATTTGATTATGTATGAGATGACTATATAATGTAAATTTATTGACCTGCGTGTCATGATTCGGCATGATGGCTGGAGCCATATGATTGCACTTTAAATGACCTGCGTGTCAACCTTGTTGTAATGCATTATTTTATTAGCTATAGAGATAGCAATATTCTCTGGTGCATCGACAAGGTGGTGGCAATCTTCGCAAAGGTGAACACCGACGCGAATGCCGAAGACGAAGAAATACAAGACTTCTCCGTCAGAAAGGGCTATACCATATCATGCTATTATGAATTGCCTGAGATGTTTATCCCTTATGTTGCACCCTTCTTGATTGCGCGGTAGTCGCTTTTATTAGGGTGATCTCTCACAAAAATATCAAGTAGTTAGTGTTCTCCCAAGTGTAGCACCGTCACGGCACCTAACTTTTCGGGGCATCACATGGACACATGGGTGCGAACGATTAGGGAAGTGTGAGGCGGGTGAGTTGAGACCTCGCAGCAAGATCACTTGGTTGTCTTGACGTTCTGGAGGAGCGTCCTGAGCTCGGAACACGCCCATCAAAAGATGAACAAGAGTCACATAGAGATGTGATTGGCAAGTTGGCCTACCGATTGCAATTTTCGTCACTTGAGATGGACACATCCTTGGCGTTGAATTGTAATATGGATCTTGAATCGCTCACAATCAATTATGAGAGATATTGATTTGAGTGGGAGAGCACTGTTGAATTAACTTGTTTAATTCTCAGTGCAATTAATTTTGAACACTGTCTAAGTGTGATTTGCATAATAGTTGTAGAATAATGGCTCGCATTTCCACCTTCCCTATTAAAATTGAATAGCTGTTAAATATCTGGTTAAATCTTTACGGTTGGTAACGTAATGTGAGGATTGTCCTCCAGAGTGCCGAGAAGGACTTTGTCCTATCGCATACTTTCGGTATTCTCTCGCTTATGCTATGGATCATGTGACTCTCGTCCTTCGATCCAAAAGCTAGAATTCCGTTTCAGTCAGGTGCAATATGTTTGCTTCCATCAGACCTGAACTTCGAAAGTTTGGATAGTTATGTGATATTCATGGAATCTGAAAATCATTTTCAGAGACAGACAAAGGCTAAAAGATATGAGATATCCAAAGCAATGTTTGTTTGCAAACTATTAGTAAAGGAGTTTACTATGCATTAGACTGATAAGAGAGGGATCCAGTAGAACGCCTGTCATATGATGAAAAGTGAATAAAACAACAACTTAAAGAGAAAGGAAGTGTCCGAAGGGTGTTAGTGTGACTTACACACCTAGGAAGTCCGGGGCTAACGCCACTCTTAAGTTGGGTGCTTCTTCTGAGAGTAGGAGAAATACTGAAAGTTAAACTGTTAGAAGTATAAAGGCAATAAGATAGAAGACTGGAATATCCAGCTCATGTATGAATGTCATGCAAGTTTTTGATGTATAGAAGGCTGGTTAAAGATATAGTTCTTGGGAATTATGGTTAAACATGTTAATCACTAATTCTTGGGTATTGTGAGTTAATCACAAAGATACCCGCTCGATTGCATTCTGTTGCAACTCGATGTAAGAACTACTATGGCCTGAAAGACTAGCCAGGAATGAGGTTTAGGTATACACAGGGAACATAGTAAATGTTACTATACCTTCCATCGGTGTATTACCGTCTGTATTCATTTTCATAATTCATTTAGAGTTTCACGAACTCTAGCCCATTGCATAAGGTATCTTGCAAGAAGGTTGTTCATAAGAGAACTTTTGATGTTCGATGTTATGATTAACATAAGGGCCATACTTTCATTATGAATGAGATGTATGTTATGAATATTGATAATAATATATTACCTCTGGGTTTACTTTCATAATTCATTTTAGAGTTTCATACACTCTAGCCCATTGCACAATGTTTGTTGCAAAAGAGTTGTTCATAAAACAACAATTGTTGTTCAGTATTATGAATAACATGGAGGGCCATGCTTCCATCCAAAATTGGACGTATGTTATGAATATTGATGGTAATATGATACATCTATAACACTGACGCTAAATGTCGCAAGACTAAAAGAATACCACACAAGTGTGGCACTGCATTTGGTCACATTGGAGAAACCCGCATGGAAAACTCCATTATGATGGATTTTGAAGTCGTTTGATTTTGAATCATCTGACACTTGCAAATTTCCTCCGAAAAGTGAAGTGACTGAAATACCATTCACAGGCCATAAGGAATGAGCAACAAACTTATTGGTGATCATACATTTTGATGTGTGTAGTTCAATAAATGTTGTTGCAAGTAGTGGATTTATCTATCTTCAGAAATGACTCAAGTAGATATATGGATATTTACTTGATGAGACGTAAGTCTGGATCTTTTGAAATCATACGAAAGGTTTTCAAATATGAAGTAGAAGTTATTATAACAAGAAAATTATGTTTCTACAATTCGATTGCAGAAAGAAATATTTGAGTTACAAGTTTAGCGAATGTCTGATGAGTTGTGAAAAGAGTTTCATAACTTACACCTCCCGGAACACCACTGTGAGTGGAAAGTCCGTGAAGATGTAATCGAACCATTTATGACATGGTAAGATCAAAGATGACATAAATAAATTTGCCATTATCCCTTTTAAAAGGTGATGCTTTAGAGACTGCGGCTTTTACACTGAAAAGAGCTCCATCGGGTCTGTTGAAATGACAGCATGGTATGGTACGCCCAACCATGTTATATCTTTTCTTAACATTTGGAATATGGGGCTTGTGTAAAAGGTTACAAACCTATTCCAAATCAGACAAGTGCTACTTTGTAGGTTATCCCAAAATGTTGGGTATTCCTCCCTCACTATACCAAGGCAAATAGGTTTGCCACAAAGAACGGTATGCTTTTTGAAGAAAATGGTTCTTTCAAAAAGGTGAGTGGGAGAATAATGCAACTCGACGAGATAACCAGTATCTCCGTCATCAGGTCAAAGGAAAGAGACCTTGGAAGTAATTCCAGAGTTTCCTACTGCGACTGATACGGAAGTCTCTACAATAAAATGTATGGATTTCGGTCGAACTTGCAGCCGAACCATGTAGGCAAGGCTCGTGCAAACCTCTCAGGTGCGCAAATGAGATATTGTTGTTAGACAACAGTATACCTACGATACACAAGGAAGCGTTGATGGGCCCTGACTCCGGAATTGGCTAAATGCCAATACAATCCGAGATAGTTTCCATATAAGTGATTCAAGATTAAAACCTTGATACACCCTTCGGAAGACTTAGAGTCTGACGAATATTTATGGAACTATAACTGATACGAATAAAAATGTTTTATCCATAAAGCTCGACTTGTTGCAATATACAAGTTCAAGGAGTTGACTACGATGAGGTTGCTTCACCGTAGCGATGCTTAAAGTCGGTTCGGGTTGAACTAGCAATTAATACATATTTCATATCATGAGATATAAAACAATGGATGACAAAAGGATTTCCATCTGATGGAAATGAAACCAAGGACTTGCATGTGTTACAGTCCAAGGTATTTTGTCAATCCAGAGGATGCTAGTAAGGGTGCAATCTTCAGAGTTCCAGCGATGGACAGAAGAGAGCAAAGAGGAGTTGGAATCTTCGTGTTTTGATGAAATGGTCAAAAAGGGTTTTGACTTCATCAATGGGTAACGAAGATACTTGTAATTCAAGAAAGTAAGTGGGAGCATAATAACATTTCTAAAAACCTTGTGTGCTTGACACATTGTTAATTGGAATTAAAATTCTTGACACGAATTAGGACTTCATTTGAAAATAGTTTTTCAATGAAGTGCTTGGGCTAAATAGCCTTTATATTAGGCATGATGATCTATGGAGATAGATTTACCTAATAGGGCTAAGCAAAGATACATATTGACAAGATGCTAAAACCTTTTAGCATTAAAAACGTCAAGGAGTGATTCTTGCCGAAGTCACATGGAAAGAGTTTTTGCAAGACTCGGTGTCCCAAAACACTGATGAGCAAAATACATGATGGAGATTCCACACACTCTTGAGTTTGGATTAATCATGTATTCCATGGTATGTAAAAACAACCAGATATGTCCAATACTCCCAAAGTTGTTGCGAGTATAGATACCAAAGTGATCAAAAGTACTGATCATGGGACAACAGTGAAAAAGGGTCATTGAGTACTATAGTAGCACTGATGACATGTATTCTCGCAAGCAGAGATCATGAAGAGTTCGTTGTAAAAGGTTACATCGATACAGTCTTCATCCATGCTCCAAGCGATTTTCGATTTAAGTTAAGGGTTTTGTGCAATACACAATATGGTGGCACGGTAGTTGGAAATTGTTCCAAACAAGTTACTGTGGCGAATTCTATAACAGAGGCGAAGTATGTTGCCGCTTTTAAAAGCGACAAAGAAGATGTTGAATCATATAGTTCATTCATGAACTTAGTATGGTTCCAAGATGGCTTTTGTCAATGGGACACTACTGCAGGTAGTTGCTCCGTAACTCAGTCTGAGGAATCCAGGTTCGACCTGTGATTCACATACATACAAAGCCAAGTCCACACAAAATATGAATTTTGTGAAAGCGTGAAAATGTGAGGATATGCAAAGATACACACGGAGCTGAAGTCGTCAGATCCGTTGGACATCAGGCTATACCACAAGCGAAGCATATTTACACCGGTGTGCCACAGGTGTAAAGTGCATTAGAATTAACTAGATTATTGACTCTAGTGCAAGTGGGAGTCTGTAGGAGATATGCCCTAGAGGCAATAATAAATGTTATTATTTATCTCCGTGTTCATAATTAGGTTTATGTTCCATGCTATAACTGCTGTGGTTCCCGAGCCCGTATATCCATAAAGGCTCTGGGGAAAACCCATGTGCACGTGTGGAATAATAAACGGTAAAATGTATTCCTAGTCATGCCTCTAAGACTAGCTCAAGTGTTGCATGATGATTATGTTTTCCCAATCATAGGCATGTCTATGCCAGCAACTTTGAGGGCACAAATGTTAGAAGAACATTTGTGTTGAATCGACCCGATTGATGTTATGCTAGGAGATACATTCGTCACAAGTTAATGGTTAATAACGCAGAGATGGTTAATGTTTGCATAATTCCTTAGACCATGAGAGTATCGAGTTTCTTCATGCTTGCTTCATGAACTTTGGGGTTTGTTAAACGTCATCCGTAAATGGGTGGCTATTACGGCGGCTTACGGGTTCATGGAAAAGTATGTCAAGTAACTTGATAGCTCAAGATTGGGATTTGCTCCTCCGGCGATGGAGAGATATCTCTGGGCCCTCTCGGTGTTACGGTATCCATCATCGTCTGGCCAGACACTTTGTGATTTGATCACGGGGATGCCGGAACACGGTAACGAGAAAAGAGAACAATACCGGTAACGAGGTAACTAGCATAGTGGACAAGTTGTTGATCCACGGGAATGCCAACATGTCTCACCTTGGGTATTTGTAACATATCGCGAAGCAACAGGAATAGCACACGGCAACTGAAGGTTCACTCGAATATTCATTCGTGTGGGTATAGGGGTCAATATGGGTGTCCACGGCTCCGATGCTGATCATTGATCGGAAAGTGTTCCGGTCATGTCTATACTTCACCGAACCTATAGGGTCACACGCTTAAGGGTCATCTATCTGTTGAACGCTAGACAGGGAGTCTAAGAGAAAGTCACCGAAAATGTTTCGGAGACAACGGAAGAGTTCCGAGAGAGAGAACACCGAAAGAGTTTCGGTAAAACCGAAAAGTTGTTTCGGAATATATTATTTGGTCAAAAAGGGTTTCGGCACCGCCTGGAAATTTTCAGAGGATGCCAGAATTGGTCTGGGAACTTCTGGGAATTTTCGGAGAGAAAAACCGGAAATGTTCCGAAACTGCCGTAACCGCTGTTAATGCTTTCCGCTGATGAAAACCACCTCATCAAAAATGTTTCGGATCATGCCCAGAATAATTTTAGAGGGTGCCGGAAATGTTCTGGGACTTTTTGGAATTTTTCAGAAAAAGTTTCGCGGAAAACATCTTGTCTCAGCGCGAGGGGACAAGATCCCACGAATCGGGGGTTGCATGTTTGGTGGCTTTTTGTCTAGGGAGCATGCATGTTTCATGGAGACATGTTGGTGGCTTGTTGGGGGGGCCCTCCCCCATGGGGAGACAAGGTGTGGGCCGACCCAAGGGCTGCCATGGTGGTGTCCCCTTGGTGCCCCCCTTGTGTTACCATTATGCCCTTTCATGTGTGACATAAAGCTTGGGTATTTTGGTATTTCAACATCCCACCCCACCCCTTGCCTTGGCCTATAAAAGGAGGAGAAGGGGCTGCCATTCTCCTCATCCCTTGCTCTCATACACATGCCAAGATGTTATCTGGCTTCTCTCTCCCTCCCACGAAAAGAGTTTCGTAGAGCCGAAAGGCTGTCTGGGTTCCGGCAGGAACTATTTCTGGACGGCGAAGCCCTGCCGGATAGGTGACACCGTATGTGTGCAACTCTGTAGAGAGGTCGTAGTTTCGATCTTAGTGCCCGAGGGGCTGTTCGAGAGTGCCTCCCGAAGGGCTGTCCAAGTGACGGTCCGAGTTCTGTGAGTCCTCCCGAAGGGCTGTCCGAGTGACCATTCGAGTTTCGAAGGTCCTCCCGAAGGGCTGTCCGCGACATCGTCCGGGGGACTGTTCGACCGCCTCCCGGAGGGCTGTCCGAAGGGAAGACGAGGGTATACATCCTCGCGGTTGGGAGGTTGTAAATCCTAGCTGCGGGGATCTGCACCGCCGATCGTCATCGACTCTACTTCCGCTGCGCTACGAGTCGGTAACGAACATGATCAAACCTTGTATGCAGTCTCCATAGTGGTCCTGGGCTGGTGCGTAGGGCGGGAAAATTTTTGTTTTCTGCTGCGTTACCCTACAGTAAGAGACGAGACAAAGGATTTATCCAGGTTCGGACCCTCCATGAGGAGCTAAGGCCCGACTCCTATCGTTGTAGAAATTTTTAAACGAGTGTTCAAAAATAGTTTCAAAGATTTTTGACTTTTTTTGAATTGCTACTTTTTCATGAAAACGTTTTCATCAGATTCATCTATAGCTAGGTGTATGAGGGTATTTTCCCATCGTGTATGGGGAAATACCCTTTGGTTCTTGGGTGTATATACAACTGATATGGGAATAATAATGATAATTAAAAAATGTCAAAAAAAATTAGAAGTTTTTTTAGAATGAACTTGACTTTCATTTGCACTAGTATTCAAATTTTCCCAAATAAAAAACCAACGTTGGTTTCAGGGCAAAATTTTTTATTGCTATTATAGGTCACTATTCACACTATTTTGGACGATTTTTTAAAAAGAAGTCAACGCCCCTTTTTCTTTTTGTGGAATTTTTTTATAAGTACAATGAAAGGTCAAGTTTACTTAAAAAAATAGAATTTTTTGAATTTTTATTTAATTACTTTTTTTTCATACATCAAAAGTTCCTGTCCATTGTGTATGCTCATACTCTCCGTGCATGCATGCATGCATGTCCGACTCCTCCCGGCTCTCCTAAAATATAACCATGCACTATCCTAATTAACAACCAGAGCTGTGGATAAGGTCTGCTTTAAGTAACATTTAAGCTATGGCTAATCACCGTCGTTAAGGTTAACGACGGAATCTGGCGGCGATCAGTATGCTCCAAGGTCCAAACGTCCAAGGCATCGGATACCTTCTTCTTCCCGATCGATTGGCCCCGCTTTATATAAAATTCAGAGCCCGACTCCTGCTCTGCTGCTTCCATGTGTTTTGGTGGCAAAAACGACAAATCTGACCTCAGGCGAAACTAATTCACAAACTGAATTGCTTTCGAAACTATTTCACCCAGCTGATCCTTTCGTGTAGCGCCCGACAGTTAGGCGCCACACTGAACTGTGCAGCGCCTTACTGACAGGCGTTATTCATCTGGCCAGCGTGACACCGTGGGGTCAGGCCCGGCCCCATCCCTGGTTGTGCAGCGCCTAGACGAAAGGCGCCACACTACTATGTGCAGCGCCTAAACGAAAGGCGCTACACATAAGAGCAATAGAGGGTTTCTGTTGCCTGAAAATTACTAAGTCAGTGTGTAGCGCCTGAGAGCTAGGCGCTACACTATACAGTGCAGCGCCTAACGCCTAGGCGCTGCACTAGTGGAGAGGCGAGCCAGAGGCCTATGGTGCACTGCACTGCAGTGCTACTGGCCTAGTTACCGTGTCTAGACTCCAAAGTAGTGTAATGAGACACAACACAAGAGAGCGCTGACTGGAACAGCGATGCCGTGGCCGTGGTGGCATGGTAAAAATCAAAGCGCTTCATTATGGGTATATGCCACCCCGAGCACCTCCTGTGCCGTGGATGTGTGGTTGCTACTGTATTTCTCATCCAATTTTACTCTACCAGCAGTGGATGATCGTGGTTGCTTTTTTTTTACTCGTTGTGGTAAAAAGAGCCGGTGCATGTGTTCAGTTCGACGTGACACTCACTGCTCGGCAGATGAGAAAAAGATTTTCCAAACCACATTGAAGACGACGGTAAGTGCAGCTTGCATGTCTGCATGCCTAGCTAGCTACTTCTAGCCCTCATGCCTAGCTCCCAACTAACTAGGCCTGCTTGGTGCCATTGTGATTAGGAGTTGATTGATTTGAGTGAAAATGTGGATCAAAATAAATTTCAGAATTAAAAGAACCCTAAATGGCCATTTAGGGATTATTTATTGTCATCACCCGTAGTTATATGAGAGCGAAGGAGTCTTTTTGCGCTTTATTTCGATTCATGCGTATAGGATTGGGTTCAAATCAAACTTGCATTACTAATTACTAAGTTAAATTGCAGTCATACATGAAATTTGAGATGACCTTTGCTCTTTCTTTAAAGTTTGGGTTTAAATTACAATTAAGAACTAAGTGAAGGACTTAAGTGCTAAAAGTACAATTCATTATGAATTGGAAATGCATTATAAATAAAAAAACAAAAACTTTATTAACAATTGTAATAATTAATACAATTACTTCTTACTTCTTGAGTTACAAAACTTGAGAAAGAAGAAAATCCTAACTAAATTATCTATTTTCCTAAACTATCCTATCTAAGTCTTCATGATCTTCTTTTCCAAAACCTGCATGAGAAACATCAAAAACAGAGAAGTTGTTGATTTTTACGAATGTAGCATTTCCATTTCTATAAATGCATAGTTTGTTTAGGAGCTAACACTTTGAACCTTGTTAATTATAGCCAAGTCTTAATTAAAAGAGGTGTTGATCAATTAGAAAGCCCTCTAAAGTAGGGTTCTTTTAATTCTGAAATTTATTTAGGGTTCTTTTAATTCTGAAATTTATTTTGAGCCACATTTTCACTCGAATCAATCAACTCCTAATCACAATGACACCAAGCAGGCCTAGTTAGATGGGAGCTAGGCATGAGGGCTAGAAGTAGCTAGCTAGGCATGCAGACATGCAAGCTACACTTACCGTCATCTTCAATGTGAATTTTACCATGCCACCACGGCCACGGCATCGCTGTTCCAGTCAGCGCTGTCTCCTATGTTGTGTCTCATTACACTACTTTAGAGTCTACACACGGTAACCAGGCCAGTAGCATTGCAGTGCAGTGCATCATAGGCCTCTGGCTCGCCTCTTCACTAGTGCAGCGTCTAGGTGTTAGGCGCTACACACTGACTTAGTAATTTTCAGACAACAGAAACCCTCTGTTGCTCTTATGTGTAGCGCCTTTCGTTTCGGCGCTGCATATGGTAGTGTGGCGCCTTTCGCCTAGGCGCTGCAAAACCAGGGGTGGGGCCGGGCCTGACCCCGGTGTGTCACGCTGGCCAGATATGTAGCGCCTGTCAGTAAGGTGCTGTATAGTGCAGTGTGGCGCCTATCTGTCGGGCGCTACACAAAAAGGGTCAGCTGGGTGAAATAGTTTCAAAAGCAGTTCAGTTTGTGAATTAGTTTCGCGCTGAGGTCAGATTTGTCGTTTTCGCCGGGTTTGTTCCGTCTTAGCAGCCTCAGCATCATGGCAGGCACGATCCTCCAGGATGATTGCTGCAGCCCGATTTAACTATAGAGACAGATATACCACTATGTCTCTGTTTTTTTTCTTTCTCCTTTTGAGAGTTCAGATCTACTACTATTCCGTATCAGACAACCTAGATATAGAATATGGGGAGCATCATTAGCCTCAAGCTTTGTTTAGCTGCGTTTGTCCCTGATTTAACGCAAACAAACACTCGCTGTACGTAGGATCTGCATAATTCCTCTGTCATCCGATAAATCGCTGTACTATATTGATACGTGGAGGGCGCCATGTCTAAGCACAAGGAGGCACGCACATGCAAAAAAATAAAAATAAAATTGGAGGACGGCCCGAGATCCGAGGCTAACGTGGTGTACGTACGGAGGAACCAGCCCAAAGAGGCTAGGCAGGGGGGTATACCGTGTGTTCGAACCACGGTTAACTTATCCTCGGCGCTCTTTTAACGCGGGCAACATGAAAAAGTGTGATTGTAACCATTGACATGATTTTCTTCGCACCAAATTTTGTTTCATGGTACCAGAAACAATAAAGAATTCTTTTCAAGACATATTTGAGTGCAAGAAAAAAATTGCTACCAAAATGTTGTGCAAACAAGCTTATCAGTCACCTTGGGGCGAGTGGCATATCGCATCTAACCTAAGCTGTCACGGCCCAAGAAACGAGGAAAGAGAGAGGTCGACCCCACCAGCAGCATCACCGGGGTTCCCTCACCTCCTCTTTTGCCTATTGAGTCTTCATAGATTTCTTTTCTAGATAAATGAACAATTCTCTTGCACTTGATTAATTGATCAAGTAGTTTTCACTCTGGTTTATAAAAACATAATTAATTCTTATACTAGTTTCACAGGAATTTCATACTAGCATCTCTCTTAAGGTTAGGATCAACTAGAAGATCTTTTCGAAAAAAAATCGACCAAATGTGCTACATGGGAGCTTCGTATTGTAGGTCATCATTTGCTCAAGTTAATTATTTAGCAACAGATGTTTCGTTTCATTGGACAAGCAGAAGGTGAGATCTCAAGTTTTTTTCTAAACGTCTTTTTTGGTGGGAGAAATTTATTTGTAATGCTTATAGCTAGCTTTGTACTAGTAACCAAGATATTACCCTAACAAACACAAACTTGATTCCCGGAAAAGCTCTGTTTTTTATATGACAGGATATGCTCATAAAGAATGCTCCTATCTACTTGAAAGTTGCTCGGAAAGTAGATTTTGTGATGTATCACCATGACGGAAATCCACTAAATCAGCAGGCCACTCACAGTCACTGCTCACTGAAAAGCGCCAAAACATCCCCGAAAAGAGCCGGGAAATTTTAAATTGAACAGAAATGCCTAGAGGTCAATCAAGTCACTATCAAGCATTAGTGGGTCGGTCAACCACCAAAGGTAATTTAGCGACCCTGGATAGGTCATTTTCAGGAAAATTGATACCTCCTTTCGTAGCTTGATTTGCAATTGACCTATGTGATTATGACCTACTAAACCAGTCACGTCAAGGGACAACGTGCTCCCCACGTACCAAAGATAATCCCACATTTTCTCCCCAATATATATCCCAGTCACGACCAACCCATGGCCATATGACAGTGACTTCACTACGAGCACGAGCTCGTGCGTGTAAAGATATGCGAAATGGGCACCAAAAGAGTACGCTGAAGTAGCATCGGAGTGTACGTGCGCGAGATTGACAACGACAGCGTACGCTCGGTGTCTTCGCAGTTTGTCGGGTACCATGGTCGATCGTCCATGTGTGTACGTACGTTGCAATGATCGATCGATCTGCAGAATAATCTTTCCGAGTTACTTGTGCCACAACCGCAATGGTCGTCGTCATGGCCTCTTTGGGCGTGCCTGGCATGCAGATGCACTGCACAAGCTCCGCGGCACGTAGTACTTACTCTCGCTGCGTGGTCGCTGGCGTCCAAACTCCGAAATGACTCTACATCACCGTGCATGGGAATGCATGGCGTACGTGCACAAAAGGTTACGTGCACAGCGACGACTGCGGGGCCGTAAGTCTGAAAGTTAATCAAAATCTGACACTAGTTTGTAAAAAATTTGAAATCTGACCCTTTTACTATTGCCAGGGTCCCTGGCGGTAACGCACGGCGCGGCGCGGCCTAGGAGCGAGCTGGCTGTCGGTAGGGCAGGATGCATGCTTGGCATAGAGATGGACGTGTGTCAGACCACCTAGCATGGGCGCGCGTGTGGGTTCGGCTTGTGCCGTCGGTGTCAGCTGCGCAACGCGCCAACGCCCGACCACGCACGAACGGACGGACGTTTGGCAGTCATGGAAGGAGGAGTGAGAGCAGAAATTGCATCGCAACTCCGGTAAAAATAGAGCACGTACATTCGGTTCTTTGTTTGAATCGCACGAGAGTTCCTATCTGCTCACCACGGCCCGGTGGCCGATGAGCTCGTGGGTGTTTTGCCCCAGTTTGGAGGATCCACCTCTCAATTTTCTTTCCTTTGTTTTTTCCTCCGTTTTACCATACGGTTGTTTTGCCTAAAAAAACCATACGGTTTTCTTCCAAAATTCCGTTGCTCTGTTTTTTTTACTGATTTTAAAACATGTAATCCATTTTTTTAGAATTTAATAAATGATCATTTATTTTAATAGTTATTCTTGAATTTTTTTGTAAGAATTTCCTAAATGTTCACATATTTTAAAAATGCTCCGAGATTTTCAAAAAGATCAGATTATTTTTTTAAAAATATCTTAGATTTTAAAACAACATTCACAAATTTAAAAGATTATTCACAAACTTAACAGAAATTGCAAAATAACTATTACAATACAGTTAATTTCAAAAGAATATTCATAATTAACAAAAATATGAGTATTGTCGGAGTCAAATAAAATCAGAACTTGTTGATTGCGTTTTAGAGCCTTTAATCTTTGGGATGATTTGCTCCAGATAAAGTATTTATTGACAGTTCCATTTGAGCCAATGGTTCCTCCTGTGCTTCGATTGCACATAGCATTTCATCAAACAAGAGCTCTTTGGGTTCTGCTCTCAATGCTTGTAAGGATGCTCCATCTGGAGATTTAGCACAAATGTGCCGAGGAGTAAACCTCTCTCCACAGCCAAAGGGACCAGTTTCCCTTCTATATTCCTTGAGTTGTCTTGCTTTCCATGGATCGGATCACCTGCAAGAGTTATTGTGGGTCTGGTTTAGATTTCTGAAAACTGTTTTTGCTTAAGACTGTGGTCTGCTAGGTCTCGCATGACTCAAAATGTTCTCCTACACTTCAGCATATTTGGCTGCAACACTAGCAGTAATTGCTATCTGCTGCTCGCAGTTCTTCGTTCAATCCTAGCAGAAACCTTGTCACCAGAAAAATGTGATTGACAGAGGACTTGGAGCATCTCCACTCGCCCCCTGAACATGCCCCCCAGGGCTCTTTTTTTAGTGCCGGCGCCGAAAAATCGGCCCAGTCGTGTCCCCAAGACCTCGTTTTTCGCCGGTTTGGGCCGAAAAAGCAGCCGGCGAACCCGAGCCGAACCCAGCCCCCCGGGGGGCGCCGGCCGAAGCGAAAAGGCGCGTGGGTCCGCTCTGTCGGCGATAGACAGGCCTTTTCCCGCCAATCCCCCGCTTTTTCCCTCCATCCCCCCCTTCTACCCCTCTTCTCCCGCCATTCTCCTCCCTCTCCCCGCCATCCGGCCGCCATCTCGCCAAGCCGCCGAAGAAGTATACGGCCCCTCGCGCCGCCGCTGCCGATGCCACCCAGCCGAAGCAGAGAAAACCGAGGGCGCCGCTGGCAAAACCACCGGGCATGTCGAACGCCGACTGGAAGGCTGAGGTTCAACGCCGGGAGGCTGTCACCACCGACCGGCGGAACAGGCCGAAGCCACGCCGACGCCGAGCACGCCTACGCCCGCCAGTCCGATGCCGGAGGAGCCCGCCGTCGTTTGATGCATTGCCTACGCGTCCTTCCTTTTGAACACCGAACTTTCGAGTATGTGTTTGATCGCCGAACTGTGGCATGGTCATCGCCGAACTTTTGTGGCAGCCGTTGATCGCCGAACCTGGGGCGCTTTTTTGGGTAGCGGGAAAATGGCAAGTTTGAATTATGCGCGTCTTGGGGCCGAAACCTGGGGGGGCGGCTGGGAACTGGATCGCCCCCAGGGCCGAAAAAGCGCCGGCGCTTGGGCCAAACCGCAATCGCCGGGTGCCCTGGGGGGCCGAACGAGTGGAGATGCTCTTATAAAACAACAACTGATAAAATGGCTGCATGCATCGCCCAGATGCAGAGGCCGGGGTATATCCTCCTTTTCTAAATAAATAAATAAAACAACAACTGATTGAGTTCCCTTTTGTACTCTCTTGAACCAGCCCGCTTTAACACCATGAGTGCTTTCATTTTGTTGCGGTGCACATTGATGTCGAACTCCTAAATTGTTGCATTTCTATATTATGTACAACTATAATAGGCCACTGATGACTTAGTTTGTACTACGTAGGTACTCCCTCTGTAAACTAATATAAGAGCGTGAGGGAGTACCAGTTTGCAGCATTTACAAGACAGTGAGGGAATGTACGTGTGTTTCTCACACTTTAAACTGCCTAGAGGCACAGATGACTCCACCATGTGCGCCCGCATCTTCTTGGCAGGCGGCGGGCACTGCGGCACGGCGACGAAGATGGTGGTCAGGTCGCTCGGCACCGGGTAGAAGAGCCGCTGTTGCAGCGGCGCCCGCTTCCTCGTCGGGGCCGGCGCCGACTTCCGCGGAGCCGGCGGGCACACCGTCGCCGGCATCAGCGCGCTGTCGGCCGTCGTCGGCGTGGTGAAGCTGTTCTCGTCGCCTGCAGCGGCGCAGCCGTCTCGCGGCCCAATTACTCCACCCGTGGCCAGCGGCGTGGCGAAGCCGGCGTCGACGCCGTCGTCGTGCTGCAGTGGCGCTATGGGTAGCATGGCCATGCAGCCGCTCGCCCTCGGCGTGACGCAGCCGTTGTCGGCGGCAGCGTCGTCATCGTCGTCGTCCGCTCCTCCTGCGGAGACCGGCCGCGCGCCGCTCGCCTTGGGTGTGACGCAGCCGGTTTCGGCAGCGCCATCGTCCTCCCCCGGCCCTGCAATAGCCCGCGCGCCGCCCACGGCCGTCTGGATCGGCCGGAGCTCCGCCAATTCGGATATTTCCGCGACGTCGAGGCCCATGGACGCTGAAGAGGGCGCAGATCCCACTGCTGCTCTAGATCCTCTCTGAAGGGATCCAAGAAATAGATTATGCCAGAGAATTGCCCGGGGCGGGGAGCTAGCCAAGCCAGTGGTGTGACTGCTTGCTTGTGCGTGGTCTTTTGTAGTAGCGCCGTGTAGGACGAGGAGGGAGGGAGGAGGCAGGCGTTGTGGAGGTGATGATGGGGAGTGGCTAAATAAGTAAAGGAGAAGCAAGCAAGCGAGGAACAGAATTATATGCAGGCAACAAGCAAAGGCCGGGCGCATGTTATATAGATCATGACCCAGCTGCCATGAGAGAGAAGAGAGAAAGAGAGAGAGGTGGAGAGAGAAGGGCAGTGCAAATGGGGTGGCGCAAATGATTGTGGGGGGAATGCATGAGAGGGTGGTGAAACTCTTGGATCGAGTGAGTAGATCGCAGCCCCCATAAAGCTTCCATGTTCCATCTCTCTCCCTCTCTCTACCATGGTCTCTCTCTCTCTCTCTCTCTTCGAGAAAAAGGGATAAATACGGATCAGATCAGACGGATCCGGACTCCGGAGCAGCAAGAATCAGAAGGATGCCGGCAGGCAGGCTGCAGGGGCCGGCTGAGCATGACTTTTCACTGCACCAGGGTTAATTTCTCTGCCCTCTTCACAGTTGTTTAAGGACGATGATTAATGTATACTTAATTACAGTACTACAGATCAAAGCGGCTCAAGAATGTTTACAGCAGCACAGTGAAGTCTGTTAATCTAGCTAGTCTCCGAGGCATGTTCTTCTGTATTGCTATAGAGTAGTACTAGTACTCTACTAGGACGATGCATGGATGATCTGTATTTGCTATAGAGTAGCTACTAGGACGTACAACTATGGTTAATTGCCGCCAACCGCCATGTGTATTGTTTGTTAGATCAGTAGATGGCTCCCATGATCCCATCAATTTCGCATCGCTGGATGCTTTACATACACATGCATGGATCTATCCTATTGCCACTGACTAGAAACTACTTATATTCTGATGTTCATCAGATTTTCTAGCACAATTAATACTGCTGCAAAAAAAATTGAAGATTGGATTAGATTACAGACCCATTTAAAACAAATGAATGACGATGCAGGAATCCAATGCGACAAGTTGCATAGGCAGTAAGAAGAAGAAGAAAAAAGGGTGATGCAAACAGGAGTTAGTAGGAGGGTAAATGGTTCATGTGGCCGTGTCATGCATGCCTCATACTGTGTGGAAGCACTGACATGTCGGCCCCGCGCCCCTGCACAGTGAGCAGAACCGTGGGACAGGGCTCTAATAATTTTCGGTGCAGGCTGCGCCGGTCGATCATCCCACACAATGTCAGCCGTCAGATGGACCCTGCCTCTGTCTGGCGCGCTGCGCAGCGCTGCCCAGCCTGCAGCGAGTCCCATCGTTTCCTTCTGCATGCTCCGCGTCAATTTCAGAGCCACTGCAACAGGAGAATTTTGTTCAAAGCAGGGTAATCTTTTTCAATTTTCTTATACAAGAGGACGCTCATCTAATTTGTTAGTGCTAAGTAAGTGGATCACAAAGATAAGGTATGCAACACAATCACGTTTAAATTATTATTTTTGAGAAAGTCCGAGTACAGCGTATAGTATACATGCACCGCCAGTCATCTCGCAGTGCCGGAGCTACCGAATTACCAAAGCCTGGCACGCCGTAAGCTTAAATTTACTTTGATCTATCAAACACCACAAGCATCATATATTTGTTTAAACATCGTCGGCAATATAAGCAGTAACGCTTCATAGATCATAAAAATAAATAAAAACATGAGATACAATACCGAGTAACTCGTTAAACACTAGACACACAACCAAACCTTTCAACGTCTCGACGACAAAAGTCCAATCTCCGATGTTCATCCTTTTTGTGATCAAATGTGCATTTACCTGAACACGCTGGTATCGTGTGTATGGTCAAATGTGAGCGCGTGCGCGTTTACATGGCATCCAGTCTCATATATTGATCTATATAAATACCTTATGGATGAAAAGAAATTGGTAGTGTAAAGAAAATCATGAACAAACTAAAACTGAAGGATTCGAGGAAGGAAAAGGTGTATTTTCTTTCCTTTTTTTAATTCTTAATGTTTTTTAAAATTTTAATGTATTCAAATTCATGGTTTTATAATTTTTTAATTTTTAAAATTTACATACAATTTTAAATTTAATAAGATTTTTAAATTCACAAAATTGTCACATTCATGAATATTTTTAAAATTCATGAGCATATTATAATTATGTCCCCATTTTTTAGAATCATGAGTATTTTCAAAATCCATGAACATTTTCAAAAATTGAGAATATTTTAAAAATTCGAAAAAATCTTATATTTTGTAAATACTTTTTAACAATTCGTTGCTATTTTTACAGATCTGTGAACATTTTTTTAAGTTTTATGAACTTTTTTTAGAATAATATATTGTTTAACTTTAGAGATCGATAGTCCATTTTTTGGAACCAAGACCTACCGATTTAGTAAGCTGGTTTTTTTTGGGGAGCAAACATCAGTTTTTTCCTCAAGCGGGAGGTCTATGAGTTATGGGCCAGCCCAGCAGAGCGTTATAGCGAGCTCCTGGCTAACAACAATAATACTACGTAGGCAAGCACTCACTAATTAGAGTAAAAAATATCTCTTCTAAAAAAAACCCGCTGATCGAACACCAAACAACGCCAGCAGGGTTGCACCCCTAGGGAGGCCCACAGGCCAGTCACGATGAAGGTCCTGGTAGGCTGAGCACTGGCCTAGCTAGCCAGACATCAATTTGGAGAAGATGTAATGTGAGGTGTTTGTACCTGACGCCACAAGGGAGCTCTTTGCAAATTTCTGATATTTGCGTGTATATATATATACACTCTCTGTTTCAAATTACTTGACTCATATTTATCTAGACACTAAACAAGTATAGATACATCCGTATTTAGACAAATTCAAGTCAACTAATTTGGAACGGAGGGAGTATATATTAAAATAAAAGGTGAACTTTTGGTCCCCCAACAATTGCCAATGTAAAATCGGTCCGTCAAGTCCAATACCAGAATTTTGTTGTCCCTCAAGATCAAAACCATCTAAATCATGTCTGGTGCGCCGTTTCGAAAGCATATGTAGCACAATTAGCAGACAAAGTTGGCTAAAAGGGGGAACAGAGAGATATTTGCAAATAAAATTACAGGTATCCAAGATGACAGAGCAATAAAACTTGCAAGTAAACTCACGTGTTATGGTATAGCAGAAGCGCGCAGGGAGGTAGGGCATGCATGCACCGGCAGCTAGCGCATCACGGCGCGACGCAGGAGATGCGCCCCCTCGCGCCCCACGGCGCGATCGAAGGGAAGGGAAGCGTGCGGCGCCATTTTCAGCATGTGCATGCATGCTGCTGGTCACGTACGTAGCCACGTCGGACGGCATTCAAGCTGACCTGCAAAATTTTAATGGCCGCCACGCCGCCGTGTCCGGTGATAGAAACGGAGGGGGACACACCACGCTCCTGCACGCTTACCACGCGCCTGCTGCATGCCCTGCCCGATCTCGCCATTGCATCGCAGAGTATAAGATACTCCCTCCGTTCGGAATTACTTGTCGCAGAAATGGATGTATCTAGACGTATTTGTGTGTGCGCATAATCTTTGCTGTTAATTTGTATGTTGCGATGTTGCTGTTAATTTCAGTGTCACCTTTGCCATCACTCTAAGAGCATCTCCAATAGATGGTCCAAATGTAAAAATAACTAACTTTTGGACCGTCTGAGGCAAAAAACGCAGCTCCAACAGACGGTCCATATGTAAAAAAAATTGGACCGCGGCCTCCTCGTGATGTAAAATACAACACCTCGCGGTGCAAATTTACATCACGAGGTGCATCTGGTCCAAAACCAGCCGCCGCCCGCGGATGCCCAACCTCCACTTCCTTTCCTTTCCCGCGACCTCCCGCCCGTTCGCCGCCGCCCCGCCGCCTCCACACCCCGCCGCACGCCGCCCGCATCAGATCCGGCCCCGCCCCGCCCCCCGCCGCATGTTTTACACGCCGCCGCAGAAACAAGAAAGAAAGACGCGGACCTCCGGAAGACTCGGAAGAAGCCGAACGAAGACGCCCGTACGCAGCCAGCCCAGCCCGCCGTAGGCTCAGACCGCAAAGATCAGACCGCGCCGCCCCGCACGCCGCCGCCGCCGCCCCGCAGCTCCGCCCCGCCCGGCTCTGTCCGCCACCGCCCCGGCCACACGCCGCCGCCACTCCACCGCTCTCACCGCTCTCCGATGGCGCCGAAGGGCAAGTCGGGCTTCTTCGGCGTGAGGCAGAAGCCCTCCGGTAACTTCGGAGTGGAGTTCTCCGACGCCGGGAGGCGTTGGTGGATGGACATGTACCCCTCCGCCCACGAGGCCGCGCGTGCCTACGACGTGGCGGTGTGGCGTGCCGAGAGGCCTCGGGAGCACCTCAACATCCCAGAGATCGAGAGTCGGGCAGAAGCGGAGATGCTTGTGCCGTAGGGCATCGAGATGAAGGACATCCCGACGAAGAAGAAGACGACGAAGAAGCCGTCGGTTGTCGTCAGTGCCGGCGAGACCGACGAGGAGGCGATGGCGAGGTTTGCTCGGGAGCATCCGGAGTACGTCCAGGCCGAGCTGGAGTACTACTGGAAGCGTGAGGCGGAGCAGAAGAAGAAGGGGGCGAAGAAGGAGGACGAGGCCGGTCCCTCGACGGTGATCCCCATCGAGTCCTCTTCCGAGGAGGACTGGGCAGACTTCTCGGAGGAGGAGGAGGAGGGGTGCGACGACCCGGAGAAGGAGGAGTTCTGGGCGCAGTTTCGCAGCTCCGACGATGAGGAGTAGTTTATCTAGTAGTTTGAATAAGTAGTAGTAGAAGTTCATGTATGAAACTATGTTGAATTTGATGTTTGAACTATGTTGAATGGACTAGTAGTTTGTCGTTTTAAGAAATTTACATCTTCATTTTGGACCATCTATTGGAGTTGCTTTTTTGGACCATCAATTTGGACCATCTGTTGGAGTTGAGGTTTTTTCGGAGCTCCAAAATGCACTTTTTGGCGGTCCAAATTTTACATCTCCAGTTTTGGACCGCCAAATTTTGGACCATCTATTGGAGATGCTCTAAGATCTATCTGCCTTGAAGTCAAAATGAAGCTTTTTTTTCACAAACAGAGGCACACAGTTAGTGTCAAAAGTGTTGAATATATTGTGCCTGTATATTGTGTCGTAGACCCATCTACTATTTTTCCAGTATAATTGAGAGTTGCACGGCCCAAACCTCATCTTCGACATGGTACTATCTATCGCAGTACGATCCTAACCTAACCCTAGCCGCCGCCGCTGCCGCGCCTCCATCGCGCCGCCGCCGTCGCCGCTCCCTCCAGCCACCACACTTGCCGCCGCCACCGCCGCTACCCTCTAGCCGCCGCCGTCCCGTGTAGCCACCCCTCTCCATCACCGCTTTCGCCACCTCTCCCTTCGCCGCCCACCCGCAGCCGCCGCTTCTCCCCTTCGCTACCGCCGTCGCCGCTCTCTACAGCCGCCGCCGCGCCTACCCTTGCCCTGCCACCCGCAACCCTAGCCGCTGCCACTCACCCACCGCCGCCACCCGCAACCAGCCACCGCCGCCTCTCTTTTCCTAGCCGCCGCTGTCCCGCGTCCCCAGCCGCCACCATGTGCTCCCCGGGATCCTCCTCCACCGCCACAAATCCCTTCGCCGGTCCGTACGTCACCCTCGTTCGCGATCTCAACATCCACGAGCGTGTCCAGGTGGTCCTTGATTAATCCACGGCCTCCTAATCCGCTTGGAAGCGGTATTTCTCCTTGGTGTTTTGCGAGTACTTGCTCCATGGCCACGTCGATGGCACCATGGACTCTAGTCTCAGGGTGAACGACGAGGAGTGGATGATCCTCGATGCCACCAACATCCGCTGGTTCTACCTCACCATCTCCAAGGACCTCTTCCACACTCTGGTGGATGATGACGACGACGCTTACGCCGTCTGGACCAAGCTCAATGGCCTCTTCACTGACAACAAGCTACAAAGCAAGGTCCTCCTCCACGGTGAGTTTTATGGGTGCCAGCAACTTGACTCGTCCATCGATGATTTTTGCATGCGCCTAAAAAAGCTCGCCGATGAGCTCCGTGATCTCGGCGAGACGGTCGGCGACGAGCTCCTCATCAGCACCCTCACTGCCGGTCTCAACGAGGATTTTGGGAACGCCGCCTCCAACCTTACTCTCATCCCGGAGCCAACCTTCGCCAAGGTGGTGGCGTATCTCAAGCTGGAGGAGAGGTGGATGAAGATGGCCCGAACCCGGGTGACCCACACCGCCCTCACCACCGGCACTCGCGGGGGCTAGGCGCCGCCTCCGCCACATCTCGTGCCAGCCCTCCCGCCCACGCCGGCCTTCCCACAGGCGCCGCCCCCCTTCCCGCCGTAGCCGTCGGCTGCTAACGGGGGTCGCCGCGGTGGGCGCAAGCAGCAGCAAGACAACGGGGCTCAGGGAGGAGCCGCCCGTCCCCAGCAGCAATTTCAACCGGCCCTGTGGTACGCCGGCCAGAACCCGTGGACCGGTGTTGTGCATGCTTATTCCATGGCGGTTCCACGTACTCCTGCACCAGGCATCCTCGGCGCGCGACCTCCCTCACATCAGGCGTTTTACGCAGTGTCGCAGCCCTACGCGGCGCCCTCTCTCCTACGGACAGCCGCCGCAGCCAGGAGGGCTGCCGCTGCTGCCCTTGACGGCCCCGCCACAGTCGTCGGTCCCCGCGCTCCACCCCCCCCCCCCCCGCGCCTTGGGACCCGGCCCTCCTGGCGGCCCTGCACTCCGCTCCCACTCCGTCCAACTATACCGGCGGCGGCGACTGGTACATGGATACCAGAGCTACCGCGCATATGGCCGCTCATCCCGGTAACCTCCACACCTCCTATCCCGTCCACACTTCCACTCGCATCACCGTCGGCGACGGTTCCTCACTTCCCATTACTCACATAGGACATGCATCTTTTCCGTCTATGTCCACTCCACTGTCATTATCTAACATCTTACTTTCTCCTAATCTTATTAAAAATCTTGTTTATGTTCGTTCTTTTACACGTGAAAATCCTGTTACCATTGAGTTTGACGAGTGTGGTTTTTTCTGTTAAGGACGCTCGTACACGGATGGTGCTCCACCGATGTGACAGCCCCGACGAGCTCTACCCTGTCCACTCCACCACCTCCACCACCTCCGCCGCTCCTGTTGCCCTCGCCACCGGTGTGGACCTTTGGCATGCTCGCTTGGGTCATCCCAACCCCGCCACCCTTCGTCATATACTTCGGAGTTTTTCATTCACGTGTAATAAGATCGACGATCACTCGTGTCATGCTTGTCGCCTCGGCAAACATGCTCGTTTTCCCTTTAGGAATTCTTCTCATGCTGCATCGTACCCATTTGAGTTAATTCACAGTGATGTATGGACCTCTCCAGTTGCAAGTAATACGGGCTATCTTTACTATCTTGTCATTCTTGATGATTTTTTGCATTATGTGTGGACCTTCTCATTGCGGCGTAAGTCCGATGTTATCTCCACTCTCGCTGCATTTTACTCTTATGTTTTCACGTAGTTTGGTCGTCCTATCCTTTCGTTCCAAACAGATAACGGGAAGGAGTTCGACAACTTTGATGTTCGCACTCTCCTCACCACACATGGCACGACTTTTCTTCTCACTTGCCCGTACACTTCGCAACAAAATGGTCGCGCTGAGCGCATTCTTCGCACTCTTAATGACTGCGTTCGTACGCTTCTCTTTCACGCCAATGTGCCTCCGCGCTTTTGGCCTGATGCTCTCACCACTGCATCACTCCTCATGAACCTCCGCCAATGTCGTACTCGCGGGAACTTTGCACCCCATCATCTTCTCTTCGGTGCACCACCCTCTTCTGATGAGCTTCGCATTTTCGGCTATCTCTGGTACCCTAGCATCGCTGCTACCGCGCCTCATAAGCTTGCACCTCGCTCCGTCGCTTGCATCTTCCTCGGCTACCCACCTAACACCAAAGGATGCCGCTACTACGATCCCGTCTCACATCATGTATTCACCTCACGACACATTTACTTTGATGAGAAGGTGTTTACGTTTCAGCAGGTACCCCCCGTCGTCCCGTCGCCGCCGGCCACCAGCGGCCCTCCGGCGACCACGTCTGGTGGACGGCCCCGCTCGATCCTTGAACCGCCTTCGGCCTTTGGCGCTCCTCGCGTCGTGCGACGAGCTGCGCCTATTACCTCAGGTCGCGCCCCCTCGATGCCCTCGACGCCCTCGCCGACTACGTCTGGCGCCTTGGCGTCGCCCGCCTCGCCGCCGGCCCCTTCGTCGGCCACCTCGCCGACTGCTTCGGCCTCGGGCGCTCCCTCGGGCTCGGCTGCCCACTCGGGCTCCACCTCGGACGCCCCCTCGGATGCGGCTTCCCCCTCGGGCGGGGCCGCCTCTTCGGCCTCTGGTGAGACCTCCTCCCCCGCGGCTGGCTCATCTTCACCACCTACGCCCACCGCGGTCCCGGACTTGCCGTCTCGCCCTGTCACTCGGGCCAGGGCCGGCGTCCACCGCCCGAGCCTGCGGTACTCCAGCGACGAGTATCTCCTCACTGCCTCTACTGCCGAGCTGTCACCGATTCCCGCATCCGCCAGGGCAGCCCTACGTGATCCTCACTGGCTTGCTGCGATGCAGGAAGAGTTCGATGCTCTCCAGCGGAACCGTACTTGGACACTGGTTCCCCGGCCTCCTCGCGCCAACGTCATCAGCGGCAAGTGGGTTTTTCGTCATAAGACCCGCTCGGATGGCACTCTTGAGCGCTATAAGGCTCGCTGGGTTGTCCATGGGTTTCGGCAGCGTACTGGAGTTGACTTCACTGAGACGTTTGCACCGGTTGTCAAACCAGGCACGATCCGTACCATCCTCCAGCTGGCGGTCTCCCGTGGCTGGCCAGTTCATCAGATGGATGTCTCCAATGCCTTCCTTCATGGTCACCTTGAGGAGCAGGTTTACTGTGAGCAACCCATCGGTTTCGTCGACGCTACTCATCCTGGCCATGTGTGCTTGCTGTCTAGGTCTCTCTACGGCCTCAAGCAAGCACCTCGCGCCTGGTACCAGCGCATCACCGGTTTTCTTCAGACACTGGACTTCTGTGTCACCCGCTTGGATGCCTCATTGTTCGTCTATCACCGTGGCAACACGACTGCTTACTTGCTGCTCTATGTCGACGACATCATCCTGATGGCCTCCTCAGCAGTCCTTCTTCAGCAGATCACTCTCCGGCTGTGTGACGAGTTTGCCATCAAGGATTTGGGTGCTCTACATTATTTCCTTGGCATTGAGGTCGCTCGACGACCCGACGGCTTATTTCTTCATCAGCAGAAGTACGCGCATGAGCTACTTGAGCGTGCCGGCATGCTCAACTGTCATCTCGTCGCAACTCTTGTTGACATGAAGGCCAAGGTTTCTGCCCTCAAGGGCTCGCCCGCATCGGATGCTCCTTTGTACCGGTCCATCGTCGGTGCTCTCCAGTATCTGACACTCACCCGACCAGACCTGCAGTATGCTGTCCAGCAGGTGTGTCTCCATATGCACGCCCTCGTGACTCCCATTGGACACTCGTGAAACGGATTCTCTGCTACATCCGTGGCACGATGTCCCTTGGACTCGCCCTCACGGCGTCCACCTCTATGGATATGGTGGCCTATTCTGATGCTGATTGGGCTGGCTGCCCCGACACATGTTGCTCCACTTCCGGCTACTGTGTCTATCTCGGTCCCTCCCTCATCTCGTGGTCGTCCAAGCGACAATCCACAGTTTCGCGCTCCAGCGCGGAGGCCGAGTACCGAGCAGTGGCTAACGCAGTTGCCGAGTGCACTTGGCTACGACAGCTACTCCGGGAGTTGCATCACGACATCTCACAGGCTACGGTTGTCTACTGTGACAACGTCTCCACGGTGTATCTTTCCGTCAACCCCGTTCATCATCGTCGGATGAAGCACATCGAGCTGGACATTCACTTTGTGCGCGAACAGGTAGCCCTTGGACGCATTCGGGTTCTTCATGTTCCGACCGCCCAACAGTTCGCTGATGTGATGACTAAGGGGCTGCCTACTTCCACCTTCGAGGAGTTTTGTTCCAGTCTCTGTGTCTCTGGCGACGCTTCGACTGCCGGAGGGAGGGGGTGTTGAATATATTGTGCATGTATATTGTGTCGCAGACCCACCTCCTAGTTTTCCTGTATAGTTGAGGTTGTGGCCCCCATCTTGTACATCATATATACGTGCCTAGTGCACCCGATCAATGCACTGAGAGTTGCACGACCCAAACCTCATCTTCTACAAAAAGCAGCTAGGCTCTTTCTGCCTCTAGATCCCTCTCTACATCTGCACAGACCTCCTTGGCCACATGCATGCATGGCCATTGCTACCCTTTGATTTACCGTGTGGTATTTTTTGTTTGTTACTAGGTTAATCAAAGTGAGGTTAATGGCGACATAACGAAACAAACAAGTTAGCTCTACGCCTTAACTACATATGGACCAGTAGTAGTACCCGATAGCTATCTAGGAAGACAAGAGGGACAGAAGTGTGGTACCCGCTGTCAGCCCAGCAAAATGACGGAAGAACTAAAATCAATCAAGCAATGAATGAATGTAGACACTAGTAGAAAACAGGGCTTTCGTCACAGCCGGATCGTCACATTAGTCCCGGTTACATTATGAGCCGGGACTAATGTGAGCATTAGTCCCGCTTCGAGCGGCTAGGGCGCTGGGCAGGCATTAGTCCCGGTTGAAATGGGACCTTTAGTCCCGGTTTGAGCCACGAACCGGGACTAAAGGGTGCGATGCCCTTTAGTCCCGGTTCGTGGCTCAAACCGGGACTAAAGGTTAGACCTTTAGTCCCGGTTCGAGCCACGAACCGGGACTAAAGGGGCTGAGGCTTTAGTCCCGGTTCGTGGCTCAAACCAGGACTAAAGGTTAGACCTTTAGTCCCGGTTTGAGCCGCGAACCGGGACTAAAGGGGTTTTGAAATTTGTTTTTTGTTTTTCCATTTGTTCTTTGTATTTAGTTTCTGTTTTAAATTGCTTATATCTTTTAGGATATTTGATGTTTTTGAGTGATTCTTTTTGCATTAGATTCAAAATTTTGCCTAGTTTCTGTTTGTATCATTAGTTTTCAAATTTGAATGATTTAAATATGAATTTGTTTAAATTTGCTTCAAACCCTAGATTGTGAATAATTTGAGTTTAAAAATAGTTTTTAATTTAATTCTTTTTGCTCCTAGTCACATGTTAGATTGTTGTCATAGTAAGATTTATTTGGTTATTTTTAGAATAATTTATATTATGATTTTAATTAAAACAGTACTGTTTTGCTTATATAGTTGTTTTAGTCCTTTAATTGTTGTTTTCAATTATTTTTAGTTAGTTCTTTCTGTAGATTTTAACATGTTGTAGTATGCTTCTGTTAGACAACAGTAGCTAAATTTTTATAATTAGTTAATATTAATTTTGCTAAAGTTTTGTATTAGTAGTTGTTTAGCCTTTAATAATAGTTGATAGAATTAGTTTTGCTATATTAAAAGTAATTCTTTTTGCCACTTTAATAGAACGTGACTCTGGCTTGGTTAACCTTAGTTGTGACTCTAGCTGGGACGGTGCTAGCAGATGTAGTCGACGGTAGGATTAGATGGACACCATCCCGGACTAAAGATGTTCAAACTCTACCCCCCTGGTGTATTGCCATTTCAGTTTTGTAAAAAACAAAAGAAAATGATAAAAACTTCAAAAATTAAAATCCTTCGAGATGTAGTTATGTTACTACATCTACTAGTTAGGAAAATTAAAAAACTTAAATTTGGACATGTTTTGTAAAAAAGTGTTATGAAAAAGTAAAACGGACATATCTTTTGCATACGATGTCGAAAAAACGCATAATATATCAAAAAAATCAGCACGAAAATCCGTATCCGATTTTGACCGCCGTAGGCCGTGTTGCAAATTTTAGAATCCTTAAATTCTTAAAGGAAAAAAAGTTATGCTCAAATTTCAGTTTTTTTGAATTTTGGTTAAATCTGGTCAAACTATGGTCAAACTACTTATTCAAGAAATATTAGTGTTACTAATTAATTATTTTAGTTTTTTTGAATTTTGGTCAAATCTGGTCAAACTGTGGCCAAATCTGGTCAAACTGTGGTCAAACTACTTATTCAAGAAATATTAGTGTTACTAAATAATTATTATTTTTTAGAATAATAGTTTCAAACTCAAACGATGCTTAATGCTCAAGTTCAACTCCTAAGGGTTAATAGGATTGACAGCTTAGTATTGTCAGGAAAACAACATGTGCAGACTTGGAAACTAGGAGGAATATAACTCGAAAGTTAAGCGTGCTCAGGCTGGAGTAGTAAGAGGATGGGTGACCGGCCGGGAAGTTAGACAATTTGGAATGAGTGCTGATTAGAGATTAGAGATTAAATTCTGAAGCAGTGAGGAGGGAGAGGTGATTAGAGATTAAATTGTCAAATAACTCAAAGATTTGGAAATCAGAAAAAAAAATCAAAAAAATTCCTTTAGTCCCGGTTGGTGTTGGTGTTACCAACCGGGACTAAAGGTCCTCCAGCCCCGCTCCAGCACGCGGCCACGTGGAGCCCCTATGCGAACCGGGACTAAAGGTTTTAGGCTTTAGTCCCGACCCTTTAGTCCCGGTTCCAGAACCGAGACGAATGAGCCTCTGGAATCGGGACAAATGGGCCTTTTTCTACTAGTGAGATGAGTACGTACCTAGGAGTACATTCGAAATTCAAAGTACATTTCCCTCCAATTTTTATACGTTTCCCTTGGCCCTTTTTGCATGGAAGAGCGAAATTAGATGGCCTCCCTGAATGAATAAAATCTGCCCATGCATCTGCCATAAATGGCGTGGGGTTGAGATGCTTCTGTGGGTCAGCTGCCCATAAGTTTCCTCTCATCATCGCTGCCTGAGAGTGAGAGGCTAGACCTGGCCATCCTCCGGGCCGGGCCGGGCTTCGGGCCGGGCCTGACCAAGCCCGAGGTAGAAAACTCAGGCTCGAGCCCGGCCCGGCCCGGCCATCATGCCTAATTTTCAGGCCCAAGCCTGGCCCGTCACAGCAAAAAACACACCGGGCCTCGGGCCTCGGGCCAGGCCTCTTCAATAAATGGCAGAAACAGCAGGCCCAGGCCCGGCCCGACCTAGTCTTCGGGCTCAAAACCTAGGCCCAGGCCCGGCCCGGGAGCAGCGTCGGGCCGGGCTGTCCGGGCCGGGAGGCCCATGGCCAGGACTAGTGAGAGGGACCAAATCAGTATCCACAGGGCAACCACTGTTGTTGGCTATAGCGGACAGGATTGCATGCCAACTAATCTTCATTTCTTTCTTCTTAGCAATTGATCGTCATGTACCGTGGACCACCCCGCAGAGACCTGCTGCTGCCCAGATTCATACGGGTTTATAGTCTGTGTAGTTTTGCGAGTAATTCGGTGGTTGGATTATATACTCTGGTTTAATTCTGTGTCTGGCTCAAAACTTTACATGGTCAATTCAATTCAAGGAATTTTATTACTGCGTTACACTTATTTTGGGTTACTAGCTACATGTCCGATATGGTTTTTCTTATATTAGTAAATTCTTGGTTTTCATCTTGTTTGACATTTTTTACAAGAATTACCATATTTTAAAGAAATTTTCACCCATCTTGGGCCACAATTTTAGCATTTTTTTAAAATAATTCGGCATCTTTTGTCAAGTTTGTCCTACCTATTAGAGTACACGTGGGGCATGCCACATAGGCAAATTTACTTTCGCACCTGGTTATTCCACGCGCTTGTTTTTATGGGAAAGAAGCAAAGAAAATATTTGACATGAAACAGTAAATCTATTTAGGACGCAGATGAGTTATAGTCGTTTCGTTTGGTGGTCTCGGAATCTCTGTGTAATTTTCATTATGTTTGAGATGCTTTATACTTGTCATGAACTTTTGTAATAGATCTGATCCTTTTCGTAAAAAAAAACTGAAATGCATCTAGACTTCTTCTTTGAAACAAATACAAAACTTAAAAAAAAAATACAAAACAATAAAAAAATGCAACACTAAAAACAAACAAAAACCCAAAATTTTAAAGTGACTACAACATTGACAAAAAGGGGTTGAAACTTAAGAAATGTTCATCGCCAATGTCTTGATAATTCAGTATAATTCAATTGCCGTATATATATTGGCCACGGTTACTTAAACTTTTTGTCTGGTGATCTATGCCATCGCCAACCAGCCATCCCATACATGCAAGCCAGACATAATTCAATGAGGAGTACGTACAAACTGTGGCTCGATTATACATCGTCCCTACGCAGGGAGGGCCATGGGGCCGGCCGCTACCATTGATCTGAAAGGAGAAATTAATTGGCGCCTGCAAGGTCCAAAGAGCTAGTACATTTCTTTTGACGTACTACGTTCTATGGTAGGTTGTACACGGTACATTCGAGTATGATTGCACGTATAGTCAAATGTGCACGGTTCTGATGGTCAGGTAATTATTCCAGAACTTCAGATGCACAATGATTAGTTCAGCCTCTTGAACTTCAAGGGATCCATCGACACATAGTCGCAGCAAATTAAACCGAGATGGATCGGACAGTCCGTCATACTGGGTGTGTACCATGCATGCCAACCAGCTAGAGAAATTGTTGTCGATTCCTGCCAAACCAATCCTTTCCTGGAAGCAGAAACAAGACGAAATGCTTGTTGAAATTTGTATGTATTCCAGTAAAGTAAGACAGGCGATATCTCCGTCGCCACCAGATCAGTAACCCGTAAGAAAAAGGGAAGATGTGGAAACAGACGGCTAGCAGGGTTAAAATAGTACTCTACGTAGATAATCACTGAATCACACAGGAACTGACTATAGATATATAATTTATCTGAAGTCATCTTTACTCGAAGGGTCCACTGGCACCCACGTCGCCTTGCCTCACACCTAAAATATAGTATAATTACTATACTACTCCAACACCGTAACATCGTACGTACGTGCAGTCGCACTGGACTGCTAGATTAGCTATGATTCGAAAAAGAAAAACAAGCTGATCGATGAGGACCACTCACACTTACTACCATGCATATGCATGAATCTCCCTCTACGTGTTCCCGCCATAAAATAAGCTCGACATGATCCAGATTCATACTAAAGGCCAAGAGGTAATTGTACAAAATGTATAGTATTGTAGTGTACGATATGATGTAGGTTCGCCACCTAACTGCTTGCTTTTGTTTCTTTACGTTTCATGGCAGGTGCGCGAGGGCCCTACGTGGTAAGAAAAGGATACAGTATCATACACGGCCACATGCTACCTACGTACGGGACTGGTGGTCGACCTACTCTTAGCTGAATTCTACTGCAGCTTCCACTGCTTGCCCTCTTGCACTGAAGAAAGAGATTGACATACTATATTTGGCTAAGTGGACCTAATATGAAAACCCCTAAACCCTCCAAAACCCCTAAACCCCTCCTTTCAAAAACAAAAACAAAAACCCCAGCGCCTGGAACATGCTGATGCGTGGCTGCCTTTTAGTCCCGGTCGGTGTTACCAACCGGGACTAAAGGTCCTCCTGCCTGGGCGCCCCACAGCGGCCACGTGGAGCTCCTTTAGTCCCGGTTCGTAATCCAACCGGGACTAAAAGTTTTGTGCATTAGTCCCGATCGTTTTGTCCCGATTGCAGAACCGGGACTAAAGACCCTCTGGAACCGGGACTGATGTCCTGTTTTCTACTAGAGTTACCTTGCCAAACTTAACATTTACTCCATCTCGGTGGAGTATCTAATGAAGTATCAGATAAACTTCTACACAAAAAAGAGAGGAATATCTTTTTTTTCTCGAAGATAACTTCCCATCTATTCATCAATAGTACAAAGAACACCAGAAGTAAAAACTACATCTAGATCCGTAGACCACCTAGCGACAACTATTAGCACTGAAGCAAGTCGAGGCGCGCCACCATCTTCACCCCTCCCTTATCGGAGCTGGGCAAACCTTGTTGTAGTAGATAGTCGAGAAGTCGTCGTGCTAAGACCTCATAGGACCAACGCACCAGAACAGCAACCGTCGCCGATGAAGAGATGCGTAGATCGGAAGGATTCAACCTGTAGGCACATGAACACAGATGAACAAAGACAGGATCCACGTGGATCCACCGAAAACAAACGCCAACCGAATCCCGCGAGATCCGCCGGAGATAAACCTCCACATGCCCTCCGACGATGCTAGAAACACCACCGGGACGGGGACTAGACGGGGAGAACCTTATTTCATCTTCAGAGAGCCGCTACCGCCTCGCCTGTGTGAGCAGGACACAAACCCTAACAAAACTAAAAAGAGCATAAAAAAACGGAGCCCTCCTGCCGGCAAGGGCCGGGATCCACCACGCCTCCATGGCCCTAAGACCACAGGAGACGAGGTAGACCGTCGGTGGCACCGGCTGGAGGCACGAGAAACCCTAGCCAAAGGGTTCTCTTTCTTCCAGGGGAAGAAAGAAAATGATCGCTTTGATCCTGGAGAAAAAGAGAGGAGTATCTGATAAACAAAAATACTTCACATTTTTCATATAGGGGAATATAAGCCGAAGTGAATGTTTGGGTTTAATATAAACATCTTTCTTGACATTATCCTTTGTCGCGGTTGTAATCATTATGGGTGGTGGCGTATTTTCAATGAAAATTCAGGTGGTTCATATACATAGTTGGGGAAGTTAAACCAACTATTATACGAGCTCCGGTGGTTCATTTTATTTGGGCATATACTGTATCACTAGAGTTACCTTTGATTGATTCCACAATATTATTTTGGTAATTACTCTTGATTCCTCCAGTTTCATACTGAAATCGTTTCTTTCACGAGTTTGTTCCCCTAGTTCACCAAATGTAGATGCACCTGCATGAGCGTTACCAAAATAGTCCAATCTTCCTCGACGAAAATAAGGACCTAAAACAACAATAGGTTTAAGACATTTTCAAAGATGGGTAGTAAAGGATATAGTACTTGTACATAGATGAAAAGGTAATCAAAAACTAAGAATGGATTTAGTTGGTTAAATTGAAAAGGTTCCAACCTTAGCTCTCCCTCGGTATTTTGAGTATTATAGGTCACTATTCACACTATTTTGGCCGAATAAATTGTTTTTGTAAAGAAGTCAACGGGTTTTTTTCTTTTTGGGGAATTTTTTTACCTGTACAATGAAAGGTCAAGTTTATTTCAAAAATATTTTCAGATTTTTTGAATTTTTATTTTATTGCTTTTTTTTTCATACATCAAAAGTTCCTGTCCATTGTGTATGCTCATACTCTCCGCAGCCGACTCCGACCGGAGGGAATCGAGGATGGCCTACTGCTCCGCCTGCAGATCCCCGGCGCCAGGGTCCCCCACATCCTCCACCTCCGGCTCATCCCCCTCCTCCTCAAAGTCCTCCTCCTCGTCGTCGTCGTCGTCCTCCTCCACCTCCTCCTCCAACTCCTCCTCCAACTCCTTCTCCGGATCCACTGCATCCGGAGGTAGCCCCGCGGTGATCCGAGCTTCGCGCCTAGCCCGGATCTGCTCAAGGAGCTCGAGCCGGCGCTCTGGCGTCAGAAAGGGCTCACTCCTCACCCGGCTGTGTGGGGGCATGGCTACTAGGCGGACGGGTGGAGTAGAAAGTGGCGGCGGCGGCGGACAGGAGGAGGAAAATGTGGATAGATGGTAGGGTTTCGGTGCCGCCGGTAGTCGACTTAAATAGTCAGACAATGCACTACGCGGCCCGCCGGAGCTGCGCCACGTGGCGCCACCAGCTTCGGACCGCCGGGTTTGAGGGCGTTTCCGGCTGGGACCCCTTCATCAGTCTGACGTGGCGGGCGTGCCCGGGCACCCCCATATCCGCCCCATATTTGGGCTGGATATGGGGGGTGCCGATCAGTCTGGGCGTTTGAGGCCCGTTTGAGGCGCCCGTCTGGGTCGAAAAAACATGACCGATCAGTGACCGGGCGGCCCACCTGGGTGTATGAGGCGAGTTTGAGAGGTCCAGCTGTAGATGCTCTAGGTATGGAGATATACCGTGTGTGCGGGCAAGGGTTCAGCCAACCAACCTATGATGTGAGGGTTAGAAGGACAGTGATATTCTCAGCTCACCAGAGTTCAAGTTCTAGACTTGCCATTGGTGCTCGCATTTTTTTGGATTTATTTCAGGTCTTTCAGCGATGTGCCTTCAATGTAAGGAGACGTTCACGTGGACTATGAAGGTGTCTGTGGCAAGAGCGTCTGCGTCTGTATGGTGTTAAAAAAACTTATCCTCGGCGCTCGTTTGACACGGAAAGCATGAAAAGGAGTATGATCTGTAACCATCTATATGATTTTCTTCTCGCCAAATTTGTTTCATGGTACCACTAAAGCAATAAAGAATTATTTCAAAGATATATTTGAGTGGAAGACAAAGAATTGCCACCAAAATGTTATGCAAACAAGCTTACCAGTCACCTTCTGGCAAGTGTCATATCGGATCTAACCTAGCTGCATGGCCCAAGAAAGGAGAAAAGAGAGAGGACGACCCCGCCATCTGCATCACCACGAATTCCTCACCGCCTCCGGTTGCTCCAAGGGTGGCGAGGGAAGGGGACCTAGAATCTTGTCTCGTGTCCGCTTGATAGTTTAGATTTTTTCAAATTTGGTTGTCCATGGTTTCGGCTCCGACGATGGCGATGGCAGCGACGAATAAGGTTCATCCAGATCTTTCTTCGATGTGGCGGCTCTCGTTGTTGTTGGTGTTGGATCTGAGAGGCCGTGTCTGCTTCTGAATCATTTTAAATTTGGGTAGGCACTTTATGCATCTTGGTCATAATATCCCTACCGTCAATAAATACATCATTGTTGCCATCAGTAAACCTCACTCATAATTTCCCTCCGCCCCTTCCTCCCGCACTTCTCCTCCAGATCTCGAACCCTCCCGGCGGCATCAGTTTCCCTCACCGTCGCCGTCGACCGACATGACGGCAGGCCACCTTCGTAGCGGCAAGGTCCGCAAGGATCTTGTCACGCTGAAGACCAAAACTAATCGTAAACGGACAGGTAACAATCGTCCCCCCTCTCTTAATACCCCAATCTACTGAAGATCCTTCCGGGCGTATGTATATGTAGACATGTTTGATTTATCCGCTAGTATTCAGGAACTCCATTGTTAACCCCACACAAGTTCAACCATACGGTTCGTACCCAGGTGTTTCCTGCATGCGTGTTGTAGATTTGTTCGCATGTTGTTACTCATGTTGCGTTCCTCCGAATTATTACAATTTAGGCACCGTACAAGTGTTTACAATTCAGTCTACTTTGTCTAGTCAATTAAAAACATGATTAAACATAGTTCTAGGTTTGGAAGGACGTCATTCCACATCTGTAATCCCTATTGTAGTGATTGCATATTCAGGTTGTATGTTTGTGGATTCTCTTATAGATCCCATTGTTCCGTCTTTCTTCTGTAGTTGCTACACCCGACACAACAAATGAGTACGAGAAAATGGGGAAAGAAAACATAAGGGAGAATGCTATCCGTTTGTCGGCAAAACATAAGGAGAATGGAATGGATTCAAACTCAGTTATAGGGGATATCTCTGAACTTGTATACAAATTTGTATATGGTGCTTCCAATGTTGCTGGAAAGACACGGAAAAAATGGCAAAGCATGCAGAAAAAATGTGATTTGTAGGAGGAGAAAGAGTTAGCGAACGACCATGTATATGAAGCAGAGGGTTCAAAAGAGGAAAAGGACAATGATGAAGGTGACAATAATCCAGAGGGCGGTGATGACGCCCTACAGTAGCCCCAAGTAGTTGAGGTACCAAAATATACATTTCTAGTACATTTTAATTTTACAGCATCTTGTAGCTGCATCACGTTGGTGTTTAACTACACTCCTGTCTTTCAGGCAACACATGAGAAGCAAACTGACGCTACTGTTCATCCAACTCCAGTACGCACAAGATCTAGAGTAGCCATAGGCGATGCCCTATATGATTCCCAGATGCGTTAACATCATGATGACGAGGACATGACACAAGATTTGCAGCTCACACCAGTAGAAAATCTGACATCTCAAGATAACAACTCCCCTGTAGACAATTCAGATGAAAATCAGGGAGCAGTTGATCCTGGGCAAAAAACCAGGATACGGACTTGTGCACACAATAACATCCAGTAGAAAGGACAAACCGTTCCAAGGAGAAGAAGAGGCCAGGTGAGCGCGGACCTACTTGTTCACATGGTTTAGAAAAATATATTGGAAGGACAGGAAGTAAAATGAAGGTTAACTTCATGGAGGGAGCAAACAGGCCTATTGACCCTCTACAAGCAGCAACATTTAGTTCAGAGGTTGGCTATCAAGTCAGAACTAAGATTCCCATAAAAACCAAGTGGAAGGAGTACAATGTACCCGGGAACCAACATTTGTTTCTTGAATTTTTTGACGAATTGAAGGTCAGCCATGAAATGAATCCGTTTTGCAATTGTGCCATTCCACATCTTTTTATCTTCCCACTCTAAATGTTCTAACATGCATGTGTGTATGATGTCCGCAGCAAATGTTTGAGTTTCCAGACAACGCTAAATTGGCCAGAGCAGTAACTGATAGTATCATTCAGAAAAGTGTGCAGTCACACAGGCACCGACTCTTAGGAGAAATTTTATAGTAAGGTTAAAAATATTACTAATGAGCAAGTGTCGTTGTTGAAGCCAATGCGTATTACAGATAAAGACTAGATAGATCTAGTAAAATAATGGGAAAATGAGCACTACCAGGTAATTCATGCTTAATCTGTCAGATTCAACTTTTACTATACCATGTGGTCAAAACTAAATTTATGCTTCAATCCATAGGAGATATGTGCCAAGAATAAAGCAAACCGAAGTGCTGTGAAGCTCCCCCATTAAACTGGCTCTACAAGCTACATTGCAGCTTATCATAGTTGGGCAAGCACTCTGGCTTCGTACATGCAAATTATCATATTTTTTCATAAGTAAATGGCAATAACCTTCATCATATCCTCTTTGATGTACTAGTGTAAAGAGTAAAACCAGAAACCTACACCTGTTGAATTTTTTGAAGCAACCCACACTAGAGAGAAGGATGGGGTGATGAGTGAGACTGCAGCAAAAGCAATCGTAAGTGTTCTGCAAATTCTTGATTTCACATGTAATGTGCCAGCCAAAATATTATGTTTGTAAAACCGTACTAACAACGCTTCAACCATATTGTAGAAGAACACGAAGGACAAGCAGCGCGCAACTCTAGCAGTAGATGAAGAGCCAAAAACGGATGTGCAGAATGTTGCAGAGGTTCTCAAGGGCGTTTCCAAGCATAGCACGTTCCTCGCAAGCATGGGAGAGTCATCTGCCTCCAGGTAGAAGTCAACCTCTCATGAACGCATTAAAGATCTTGAGGAGAGGCTTGTAACTCAGGAGGTAGCCACGAGATCAGCATCTGATAGGTATCAAGAAGAGCTGAATGCAAGAATGACAGCGCATCAATAGGAAATCGAAGAGATGAAAGCAAAGCAGCTAGATGAAATTACAGCTCTCAAGAAGGCACATGAGGAGAAAAATTCTTGTATGGAACATAAGCAATCACAACTAGAAGGATCTTTAGGTTTTCTCTTAAGGATGCAGGGCGGATCTGACAAAAGCATGTCTCAACCTATTTTGGGGGGCTTTGACAACCGCATGTCGCAGCCCACTTTGGGGGCCTTTGGCAACGCCATGTCGCTACCCTGATGGTGGTCTTCTTCGTCCGAAAACTTATGGCCGTCCCTTAATATATTTTGTAATGTGTGGAAAACTGTAGGTTTCCTTTTATGTCGTGTGTGATACTTCCTCAGTTGGCTGATCATTATCAGGGTTGTATTAAGCATGTCTCTTTTTAGTTTTAATAAAAGTCATGTCATTCTGATATTTGATATTTTACAAATTTTAAATTCAAATTCAAATTTAAATTTGGTTGACAGTTGCAACAATGAATACACTATGATGGAAATGTGTGTCCTCACCAGCTTCCGGAGCCGCATGTAAGTAGCCACGTCGGCATCCCATGGGCTCACATGTGAGTATCTTTGACCGATGAAACCTGATTATCACTAACGGGCATGCATATTATGGGCCCATACGTCAGATTCATTGACTGGTCAAACATTTTGGGTCGGTTGTTAGTATATACGGTGACAGTTCTAGTGACATTTTTTGGCCATCGCAGTAGATAGTTTAGTCGACGGTTTTGCATTCGTCACCTAAGATACGATTTTCCGTGAATTGGTACCATCAAGATTTTATTTTCTTTGACGTCACTTCAATGATGGTGGGGGTGACGGTCGGAAAATGTCGGCACTGTATTTCCCGCGATGAAAAATGGTTATACGTGACACAATTGAACCATTGCAAAATAGAGCAAAGTTTGTTGTGCAAAAACTATCCACAATTACAATGATTTGGGTACTGTGTGTGGGTGGTTCTTTTTACATGGCCATCGATATGCTAATTTTATCGGAATTACATACTAGCATCTCGATTAAGGGCACTGCAAGGCGGACCCTTAAACCACCCGCATACGTCCGGACTGCGCAATCCGGACACTGTTTGCCATCTAACGCGGGGCTATATCGGTCCTCGAGCGGTCCGGGCGTACTTTTTCCGGCAAAACCAAGACAAACGTTGGGGGGGGGGGGGCTTTGCAGGAGTCCAGAGAGCAGACATGTAGGACTCCGACACCCCCGACCCACCCAAAATCCTTCTCGGACCCCGCGCCTCCATCCTCCCCATTTTCTCTTCTTCCTTCTTTCTCTCCTGCCTTTGCCACCGCTTCACCACCCCGGCCGCCTCGCCACACCCCTGTCAGAACTCTATGTCTCGGTCACCTCCAGTGTTTTAGTCGGGCTCCACCCCTCTTCTCCTCCGTCGCCGTTCAACCCTTGTCCTTCGGCCGGCCCGTCAGGTACTGATACGTCCATTTTGCATCATGTTTTACTACTGTTATTTATAATGTTTTTATGCATAATAATGCTTTTTGGAGTAATTCTAATGCCTTTTCTCTCATAATATGAAATGTTTACACAAAGAGGGAGAATACCAGCAGCTGGAATTCTGGACTTGAAAAAGCTACGTCAGAGTTACCTATTCTGCACTTCTCCAAATGAGCCGAAAATTTACGGAGAATTGTTTTGGAATATATAAAATATACTGGAGCAAATAACTACCGGAGGGGGCCACCCTGGTGAGCACAAGACACCAGGGCACGCATGGGCCCCCAGGCTCGCCCTGGTGGGTTGTGCCCTCCTCGGCCTACATCCGGTGCCCATCTTCTGGTATATAGGTCATTTTGACATAGACAAAATCAGAGGGGGACTTTCAGGACGAAGCACTGCCGTCTCGAGGAGAAACTTGGGCAGGAGCACTTTTGCCCTACGGCGGAGCGATTCCGCCAGGGGAACTTCCCTCCCGGAGGCGGAAATCATCATGATCGTTATCACCAACAACCCTCTCATATTTGGGAGGGCAATCTCCATCGACATCTTCAACATCACCATCTCCTCTCAAACACTAGTTCATCTCTTGTGTTCAATCTTTGTACAAGAACCTCAGATTGGTACCTGTGGGTGACTAGTAGTGTTGATTACATCTTGTAGTTGATTACTATATGGTTTATTTGGTGGAATATTATATGTTCAGACCCATTATGTACCCCTCTGATCTTGAGCATGATTATCATTTGTTAGTAGTTACTTTTGTTCTTGAGGTCACGGGAGAAGTCATGTTGCAAGTAATCATGTGAACTTGATATGTGTTCGATATTTTGATGATATGTATGTTGTGATTCCCTTAGTGGTGTCATGTGAACGTCGACTACATGGCACTTCACCATATTTGGATCTAAGGGAATGCATTGTGGAGTAGTTATTTGATGATGGGTTGCTAGAGTGACAGAAGCTTAAACCCTAGTTTATGCGCTACTTCGTAAGGGACCGATTTGGATCCAAAAGGTTAATGCTATGGTTAGATTTTATCTTAATACTTTTCTCGTAGTTGCATATGCTTGCGAGGGGGTTAATCATAAGTAGGAGGTTTGTTCAAGTAAGAATATCACCTAAGCACCGGTCTACCCACATATCAAATTATCAAAGTAGCGAACACGAATCAAACCAACATGATGAAAGTGATATGGTGAAATTCCCGTGTACCCTCAAGAACGCTTTGCTTATCATAAGAGACCGTTTTGGCCTATCCTTTGCCACAAAAGGATTGGGCTACCTTGCTGCACTTTATTTACCGTTACTTGTTCGTTACAAATTATCTTGCTATCAAACTACTTGTTACCGACTATTTCAGTGCTTGCAGAAAATACCTTGCTGAAATCCACTTGTCATTTCCTTCTGCTCCTCGTTGGATTCGACACTCTTACTTATCGAAAGGACTACGATTGATCCCCTATTCTTGTGGGTCATCAAGACTCTTTTCTGGCGCTGTTGCCGGGTAGTGAAGTGCTCTTGGTAAGTGGAAATTGGTAAGGAAAAATTATTACTACGTGCTGAAATTTATTGTCGCTTGTTACTACGGAGAACCGTCCTTTGAGGGGTTTGTTCGGGGTATCTTCACCTCGATCGGAAGCACAATTAGTTGCCCATCAACCTACTGCACCTACTAAAAATATTGGTTATAAAATTCCTTCGGGTATGATAGAACAACTGCTAGCTAATCCATATGCAGGAGATGAAAGTGAACTTCCTGATATGCACTTGATATATGTGGGTGAAATTTGTGGATTATTTAAGCTTGCAGGTTTATCCGGGGATGAAGCTAAGAAGAAGGTTTTCCCTTTATCTTTTAAGGGAAAAGCATTGACATGATATAGGCTATGCGATGATATTGGATCTTGGAACTGGAATCGATTGAAATTGGAATTTCACCAAAAAATTTATCCTATGCATCTAGTTCATCGTGATCGGAATTATATATATAATTTTTGGCCTCGTGAAGGAGAAAGTATCGCTCTAGCTTGGGGGAGGCTTAAGTTAATGTTATATTCATGCCCCAATCACGAGCTCTCTAGACAAATTATCATTCAGAATTTTTTTGCTCGGCTTTCTCATGATGATCAATCCATGCTCGATACTTCTTATACTAGTTCTTTTATGAAGAAGACTATTGAATTCAGGTGGGATCTCTTAGAAAGAATTAAGCGCAACTCTGAAGATTGGGAACTCGGCGAAGGTAAAGAGTCAAGTATTAAGTTTGAGTTTGATTGTGTTAAATCTTTTATGAATACCGATGCTTTTCACAAGTTTAGCACTAAATATGGACTTGACTCTGAGATAGTAGCCTCTTTTTATGAATCTTTTGCTACTCATGTTGATCTCCCTAAGGAGAAGTGGTTTAAATATCATGCCCCTATTAAAGAAGAAATTAAAGAACCAGTCATAGTTAAAGATGAAACTATTATTTACAATGTTGATCCAGTTGTGCCTACTGCTTATATTGAAAAACCACCTTTCCCTGTTAGGATAAAGGAACATGCTAAGGTTTCAACTGTTGGGAAACCTTGCATGGAAAACAAAAACTTTTCTATGCACACGCAAGATCTATCCATGGAGATGCAGTGCAACGAGGGGGAGAGTGTGTCTACGTACCCTCGTAGATCGTAAGCGGAAGCGTTTAACAACGTGGTTGATGTAGTCGAATTTCTTCGCGCTCCAACCGATCAAGTACCGAATGTACGACACCTCCGCGTTCTGCACATGTTCAGCTCGGTAACGTCCTCCGCCTTCTTGATCCAGCAAGACACCGAGGTAGTAGATGAGTTCCGGCAGCACGACGGCGTGGTGACGGTGATGGTGAAGTGATCTCCGCAGGGCTTCGCCTAAGCACTACGAAAATATGACCGGGGGTGTAGATGGTGGAGGGGGGGCGCCGCACACGGCTAGGCAATTGTCTGTTGTGTGCTAGGCGCCCCCCCTCCCACATATATATAGGTGGGAGGGAGGGAGCAGCAGCCAAACGAGGTGCCCAAGTAGGAGGAATCCTACTTGGGGTCCCTCCCAAGCAGCGCCCCCCCTTTTCCTTATTTGGAGTGCGGGGAAAGGCAGGGGAGGGTGCCCCCCCCTTTCCTTTCTCCCATGAGAGGGAAAGGCAGGAGGGGCTAGCCCTCCCCCTTTTCCTTCCCTAGGGCTGGACAAACAAGGGAGGAGGCGCACCAGCCCCCTTGTGGGCTGGTCTGTCACCTCCTTTGGCCCATAAGGCCCATAACTTGCCGGGGGGGGGGGGGGGGGGTGCCTGGAACCACTCCCGGTGACCCGATTCCTTCCCGGTATGTCCCGAAACACTTCCGGTGTCCAAATACTATCGTCCTATATATCAATCTTTACCTCTCGACCATTTCGAGACTCCACGTCATGTCCGTGATCTCATCCGGGAGTCCGAACAACATTCGGTCACCAAAACATACAACTCATATAACACTATATCGTCAACGAACGTTAAGCGTGCGGACCCTACGGGTTCCAGAACTATGTAGACATGACCGAGACACCTCTCCGGTCAATAACCAATAGTGGAACCTGGATGCCCATATTGGCTCCTACATATTCTACGAAGATCTTTATCGGTCGAACCGTTATGACAACATACGTAATTCCCTTTGTCCATCGGTATGTTACTTGCCCGAGATTCGATCGTCGGTATCTTCATACCTAGTTCAATCTCATTACCGGCAAGTCTCTTTACTCGTTTCATAATACATCACCTTGTGACTAACTCCTTAGTCATTTGCTTGCAAGTTTATGATGTGTATTACTGAGAGGGCCCAGAGATACCTCTCCGATACTCGGAGTGACAAATCCTAATCTCGATCTATGCCAACTCAACAAACACCTTCGGAGATACCTGCAGAGCATCTTTATGATCACCCAGTTACGTTGTGACATTTGATAGAACACAAGGTATTCCTCCGGTATCCGGGAGTTGCATAATCTCATAGTCGAAGGAATATGTATTTGACATGAAGAAAGCAATAGCAATAAAACTGAACAATCATTATGCTAAGCTAACGGATGGGTCTTGTCCATCACATCATTCTCCTAATGATGTGATCCCGTTATCAAATGACAACACATGTCTATGGTTAGGAAACCTTAACCATCTTTGATCAACGAGCTAGTCTAGTAGAGGCTTACTAGGGACACGGTATTTTTTTATGTATTCACACCTGTATTTAAGTTTCCGATCAATACAATTCTAGCATGAATAATAAACCTTTATCATGAATAAGGAAATATAAAATAACAACTTTATTATTGCCTCTAGGGCATATTTCCTTCAGTCTCCCACTTGCACTAGAGTCAATAATCTAGTTCACATCGCCATGTGATTAACACCCAAAGTTCACATCGCCATGTGACTAACACCCAAAGAGTTTACTAGAGTCAATAATCTAGTTCACATCGCCATGTGATTAACACCCAAAGAGTAATAAGGTATGATCATGTTTTGCTTGTGAGAGAGGTTTAGTCAACGGGTGTGACATATTCAGATCCGTATGTATTTTGCAAGTTTCTATGTCTACAATGCTCTGCATGGAGCTACTCTAGCTAATTGCTCCCACTTTCAATATGTATCCAGATTGAGACTCAGAGTCATTTGAATTGGTGTTAAAGCTTGCATCGACGTAACCCTTTACGACGAACTCTTGATCACCTCCATAACCGAGAAACATTTCCTTAGTCTTCTTTATGTACCTAAGGATAATTTTGACCGCCGTCCAGTGATCTACTCCCGATCACTATTGTACCCCCTTGCCAAACTCATGGCAAGGCACACAACAAGTCTGGTACACAGCATGGCATACTTTATAGAACCTATGACTGAGGCATAGGAAATGACTTTCATTCTCTCTATATATTCTGCCGTGGTCGGGTTTTGAGTCTTACTCAACTTCACACCTTGTTACATAGTCAGGAACCCTTTGTTTGACTGATCCATTTTGAACTTCTTCAAAACTTTGTCAAGGTATGTGCTTTGTGAAAGTCCTATTAAGCGTCTCAATCTATCCCTATAGATCTTGATGCCCAATATATAAGCAGCTTCACCGAGGTCTTTCATTGAAAAATTCTTATTCAAGTATCCTTTTATGCTATCCAGAAATTCTATATCATTTCCAATCAACAATATGTCATCCACATATAATATCAGAAATGCTACAGAGCTCCCAATCACTTTCTTGTAAATACATGCTTCACCGTAAGTCCGTATAAAACCATATGCTTTGATCACCTCATCAAAGCGTATATTCCAACTCTGAGATGCTTGCACCAGTCCATAGATGGATCACTGGAGCATGCAAACTTTGTCAGCACCTTTATGATCGACAAAGCCTTCTGGTTGCATCATATACAACTCTTCTTTAAGAAATCCATTAAGGAATGCAGTTTTGACGACCATTTGCCAGATTTCATAATTATGAAATGCGACAATTGCTAACATGATTCAGACTGACTTAAGCATCGCTATGGGTGAGAAGGTATCATCGTAGTCAACCCCTTGAACTTGTCAAAAACATTTCACGACAAGTCGAGCTTTGTAGATGGTGACATTACCATCAGCGTATGTCTTCTTCTTGAAGATCCATTTATTTTCTATGGCTTGCCGATCATCGGGCAAGTCCACCAAAGTCCACACTTTGTTCTCATACATGGATCCTATCTCAGATTTTATGGCCTCAAGCCATCTATCAGAATCTGGGCTCATCATAGCTTCTTCATAGTTCGTAGGTTCGCCTTGGTCTAATAACATGACTTCTAGAACAGGATTACCGTACCACTCTGGTGCGGATCGTGCTTTTGTTGACCTACGAGGTTCAGTAGTAACTTGATCTGAAGTTTCATTATCATTATCATTTGCTTCCTCTCTAGTTGGTGCAGGCATCACGAGAACGGATTTCTCTGATGTGCTACTTTTCAATTCGAGAGAAGGTACGATTACCTCATCAAGTTCTACTTTCCTCCCACTCACTTCTTTCGAGAGAAACTCCTTCTCTAGAAAGGTTCCATTCTTGGCAACAAAGATTTGCCTTCGGATCTGTGGTAGAAGGTGTACCCAATTGTTTCCTTACGGTATCCTATGAAGACACACTTCTCCGATTTGGGTTCGAGCTTATCAGGCTAAAGCATTTTGACATAAGTGTCGCAACCCCAAACTTCAAGAAACGATAGCTTAGGTTTCTTGCCAAACCACAGTTCATATGGTGTCGTCTCAACGGATTTAGACGGTGCCCTATTTAACGTGAATGCGGCTGTCTCTAATGCATAACCCCAAAATGATAGTGGTAAATCAGTAAGAGACATCATAGATCGCACCATATCTAATAAAGTGCGGTTATGACATTCGGACACACCATTACGCTGTGGTGTTCCAGGTGGCGTGAGTTGTGAAACAATTAAACATTGTTTTAAATGAAGGCCAAACTCGTAACTCAAATATTCGCCTCCGCGATCATATCGTAGAAACTTTATTTTCTTGTTACGATGATTCTCCACTTCACTTTGAAATTCTTTGAACTTTTCAAATATTTCAGACTTGTGTTTCATTAAGTAGATATACCCGTACCTACTCAAATCGTCTGTGAAGGTCAGAAAATAACGATACCCGCCGCGTGCTTCAACACTCATCAGACCGCATATATCGGTATGTATTATTTCCAATAAGTCATTAGCTCGCTCCATTGTTTCGGAGAACGGAGTTTTAGTCATCTTGCCCATGAGGCATGGTTCGCAAGTATCAAATGATTCATAATCAAGTGATTCCAAAAGTCCATCCGCATGGAGTTTCTTCATGCGCTTTACACCAATATGACCTAAACGGCAGTGCCACAAATATGTTGCACTATCATTATCAACTTTGCATCTTTTGGTATCAATATTATGAATATGTGTATCACTACGATCGAGATTCAATGAACCATTCACATTGGGTGTATGACCATAGAAGGTTTTATTCATGTAAACAGAACAACAATTATTCTCTGACTTAAATAAATAAATGTATTGCAATAAACATGATCTAATCATATTCACGCTCAACGCAAACACCAAATAACATTTATTTAGGTTCAACACTAATCCCGAAGGTAGAGGGAGTGTGCGATGGTGATCGTATCAACCTTGGAATCACTTCCAACACACATCGTCACATCGCCCTTAACTAGTCTCTGTTTATTCTGCAACTCCTGTTTCGAGTTACTAGTCTTAGCAACTAAACTGGTATCAAATACCCAGGGGCTACTAGGAACACTAGTAAAGTACACATCAATAACATGTATATCAAATATACTTTTGTTCACTTTGCCATCCTTCTTATCCGCCAAGTATTCGGGGCAGTTCCGCTTCCAGTGACCATTTCCTTCGCAGTAGAAGCACTCAGTTTCAGGCTTGGGTCCAGCTTTGGGCTTCTTCACGGGAGTGGCAACTTGCTTGCCATTCTTCTTGAAGTTCCCTTTCTTTCCCTTGCCCTTTTTCTTGAAACTAGTGGTCTTGTTAACCATCAACACTTGATGCTCTTTCTTGATTTCTACCTTTCGCCGATTTCTGCATCGTGAAGAGTTCGGGAATCGTTTTTGTCATCCCTTGCATATTATAGTTCATCACGAAGTTCTAGTAGCTTGGTGATAGTGACTAGAGAACTCTGTCAATCACTATCTTATCTGGAAGATTAACTCCCACTTGATTCAAGCGATTGCAGTACTCAGACATTCTGAGCACATGCTCACTGGCTGAGCTATTCTCCTCCATCTTGTTGGCAAAGTACTTGTCAAAGGTCTCATACCTCTCGACACGAGCATGAGTCTGAAATACCAATTTCAGCTCTTGGAACATCTCATATGCTCCGTGGCATTCAAAATGTTTTTGAAGTCCCAGTTCTAAGCCGTAAAGCATGGCGCACTAAACTATTAAGTAGTTATCATATCGAACTTGCCAAACGTTCCTACGTCTGCATCTGCTCCTGTAATAGGTCTGTCACCTAGTGGTGCATCAAGGACATATTTCTTCTGTGCAACAATGAGGATAATCCTCAGATCATGGACCCAGTCCGTATCATTGCTACTATCATCTTTCAACTTAGTTTTCTCTAGGAACTTATCAAAAATATATAGGAGCTATATCGCGAGCTATTGATCTACAACATAGATATGCAAAACTATCAAGACTAAGTTCATGATAAATTAAGTTCAATTAATCAAATTACTAATGAACTCCCACTTAAATAAACATCCCCCAAGTTTATCTAAGTGATACATGATCCAAATCAACTAACCCATGTCCGATCATCACGTGAGATGGGGTAGTCATCAATGGTGAACATCTCTATGTTGATCATATCTACTATATGACTCATGTTCGACCTTTCGGTCTCCAGTGTTCCAAGACCATGTCTGTACATGCTAGGCTCGTCAAGTTTAACCCAAGTATTTTGCATGTGTAAAACTGTCTTACACCCATTGTATGTGAACGTAGAGTCTATCACACTCGATAATCACGTGGTGTCTTGAAACGATGAACTGTAGCAACGGTGCATACTCAGGGAGAACACTTTTATCTTGAAATTAAGTGAAGGGATCATCTTATAATGCTACCGCCGTTCTAAGCAAAATAAGATGGATAAAGGATAAACATCACATGTAATCAAAATATGTGACATGATATGGCCATCATCATCTTGTGCTTTTGATCTCCATCGTCACCGGCTCGACACCTTGATCTCCATCATAGCATTGTTGCGTCGAGGTTGTCACACCAACTATTGCTTCTACAACTATCGCTAACGCATAGTGATAAAGTAAAGCAATTACATGGCGCTTGCACTTCATACAATAAAGAGACAACCATAAGGCTCCTGCCGGTTGCTGATAATTTACAAAACATGATCATCTCATACAATAATGTATATCACATCATGTCTTGACCATATCACATCACAACATGCCCTGCAAAAACAAGTTAGACGTCTTCTACTTTGTTGTTGCAAGTTTTATATGGCTGCTACGGGCTTCTAGCAAGAACCGTTCTTACCTACGCAAAAACCACAACGGTGTTTCATCAAGTTGGCTGTTTTAACCTTCTTCAAGGACCGGCCGTAGTCAAATTCAATTCAACTAAAGTAGGAGAAACAGACACCCGCTAGCCACCTTTATGCAAAACTAGTTGCATGTCAATCGGTGGAACCGGTCTCATGTGCGTGGACATGTAAGGTTGGTCCGGGCCGCTTCATCACACAATATCGCCGAATCAAAATAAGACGTTGGTGGTAAGCAGTATGACTATCACCACCCACAACTCTTTGTGTTCTACTCGTGCATATCATCTACGCATAGACCTGGCTCTGATACCACTATTGGGAAACATTGCATGAAAAACAAAAACTTTTCTACGCACACGCAAGATCTATCCATGGAGATGCATAGCAATGAGAGGGGAGAGTGTGTCTACGTACCCTCGTAGACCGTAAGCGGAAGCGTTTAACAACGCGGTTGATGTAGTCGAATTTCTTTGCGCTCCAACCGATCAAGTACCGAACGTACGACACCTCCGCGTTTTGCACATGTTCAGCTCGGGGACGTCCTCCGCCTTCTTGATCCAGCAAGATGGCAAGGTAGTAGAGGAGTTCCGGCAGCACGACGGTGTGGTGACGGTGATGGTGAAGTGATCTCCACAGGGCTTCGCCTAAGCACCACGGAAATATGACCGGGGGTGTAAACGGTGGAGGGGGGCACCGCACACGGCTAGGCAATTGTCTGTTGTGTGCTAGGTGCCCCCCTCCCACATATATATAGGTGGGAGGGAGGGACGAGTGATACGTCTCCGTCGTATCTACTTTTCCTAACACTTTTCCTCTTGTTTTAGACTCTAATTTGCATCATTTGAATGAAACTAACCCAGACTGACGTTGTTTTCAGCAGAACTACCATGGTGTTGTTTTTTGTGCAAAAATAAAAGTTCTCGGATTGGGACGAAACTTTGCGAGAATTTTTTGTACAATAAAAGAGAATTTATGGAGCCAAGAACCACCGGAGGGTGGCACCTGGGTGGGCACAACCCACCAGGGCGCGCCCCCCTCCTGGCGCGCCCAGGTGGGTTGTCCCCACCTGGTGGCCCCGCAGACCTTAACCCTGACACTATAAATTCACATTTTCGGAGAGAGAAAATCAGGGAGAAAGAATTATCGCGTTTCGCGAGACGGAGCCGCCGCCACCTCCTGTTCTTCATCGGGAGGTCAGATCTGGAGTCCGTTTGGGGCTCCGTAGAGGGGGATCTTCGATCTTCGTCATCACCAACCCTTCTCCATCGCCAATTCCATGATGCTCCCCACCGGGAGTGAGTAATTCCTTCATAGGCTCGCTGGTCGGTGAGGAGTTGGATGAGATTCATCATGTAATCAAGTTAGTTTTGTTAGGGCTTGATCCCTAGTATCCATTATGTTCTGAGATTGATGTTGCTATGACTTTGCCATGCTTAATGCTTGTCACTTTGGGCCCGGGTGCCATGATTTCAGATCTGAACCGTTTATGTTATCACCATTATATCTATGTTCTAGATCCGATCTTCCAAGTTATAGTCACCTACTACGTGTTATGATCTGGCAACCCCGGAGTGACAGAAGTCCGGACACTTCCCGACGATGACCATAGTTTGAGGAGTTCATGTATTCATTATGTGTTAATGCTTTGTTCCGGTTCTCTATTCAAAGGAGGCCTTAATATCCCTTAGTTTCCATATGGACCCCGCTGCCACGGAAGGGTAGGACAAAAGATGTCATGCAAGTTCTTTCCATAAGCACGTATGACTATTTACGGAATACATGCCTACATTATATTTATGAACTGGAGCTAGTGCCGTATCGCCCTAGGTTATGACTGTTATATGATGAATATCATCCAACGAATTCACCAATCCAATGCCTACAAATTTCTCTCATATTGTTCTTGCTAAGTTACTACTGCTACCATTACTGTTACACTTGCTACAAAATCGTTGCTATCACTGTTACTGTTACTATTGTTATTGCTACTACTATCAAAACTATCATATTACTTTGCTACTGATCACTTTGCCGCAGATAATTAATCTCTAGGTGTGGTTGAATTGACAACTCAACTGCTAATACTTGCAAATATTCTTTGGCTCCCCTTGTGTCGAATCAATAAATTTGGGTTGAATACTCTACCCTCGAAAACTGTAGCGATCCCCTATACTTGTGGGTTATCAAGACCTTTTTCTGGCGCTGTTGCCGGGGAGCAATTCTATATTTGTTGAGTAACTTGGGATTATTGTCAAAGTAGCACTATGAAGAATCTGAAGGATGCTAAGACTAAGATTTTTTCCTCTAAGATGAGGGGAGGTAAGGAACTGCCATCCAACTCCGCTTTAGATTCACCTTCTGTTATAAGTAGACTTGCAACACCACCACATGCTATTAATTCTGATATGTCGCAAGTTATTGATGATGCTACTTCTGCTATGAATGTTACTCATGATGATGCTAGTACCTTGCTTGATGATAATGTGCCACTAGGTGAATTTCTTGATGAACAACTTGCTAGAACTAAAGCTCTTGAGAATGCTGAAACTGATGAAATTATTGAAACTGATGAAGAGCTCGAAACTGAAAATCTTGAAACACCTATTAGGTCTAGTTCTCCTAGATATAAATTGCCTGAGATACCGGAAGGTTATGTTATGGATGAGGAGACAACTAGAGACTTTCTTGCTTGCAATGATAGGGATGATCTTAAGAAATTATTATGCAAACTGAAGGAGAAATCTTTGAATGCTAGAATGAAATGTGATCCTGAGTTTGCTACTTCACCTATCTTTGTTGATGATAAGTACTATGAATTCTCTGTCGACTGATACGTCTCCAACGTATCTATAATTTTTGATTGTTCCATGCTGTTATATTATCATTCTTGGATGTTTTAACATCATTTTATAGCAACTTCATATCATTTTTTGGGACTAACCTATTGACATAGTGCCTAGTGCCAGTTGTTGTTTTTTGCTTTTTTTTACTTCGCAGGAAATCAATACCATACGGAGTCCAGAGGCAGCGAAACTTTTTGGTGATTTTTTCTGGAGCAGAAGACACAAGTTGGGCCAAGAAAGTACCTGAGGGGGGCTCCGAGGGGAGCACAACCCACCAGGGCGCGCCTGGGGGCCCAGGCGCGCCCAGGTGGGTTGTGCCCACCTCGGCCGCCTTCTGCACCGCCTCTTTGCTCTATAAATACCCCAATATTCTAGAAACCCTAGGGGAGTCGACGAAAATCAATTCCAGCCGTCGCAAGTTCCAGAAACCACAGATCCAATCTAGACACCATCACGGAGGGGTTCATCATCCTCATTGGTGCTTCTCCGATGATGCGTGAGTAGTTCATTGTAGACCTACGGGTCCGTAGTTAGTAGCTAGATGGCTTCCTCTCTCTCATTTGATTCTCAATACAATGGTCTCATGGAGATCTATTTGATGTAACTCTTTTTGCGGTGTGTTTGTTGGGATCCGATGAACTTTGAGTTTATGATCAGATCTATGTTTTTATCCATGAAAGTTATTTGAGTCTTTTGATCTCTTATATGCATGATTACTTATAGCCTCGTATTTCTTCTTCGAATCTTTGGTTTAATTAGGCCAACTAGATCAATTTTTCTTGCCATGGGAAGAGGTGCTTTATGATGGGTTCGATCTTACGGTGCTTGATCCCAGTGACAGAAGGGGAACCGACACGTATGTATCGTTGCTATTAAGGATAACAAGATGGGGTCTATTTCTACATAAATAGATCTTGTCTACATCATGTCATCTTTCTTATTGCATTACTCCATTTCTCCATGAACTTAATACACTAGATGCATGCTGGATAGCGGCCGATGTGTGGAGTAATAGTAGTAGATGCAGGCAGGAGTCGGTCTACTAATCTTGGACGTGATGCCTACATAATGGTCATTGCTTGGATATTGTCATAATTATTTGAAGTTCTATCAATTGCCCAACAGTAATTTGTTTACCCACCGTATGCTATTTTTCTCGAGAGAAGCCACTAGTGAAATCTACGGCCCCCGGATCTATTTTCTCATCATATATTTTCAGATCTATATTGCTATTTGACTTTTTATTTATTTGCCACTTTTATTTTCAGATCTATATTTCTAAAAACCCAAAAATATTTTGCTTCAGTTTATTTTATTCATGATCTATTTATCCAATCTACTACAATTTATCTCACGTCCGTTTGCCAATTTCTAGCGCCGTTACCCGAAAGGGATTGACAACCCCTTTAACACGTCAGGTTGCAAGTATTTCTTCTTTGTGTGCGGGTGTTGTTTACGTAGTGTTGCTTGGTTCTCCTACTGGTTCGATAACCTTGGTCTCATCACTGAGGGAAATACCTACCGTTGTTGTGCTGCATCATCCCTTCCTCTTTGGGGAAATACCGACGTAGTTCAAGCCAACATCAAAAGGAATTTCTGGCGCCGTTGCTGGGGCGACATCATCAATATCTACCAGGTTCCTAATCACAAATATTATCTCCTTGCAATTTACATTATTTGCCATTTGCCTCTTGTTTTTCTCTCTCCCACTTCACAAAAATTTGTCGTTTTATTCGCCCTCTTTTTCGTTCGCCATTTTCTCGTCGGATCTCTTAATTGCTTGAACTTGTCATCATGAGTGACTTTTGTATGGCAGAAACAGATGATGGCCTAACTCCTAAAATTGGATGATCTGGCAATCTGGATGCTAAAACTTTTGTTTTGGGGCAAGGGAATGTTATAGGAAAAGAACGTATCCAAGAATTTTTCAATTGTGTTGGAAATTTAAGTCTTGATGATGTTCCTATACTTAAAAGGACTAAATCTTATGCGGAAGCTATCTCAGCACTAGTTCTGAAACTTGAAAATAAATTTATTCGTACTCATCCTACCTTGCAATGAGCTATCCGTCATAAACAATCCTAAGGCTAAAAAGTTGGCCACTCTTGTTCTTATGAATGAATTTGACTACATAATACGGGAAGCTAGGGAAATCTTTGATTTTTATGGTATGAATCGTGAAAAACCCGTGATAGATGAAATTCTTTATAATAGTGATTATGTGCTAAGACATTTGCTTGGGGATAATCAAATCTTTGATGAGAACCTTAAAAAGGACGTCCCCGTTTTAGATATAATCCAACAAGTTTTCAATGATGTTAATCAGCACTATTCTTGGATTGTTGTCGGAAATCAAGGGGGTTATGACGATAAGCAACTTGATAGTGCTAAAGTCTCTATGGATAAGGTGTTTTATGTTGTTTTTGCAAAACCTTCTGATAAAAACACCTCTAAGGAAAATGAGACCAAAGATGACAATACTTAGATATTTGCATTATGCCTAGCTAAGGGCGTAAAACAATAGCTCTTGTTGGGAGGCAACCCGATGAATAAAATTTATTTTCGTCTTTTTATTTTTATTATTAAGTGTTTGCACAATTATGCTAATGTTATGATTGTGTTTTTTGTGTTTTAATTAGTGTTTGTGCCAAGTAAAGCCTTTAGGATAGCTTTGGTGACAGTGATTTGATCTTGCTGGAAAACAGAAACTTTTGCGTCCAGTAAAACAATTTTGAAAACACAGGAGCGACAAAAAATTCTGAATTTTTTACACAAGATTGATATACAAATTTGCTATGTTTTCCTAATTTTTCAGAATTTTTGGAGTTACATAAATATTAGAACAATTCGTAACTTTGCAGACTGTTCTGTTTTTGACAGATTCTGTTTTCTTTGCATTGTGTGCTTATTTTGATGAATCTATGGTTTGTATTGGAGGTTATAAGCCATGGTAAAGTTAGAATACAGTAGATATAATGCAAAAACAAAATTTTAATGGGTTTTCTACAGTACTTAAAGTAAAGTTTGGTTTTCTTATACTAACGGATCTCACGAAGGTTTTGTTGAGTTTTGTGTGATTGAAGTTTTCAAGGTTTGGGTGAGATTACGATGGATGAAGGAATAAGGAGTAAGAAGAGCCTAAGCTTGGGGATGCCCCATGGCACCCCAAGCCATTATCCAAAGAGAAGCAAGCAACTAAGCTTGGGGATGCCTGAGTGGCATCCCCTCTTTCTTCTAACGACCATCGGTATTTTACTTGGAGCTATATTTTTATTCGTCACATATCATGAGTTTTGCTTGGAACGTCTTGTATGATATGAGTCTTTGCTTGTTTTGCTTTTTATTTTAAGTCATGAATCCTTGCTGGACACACCTATTTGAGGGAGCGAAAATTATGATATGACTTGTTAGAATTGCTCTCTATGCTTCACTTAAATCTTTATGAGCTATGGAATTGCTCTAGTGCTTCACTTATATCTTTTTGAGCACGGTGTGCTTTAGTATTTTTGAAGAAATGCTCTCATGCTTCACTTAGATTTATTTGATAGTTAGTAATTTTTTTTAGAAATTCTCTCTTGCTTCACTTAAATTATTTTGAGAGAAGAAAATTTTATGCTCATGTTCTTCACTTAGATTTGTTTGAGCTATCAAAAGCAACTTATGAAATTAGTCCCAAAGTGATAGATATTCAAGAGGGATATAATAAAAAGTTTCATGAAGATCATTGGGCAAAATAAACTTGATTCTTTGTAATAGATTTGCGATATGTTGATATAATATGTGAGTCTTGTTAATGAGTAATTATGCTTTAGTAAGAATATTGGTGTTAAGGTTTGTGATTCCCTATGCAAGCAGGAAAGTCAATAGTTAAGCAATGAAATTACATCCTACTTGTGGTGCATTATTCGGTGTTAGTTATGCTTAATGCTCGCTTATGAGATTTTTCTTTCTTGGTTGGATGCTTCTCAATCTTTTGCTAGCCTTCATTTGCACTAAGTATGATCACTACTTGTGCATCCAAAATCCTTAAACCAGTTTTGCCATATGAGTCCACTATACCTACCTATATGCGGTATTTCCGTGCCATTCTAAGCAAATTTGTATGTGCCATATCTAATCAAAATAAATTTTTGTTTTGTGAGCTCGTACCGCTCATGAAACGGTAGGGGGTGGCTGATATATTTCCATGCTAGATGTGTTATTCTCAAGATGAGTGTTTATTCACTTGTCATTGCACGAGAGTACGGCAAAGGTATTAGGGACGCCCAGTCCCGAAATGAAAAAATGAATTTACTTTATGTTGTCAAATAATAAATTCCTTGAAAAGTGTTGGTATGGACGGCACCCGTGGATTCGGTTAGCCGTGGAATGTGAAAGTATGGTGGAAAAAGGAATAAACTTTGTTTTCTGTTTGGGAACCGCCTATGATATATCTAGCATGGAAAGTATTGGGAACTACTCGATCATTTTCGTTGACAGGAAAAGCATGCCACCCAAAATGTTTTATCTCTACTTTTTTCGCTTTGAGCTCTGGAACCTCTACAAATCCCTACTTCCCTCTGCGAAGGGCCTTTCTTTTACTTTATGCAATTTTTATTTTGAGTCTCCATCTTCTCTTATAAAGCACCAACTAAGGGGCACTATGATCGTACTTGAGCATTGGGTGTAGCTAATATGCGAGTGTGTTTCATGAATGGATCAATGATTGAGCATAATGGGCTAGGGATAACTTGCTTTAGTGTTGATATTTTGAATGACATGGTTGCTTGTTGATATGCTTGAGTATTGAAATCTTCATGTCAAAACTAGACTATTGCTTTGAATCATATAAAAGTCCAAATGTCCATGCTACAAAGAAAAGAATATGTGATGAACATGTTAGGCAGCATTCCACATCAAAAATTCTGTTTTTATCATTTACCTACTCGAGGACGAGCAGGAATTAATCTTGGGGATGCTGATATGTCTCCAACGTATCTATAATTTTTTATTCTTCCATGTTGTTATATTATCATTCTTGGATGTTTTACAATCATTTTATAGCAACTTTATATCATTTTTTGGGACTAACCTATTGACATAGTGCCCAGTGCCAGTTGCTGTTTTTTACTTCACAGGAAATCAATACCAAACAGAGTCCAAACGCAGCAAAACTTTTTGGTGATTTTTTCTGGACCAGAAGACACAAGTTGGGCCAAGAAAGTACCTGAGGGGTGCTCCGAGGGGAGCACAACCCACCAGGGCGCGCCTGGGGGCCTAGGCACGCCCAGGTGGGTTGTGCCCACCTCGGCTGCCTCCCGCACCGCCTCTTTGCTCTATAAATACCCCAATATTCCAGAAACCCTAGGGGAGTCGACAAAAATCAATTCCAGCCGCCGCAAGTTCCAGAAACCACAGATCCAATCTAGACACCATCACGGAGGGGTTCATCATCCTCATTGGTGCCTCTCCGATGATGCGTGAGTAGTTCATTGTAGACCTACGGGTCCGTAGTTAGTAGCTAGATGGCTTCCTGTCTCTCTTTTGATTCTCAATACAATGGTCTCTTGGAGATCTATTTGATGTAACTCTTTTTGCAGTGTGTTTGTTGGGATCCGATGAACTTTGAGTTTATGATCAGATCTATGTTTTTATCCATGAAAGTTATTTGAGTCTTTTGATCTCTTATATGCATGATTACTTATAGCCTCATATTTCTTCTTTGAATCTTTGGTTTCGTTAGGCCAACTAGATCGATTTTTCTAGCCATGGGAAGAGGTGCTTTGTGATGGGTTCGATCTTACGGTGCTTGATCCCAGTGACAGAAGGGGAACCGACACGTATGTATCGTTGCTATTAAGGATAACAAGGTGGGGTCTATTTCTACATAAATAGATCTTGTCTACATCATGTGATCGTTCTTATTGCATTACTCCGTTTCTCCATGAACTTAATACACTAGATGCATGCTGGATAGCGGTCGATGTGTGGAGTAATAGTAGTAGATGCAGGCAGGAGTCGGTCTACTAATCTTGGACGTGATGCCTATATAATGATCATTGCCTGGATATCGTCATAATTATTTGAAGTTCTATCAATTACCCAACAGTAATTTGTTTACCCACCGTATGCTATTTTTCTCGAGACAAGCCACTAGTGAAATCTATGGCCCCCGGGTCTATTTTCTCATCATATATTTTCAGATCTATATTGCTATTTGCCTTTTTATTTATTTGCCACTTTTATTTTCAGATCTATATTTCTAAAAACTCAAAAATATTTTGCTTCACTTTATTTTATTCGTGATCTTTTTATCCAATCTACTACATTTATCTCACGTTCGTTTGCCAATTTCTGGCGCCGTTACCCGAGAGGGATTGACAACCCCTTTAACACGCCAGGTTGCAAGTATTTGTTCTTTGTGTGCAGGTGTTGTTTACGTAGTGTTGCTTGGTTCTCCTACTGGTTCGATAACCTTGGTCTCATCACTGAGGGAAATACCTACCGTTGCTGTGCTGCATCATCCCTTCCTCTTTAGGGAAATACCGACGTTGTTCAAGCCAACATCATCGACCCAGAGTTAATTACTTTGGTTGAGTCTGATCCTTTTTACGGTTATGAAACTGAAACTGTTGTGGCACACCTTACTAAGTTGAATGACATAGCCACCCTTTTTGCTCATGATGAGAAGATTCGCTATTATTATATTCTCAAATTATTCCCATTCTCATTAAAGGGTGATGCTAAGGCTTGGTATAATACTCTTGCTCCTGGTTGTGTGTGTAGTCCCCAAAATATGATTTACTACTTCTCTGAAAAATATTTTTCTGCTCATAAGAAACAAACTGCTTTACAGGAAATATTTAACTTTGTGCAAATTGAAGAAGAGAGTCTCCCACAAGCTTGGGGGAGGCTTCTCCAATTGCTTAATGCTTTGCCTGATCATCCGCTTAAGAAAAATGAAATACTTGATATCTTCTATAATGGACTAACCGATGCTTCTAGGGACTTCCTAGATAGTTGTGTTGGTTGTGTTTTCAGGGAACGAACTATTGGACAAGCTGAAGAATTATTGAATAACATATTGAGAAATTATGTTGATTGGATTCTTCCTGAACCACCACTTAAACCTACTCCAAAGAAGAGGGGCATTTTATATCTCAGTCCTGAAGATATGCAAGAGGCAAAGAAATCTATGAAGGAAAAATGTATTAAAGCAGAGGATGTTAAAAATTTACCACCTATCAAAGAAATACATGGGCTTGAAAAACCATCACCACCCAAGGTGGTAGAGGTAAATTCTTTATTGAAGTCTGATGAAGGTGATATCCCTTATAATAAACATCCTAGTCAATGCTTATATGAGTTTGATAATTACATTAGAAAGCAAGATCACTTCAATGCAACTGTTATGAAACAATTGAAATATAATTCTGATATGATTGCTCGCTTGAGTGACTTGTTATTTAGAATCTCAAATGATGTCAGAGGTGTAGGAAAGTATGCCTCTATGGTTCAAACTCAATTAGAACAAGTTGCTAAATCTCAAAGAGAGTTGCTTGATGAAATGAATATTAATATCAATGATCATGCTATTAGAGTAATGACTAGAGGAGGTAGAATGACTCAGGAACCACTTTATCCTGAGGGACACCCTAAAAGAATTGAAGAAGACTCTCAAAGAGTTAACACTGATGCACCTAGTCCTTCTAAAAATAAAAAGAAAAAATGGTAGGACTTTGCATGCCTCTAGTGAACCTGAAGTAGAAAAACCTCCTGATAATAATAATGAAGTCTCTATTTCTGATGCTGAAACTCAGTCTGGTAATGAACACTCACCTTCTGATAATGAAAAAGATAATGATGAGGTTCATGAAGATACTCAAACACATAATAAAGAACCACACAATGATGTTGAAATAGAACCAGCTGTTGATCTTGATAACCCACAACTCAAGAATAAGAGGTATGATAAAAGAGACTTTGTTGCTAGAAAACATGGTAAGGAAAGAGAACCATGGGTTCAAAAACCTATGCCATTTCTACCTAAATCAACTAAGAAGAAAGATGATGAAGAATTTGAACGCTTTGCTGAAATGCTTAGGCCAGTCTTTTTGCGTACCCGCTTGACTGATATCCTGAAAATGCCTCCTTATGCAAAATACATGAAAGACATCATCACCAACAAGAGAAAAATACCGTAAGCTGAAATCTCCACCATGCTTGCTAATTATACTTTTAAGCATGGAGTGCCTAAAAAACTTGGAGATCCAGGAATACCAACTATACCCTACTCCATCAAAAGAAATTATGTGAAAACTGCTTTGTGTGATTTAGGAGCTGGTGTTAGTGTTATGCCTTTCTCTCTATATAAAAGACTTGACTTGAATAAACTCACACCTACTGAAATATCTTTGCAAATGGCTGACAAATCAACTACCATACCTATCGGTATTTGTGAGGATGTGCCCGTTGTTGTTGCTAATACTATCTTAACTGACTTTGTTATTCTTGAGATGCCCGAGGACGACAACATGTCGATTATCCTTGGTAGACCCTTCTTGAATACTGCAGGGGCTGTTATTGATTGCAATAAAAGCAAGGACACTTTTCATATCAATGGTAATCAGCATACGGTGCACTTTCCGAAGAAACAATTCCAAGTGAATGGTATTAATGTTATTGAAAAATCTCCGACAATCACTATTGGAAGTTTTCAACTACCTCTACCTACTGTGAAAAAGAAATATGAAATGCTTATTGTTGGGGACATTCATATCCCCGTTGAGGTAACTTAGTGTTTTACGAAAGTTCTTTGGTTTCATGCTAACCGAAGGTGGTTGTTAATAAGACTTGATCAACCTTATTAATGAATCATTTTTGGGAAGTATGAAGTTGATGAATTTAGTGAGCACTGCTTTCTGTCCTTTACTATTATTTTCTGTTTTTCTTAGTTAAATAAAATAAAATGCCATGCTTAGTCTGTTTTCTGAATTTTCCGTGCAATAAAAAAATGACCCGAAAATAAATGATCTCAGAATACTCTGAAAATTTAATATGATTTTTTTTTTCTGTTTATTGAAGAATTTTTGGTTCAAAAAACATCAGAGGGGGGTGCACCAGGTGGGTTGTGGTCCCCATGTGGGCCCCCTCACTAATCTTTTTAGCCCATGTCATCACCTACCTCCAGAAAAAATCACCATTGCTCTCTCTTTCATGTTCTTGCTCTCAAACCCGCGGATTTTGATCTGTTTGCTCGAAGCTCCATTTCCGAAACTGTTTTGCGGGATTGCTACTTGGTATGTGACTCCTCCATTGGTCCAATTAGTTTTTGCTTTAGTGGTTTATATTTTGAATAAATAGCTACTCTCGGTGCTGCGGTAGATGAGCTTGCATGTTGAATTCTTAGAGTTCTAAGTAGTTTGAATGCTTGTTATGGCCTCTATGCATTCCTATGAGTAGTTGCTATCAATCTTGTGAAGTTTTGTTGACAAAATTTTGTGACCCAATTTTTTTCAGAAATTGTACGCAAATATGATGAAGCTCTTTGGAAGGAGTTCTTCGAGGAGGAAGTCCTCGGAGGCATCTTCTAGTAGCAACTTCGTTCGCCGGTCTTATGTTGAACCAAGTGAAAATTCCATTCGAGATGCCGCCACCAAATCATGTTTATGGCCATGCAATGATTATATGGTGCATGTAGGTATTAAAGAAGAATTTGAGCAATATGTTCACAATGCCGAGCTCGGTCCCTACATTGCATATAAGTGCAACCAAGACCTCAGTCTCACTAAATCATTTACTAAAGAATTTAAATTCCATCCTCGTGAGTCTAGAGTGTCGTTTAAGCTATACGACTATCCTTTCACTCTACCCTTAGAGACTTTTTCTAACTACTGCAAAATTCTGTTTTGGGGTTCGTTGGATGAACCACCAAGATCTAAGTTTGAGATATTCTTGACTAGCCTTTGCTTTGGTGAGACTAGAGGAGTAACACAGGGTAGAATAAAGAGCATTCATTTTCCCTCAATAAAATACTTTGCATTATTTAATGGAAAATGCATTGTAGGCAAACAAGATTGTAGCACACTTTGTGCCCCTGACTTGAGCCTCATATGCACCGCTCTCACCGGTGACAAAAGTTTTAACCTCCGAGCGATTGTTGCACGCAGGTTGCAACACAACGCTGGTAGTGGATATTTTTATGGTGGAATATATGCCACACGTTTAACAAGGGAGCTAGGTGTTTCACCTTGGCCTTATGATCCCATCCTACCCACGCAGTATTTAGACTTTGATGCCATGAAATGTCATAAGATCCTTAGTGGTGAAGCCGATAATTTTACTTATAATCTGTTATTTAATAAAAGGTCAGTGGTGGACACATATTTGCCTGCGCCTGCTCTCTTTGATGTTCGTAGTAAGGGAAGATATTATGTTCTCGAGAGCGAGGCCCGAACGCACAACGCGGAGGTTGTGGCTGCACGGCGGGCTGAGGAGGCTGCACCTAGAGCCTCCGTGAGCTATCACTCCGACCACTATGCAGGCCATTGACAGTGATTACCACGCTAGGCCAAAAGCCTAAGCTTGGGGGAGTACGTATGCCCACCGACATTGCATTCATGTTTACACATTTCATTCCAGTTGTCGGTGTTCACACTTTTTCATTGTATTATCCATGCTAAATTTATTTTCTCGCCTTCTTCTTGTGTGTTTGAAAAAACTTCGAGAAAACAAAAAAAATGTTTTTTGTTTCTTTTCGGTTTTTCTTTCTAGTGTAGTTAGTTGTAGTATTAAAAGAAAACCCAAAAAGATTTCCTCGTTCTACTTTTGCTTGTTGGGAGCTCTCCCGTGTAAATAGTTTTTCTCATTTTTGTTTTTCCTTGTCTTTAATTTGCTTTCTCCAAGAAAAACTAAAAACTCCAAAAATATTTCATTAGGTTTCTCTGAATTTCTTTTCTTTTTATTGAGTCACACCGAGGAGAAAGCCACGATGTAAATGTTGAGTGGCTCTCATATGCATTACTGATAATCTAACAAAGAGCTCAAATTGCCTTGTCTTCTCCTCTTGAATAAAATGTTTGCAGATCTCAGCTTAGTCCATGGCATTCTTGCACTATTATCATTTTCATATCGTTCGGTTGTGCAAATGAAAGGCAATAATGATGATATTTGGTGAACTAGCTGCGGCAGAGAGAAACGGGTATGAACTTGACTTGTTCTATTTTAGTAAATATGTTTAACCTAGTATCCATGATTCAGCCTATTATGATCAAACATGTTTGCAATGACAATTAGAGATTATAGTTTCTCATGCCATGCTTAAGTAGCTAGGAGTGGATAATGATTTATCTTGGATGTCAACATTGCGTTAAAATGATTGTGATGAAGTATGATGATATGGTATCCTCCTCTGAATGTTCGAGTGGCTTGACTTGGCACATGTTCATGCATGTAGTTGAATCAAAACCAACATAGCCTCTATGATATTTATGTTCATGGTGTTCATATCCTACTCATGCTAGTATCCAATGTTACTTATGCATAATGCATGTTCATGACCGTTTTCACTCTCTAGCTTGCCGCTTCTCAACCTATTTGCAAGCCTTCGCCTGTACTAAGCGGGAATACTGCTTGTGCATCAAAATCCTAAAACCCAAGTTATTCTAGATGAGTCCACCATACCTACCTATATGCGGTATTACCCTGCCGTCCTAAGTAAATTTGCATGTGCCACCTCTAAAAACATTGAATAAATATCCTTTTTGTGTGCCTGGGTTGTTCATAGAGCGACAGGAGGTAGTCAGTATCTTCCATTCTAAGCGGGTTATTCTCATGATGAGTGTTTATTCACTCGTCCTTGCACGAGAGGGCCGGTAATAGGGATTCCCAGTCCCGAAATCAAATTGCAAATAATTAAACAAAACTCCCCCATGGCTGTTGTTGGTATGGACGGTACCCGTTGTTTCAGATCAGCCGTGGAGTGTGGTTGTTGGTGGAGGGGGAGTAAACATTTACTTTTATTGCTTGGGAAATGCCACTAATGTGTTTAGCATGGAAGATACCAATACCTAATGGTCGCGAAGTAAACAAGAAGGGTGCATTTCTCAAAATTTAATTTACCTCTGTTTTAAAAACTTGAGCTCTGGCACCGCTGCAAATCACTGCTTCCCTCTGCGAAGGGACTATCTATTTACTTTTATGTTGTGTCATCACCTTCTCAAATAAGCACCAGATCCTGAGAGCACTATCGTCATCCTCATACATTGTGTGTAGCTAATGTTGGGTGCATCATGACTGGATCTTTTCTACCATGAATTACAATGTTTAGTCCCTGCTTGAACTTTGGGTGTGCTCTGCATTTATGTTTTGCGGTCTCAGAAAGGGCTAGCGAGATACCACTATTGTCATATTATATCATGGTTGCTTTGACAAAGTGTTGTCATTTGAGATATCTTATTATTGCTCGCTAATTGATTATGCCATTGATATGAGTTAATATAATTTTTAAGAGTTATTGTCGACATGGTTAGTCATGATCTTGGCTGAAAACCTGGGTGCTACTTAAGCTTATTTATGTAAACAAGAGCAAAAGAGTTCGTAAAAGTTTTTCTTTTCCACGTTCAGTTTATCAACTGAATTGCTTGAGGACTAGCAAAGGTTTAAGCTTGGGGGAGTTGATATGTCTCTGTCGTATCTACTTTTCCTAACGCTTTTCCTCTTGTTTTGGACTCTAATTTGCATGATTTGAATGAAACTAACCCAGACTGACGCTGTTTTCAGCAGAACTACCATGTTGTTGTTTTTTATGCAGAAATAAAAGTTCTCGGATTGGGACGAAACTTTGCGAGAATTTTTTATACAATAAAAGAGAATTTATGGAGCGAAGAACCACCGGAGGGGGGCACCTGGGTGGGCACAACCCACCAAGGCGCGCCCCCCTCCTGGCGTGCCTAGGTGGGTTGTCCCCACCTGGTGGCCCCGTAGACCTTAATCCTGACACTATAAATTCACATTTTTGGAGAAAAAAATCAGGGAGAAAGAATTATCGCGTTTCGTGAGACGGAGCCGACGCCACCTCCAGTTCTTCATCGGGAGGCCAGATCTGGAGTCCGTTTGGGGCTCCGGAGAGGGGGATCTTCGATCTTTGTCATCACCAACCCTTCACCATCGCCAATTCCATGATGCTCCCCACCGGGAGTGAGTAATTCCTTCGTAGGCTCGCTGGTCGGTGAGGAGTTGGATGAGATTCATCATGTAATTGAGTTAGTTTTGTTAGGGCTTGATCCCTAGTATCCATTATGTTCTCAGATTGATGTTGCTATGACTTTGCCATGCTTAATGCTTGTCACTTTGGGCCCGGGTGCCATGATTTTAGATCTGAACCGTTTATGTTATCACCATTATATCTATGTTCTAGATCCGATCTTGCAAGTTATAGTCACCTACTACGTGTTATGATCCGGCAACCCCGGAGTGACAGAAGTCGGGACACTTCCCGGTGATGACCGTAGTTTGACAAGTTCATGTATTCATTATGTGTTAATGCTTGTTCCGGTTCTCTATTAAAAGGAGGCCTTAATATCCCTTAGTTTCCATATGGACCCCGCTGCCATGGGAGGGTAGGACAAAAGATGTCATGCAAGTTCTTTCCATAAGCACGTATGACTATTTACGGAATACATGCCTACATTATATTTATGAACTGGAGCTAGTGCCGTATCGCCCTAGGTTATGACTGTTATATGATGAATATCATCCAACGAATTCACCGATCCAATGCCTACGAATTTCTCTCATATTGTTCTTGCTAAGTTACTACTGCTACCATTACTGTTACACTTGCTACAAAATCATTGCTATCACTGTTACTGTTACTATTGCTGTTGCTACTACTATCAAAACTATCATATTACTTTGCTACTGATCACTTTGCCGCAGATAATTAATCTCCAGGTGTGGTTGAATTGACAACTCAACTGCTAATACTTGCAAATATTCTTTGGCTCCCCTTGTGTCGAATCAATAAATTTGGGTTGAATACTCTACCCTCGAAAACTATTGCGATCCCCTATACTTGTGGGTTATCAAGGAGTAGCCAAAGAAGGTGCCCAAGTAGGAGGAATCCTAATTCGGGTCCCTCCCAAGCCGCGCCCCCCTTTTCAATATTTGGAGTGCAGGGAAAGGCAGGGGAGGGTGACGCCCCCCCCCCTTTCCTTTCTCCCATGATAGGGTAAGGCAGGAGGGGCTAGCCCTCCCCCTTTTCCTTCCCTAGGGCTGGCCAAACATGGGAGGAGGCGCACCAGCCCCCTTGTGGGCTGGTCTGTCCCCTCCTTTGGCCCATAACTTGCCGGGGGGTGCCCGAAACCCCTTCCGGTGACCCGATTCCTTCCCGGTACGTCCCGAAACACTTTCAGTGTCCAAATACTATCGTCCTATATATCAATATTTACCTCTCGACCATTTCGAAACTCCTCGTCGTGTTCGTGATCTCATCCGGGATAGTGAACAACATTCGGTCACCAAAACATACAACTCATATAACACTATATCATCAACGAACGTTAAGCGTGCGGACCCTACGGGTTTGAGAACTATGTAGACATGACCGAGACACCTCTCCGGTCAATAACCAATAGCGGAACCTGTATGCCCATATTGGCTCCTACATATTCTACGAAGATCTTTATCGGTCGAATCGTTATGACAACATACGTAATTCCCTTTGTCCATCGGTATGTTACTTGCCCGAGATTCGATCGTCGGTATCTTCATACCTAGTTCAATCTCATTACCGGCAAGTCTCTTTACTCGTTCCGTAATACATCACCTTGTGACTAACTCCTTAGTTATTTGCTTGCAAGTTTATGATGTGTATTACCGAGAGGGCCCAGAGATACCTCTCCGATACTCGGAGTGACAAACCCTGATCTCGATCTATGCCAGCTCAAAAAGCACCTTCGGAGATACCTGTAGAGCATCTTTATGATCACCCAGTTATGTTGTGACGTTTGATAGAACACAAGGTAATCCTCCGGTATCCGGGAGTTGCATAATCTCATAGTCGAAGGAATATGTATTTGACATGAAGAAAGCAATAGCAATAAAACTGAACGATCATTATGCTAAGCTAACGGATGGGTCTTGTCCATCACATCATTCTCCGAATGAAGTGATCCCATTATCAAATGACAACACATGTCTATGGTTAGGAAACCTTGACCATCTTTGATCAAATGACAACACATGTCTAGTAGAGGCTTACTAGGGACACGGTAATTGTTTATGTATTCACACATGTATTTAAGTTTCCGATACAATTCTAGCATGAATAATAAACCTTTATCATGAATAAGGAAATATAAAATAACAACTTTCTTATTGCCTCTAGGGCATATTTCCTTCATCAACTGTGGTTCGGAAAAGTAATATTAGAGCACCTAAACCTGCTGAACAAATTAAAGTAGAACATAGTGTTGCTATGGTTAAAGATCTCCTGGTAGAAAATATTGATGGGCATGTTATTTACTTCTGCGAAGATGCTGCTAGAATTGCCAAACCCGATGAAAAAGATAAGCATAGACCTGTTGCTAGCATGCCTGTTGTCTCAGTTAAAATAGGAGATCATTGTTATCATGGTTTATGTGACTTAGGTGCCAGCGTTAGTGCTATTCCTTTTACCTGATACCAAGAAATTATGAATGACATAGCACCCGCTGAATTAGAAGATATAGATGTTACTATTAAATTTGCTAATAGAGACACCATTACACTACTTGGGATTGTTAGAGATGTTGAAGTCTTGTGTGGGAAAATAAAATACCCTACTGATTTTCTAGTTCTTGGTTCCCCACAAGATGATTTTTGTCCCATTATTTTTGGTAGACCTTTCTTGAACACCGTGAATGCTAAAATAGATTATGAAAAACAAACTGTCGGTGTTAGCTTTGGTAATTAGTCTCATGAGTTTAATTTCTCCAAGTTTAGTAGACAACCACATAAGAAAGAATTACCTAGTAAGGATGAAATAATTGGTCTTACTACTATTGTCGTGCCTCCTACTGATCCACTAGAACAATATTTGCTAGACCATGAAAATGATATGCATATGCATGAAAGAAATGAGATAGATAAAATTTTCTTTGAATAACAACCTCTGCTCAAACACAATTTGCCTATTGAAACTCTAGGAGGTCCTCCTCCACCTTAAGGTGATCCTGTGTTTGAATTAAAACAATTGCCTGTCACTTTGAAATATGCTTATCTCGATGAGAAAAAGATATATCCTCTTATTATCAGTGCTAACCTTTCAGAACATGAAGAAGAAAGATTATTGAAAATTCTGAAGAAGCACCGTGTTGCCATTGGATATACTCTTGATGATCTTAAGGGCATTAGTCCCACTCTCTGTCAGCACAAGATTAATATGGAACCTGATGCTAAACCCGTTGTTGATCATCAACGATGTTTGAATCCTAAGATGAAAGAAGTGGTAAGAACTGAAATATTAATGCTTCTGGAAGCAGGTATAATCTATCCCATAGCTGATAGTAGATGGGTAAGTCCCGTTCATTGTGTCCCTAAGAAGGGAGGTATTATTGTTGTTCCTAATGATAAAAATGAACTTATTCCACGCAGAATTGTTACTGGTTATAGAATGGTAATTGATTTTAGAAAATAAAGCAACTAGAAAAGATCATTACCCTCTGATACTTCCATTTTGCATTATGTTTTCCTACTGTTATTTATAATGTTTTTATGCATAATAATGCTTTTTGGAGTATTTCTAATGCCTTTTCTCTCATATTATGCAAGGTTTACACAAAGAGGGAGAATGCTGGCAGCTGGAATTCTGGACCTGGAAAAACTACGTCAGAGTTACCTATTCTGCACATCTCCAAATGAGTTTTAAATTTACGGAGAACTATTTTGGAATATATGAAGAATATTGGAACAAATAACTACCAGAGGGGGGCCACCAGGTGGGCACAACCCACCTGGGCATGCCAGGGAGCCCAGGCGCGCCCTGGTGGGTTGTGCCCTCCTCGGGACACCTCCGGTGCCCCTCTTCTCGTATATAAGTCATTTTAACCTAGAAAAAATAAGGGGAGGACTTTCGGGATGAAGCACCGCCATCTCGAGGCGGAACTTGGGCAGGAGCACTTTTGCCCTCCGGTGAAGCGATTCCACCGGGGGAACTTCCCTCCTGGAGGGGGAAATCATCGTCATCATCATCACCAACAACTCTCCCATCCTTGGGAGGGTCATCTCCATCAACATCAACAACACCATCTCCTCTCAAACCCTAGTTCATCTCTTGTGTTCAATCTTTGTACCGGAACTCTAGATTGGTACTTGTGGGTGGCTAGTAGTGTTGATTACATCTTGTAGGTGATTACTATATGGTTTATTTGGTGGAAGATTATATGTTCAGATCCATTATGCTATTTAATAACCCTCTGATCTTGAGCATGATTATTATTTATGAGTAGTTACTTCTGTTCTTGAGGTCACAGGAGAAGTCATGTTGCAAGTAATTATGTGAACTTGATATGTGTTCGATATTTTGATGATATATATGTATGTTGTGAGTCCCTTGGTGGTGTCATGTGAACGTCGACTACATGGCACTTCACCATATTTGGTCCTAAGGGAATGCATTGTGGAGTAGTTATTAGATGATGGGTTGCTAGAGTGACAGAAGCTTAAACCCTAGTTTATGCGCTACTTCGTAAGGGACTGATTTGGATCCAAAAGTTTAATGCTATGGTTAGATTTTATCTTAATACTTTTCTCGTAGTTGCGGATACTTGCGAGGGGGTTAATCATAAGTAGGAGGTTTGTTCAAGTAAGAAAAGCACCTAAGCACCGGTCCACCCACATATCAAATTATCAAAGTAGCGAACACGAATCAAATCAACATGATGAAAGTGATATGATGAAATTCCGGTGTACCCTCAAGAACACTTTGCTTATCATAAGAGACCGTTTTGGCCTGTCCTTTGCCACAAAAGGATTGGGCTACCTTGCTGCACATTATTTACCATTACCGTTACTTGCTCATTACAAATTATCTTGCTATCAAACTACTTGCTACCGACTATTTCAGTGCTTGCAGAAACAACATTGCTGAGAACCACTTGTCATTTCCTTCTGCTCGTCGTTGGGTTCGACACTCTTACTTATCGAAAGGACTACGATTGATCCCCTATACTTGTGGGTCATCAAGACTCTTTTCTGGTGCCGTTGCCGGGTAGTGAAGCGCTCTTGGTAAGTGGAAATTGGTAAGGAAAAATTATTACTACGTGCTGAAATTTATTGTCACTTGTTACTATGGAGAACCATCCTTTGAGGGGTTTGTTTGGGGTATCTTCTCCTCGACCGGAAGCACAATTAGCTACCCTCAACCTACTGCACCTACTGAAAATATTGGTTATGAAGTTCCTTCGGGTATGATAGAACAACTGCTAGCTAATCCTTATGCAGGAGATGGAACTGAACATCCTGATATGCACTTGATATATGTGGATGAAATTTGTGGATTATTTAAGCCTGCAGGTTTTCCCGGAGATGAAGCTAAGAAGAAGGTTTTCCCTTTATCTTTGAAGCGAAAAGCATTGGCATGGTATAGGCTATGCGATGATATTGGATCTTGGAACTGGAATCGATTGAAATTGGAATTTCACCAAAAAAAATTATCCTATGCATCTAGTTCATCGTGATCGGAATTATATATATAATTTTTGGCCTCATGAAGGAGAAAGTATCGCTCTAGCTTGGGGGAGGCTTAAGTCAATGTTATATTCATGCCTCAATCATGAGCTTTCAAGAGAAATTATTATTCAGAATATTTATGCTCGGCTTTCTCATGATGATCGATCCATGCTCAATACCTCTTGTACTTGTTCTTTTATGAAGAAGACTATTGAATTCAGGTGGGATCTTTTAGAAAGAATTAAAGGCAACTCTGAAGATTGGGAACTCGACGAAGGTAAAGAGTCAGGTATTAAGCTTGAATTTGATTGTGTTAAATCTTTTATGAATACTGATGCTTTTCACAAGTTTAGCACTAAATATGGACTTGAGTCTGAGATAGTAGCTACTCATGTAGATCTCCCTAAGGAGAAGTGGTTTAAATGACATCCCCTATCAAAGAAGAAATTAAAGAACCCGACATAGCTAAAGATGAAACTATTTTTTATAATGTTGATCCGATTGTGCCTACTGCTTATATTGAAAAACCACCTTTCCCTGTTAGGATAAAGGAACATGCTATGGTTTCAACTGTGGTTCACAAAAGTAATATTAGAGCACCTAAACCTGCTGAACAAATTAAAGTAGAACCTATTATTGCTATGGTTAAAGATCTCCTGGCAGAAAATATTGATGGGCATGTTATTTACTTCTGTGATGAAGCTGCTAGAATTGCCAAACACTACTGGAATCCGTCAGCCAGCAGACGACAAAACGTCTGGCTGAACGAGCTACGGCAAAGGGCACTTTGCCGTCTGCTGGCGGACGGCAAAGATGCAAAGGCCTTTGCCGTCTGCCAGCGGACGATAAAGGTCATGGCTCTTTGCCATCTGCTGGCTCTTTGCCATCTGCTGGCAGACGGCAAAGAGCCAGTCTTTGCCGTCTGCCAGCAGATGAGCCAGCAGATGGCAAAGAGCCTATATTGCCCCATTTAATTCTGTTTTTTCTTATATCAATTCATTTTCACAAAAAATCAAACACACACACACACACACACACACAGATATATATGACCAATAGTCATGAACACATAGTAGCAAGTTTCATCCATACATATACATAGTTTCATCAATATTACACAGTTTCATCCATAGGTAGCAAGTTTCACAAAGTCAAAACAAAAACTATAGACAAGCACTCCATATCTGAAATTACAAGAAATGACCTAAAACTAAATATCTATTTTCCTAAAAACTATCTTATTACTAAGATCTTCTCTGGATCTTCTTCTTTTCTTCCAACCTGCATAACAAAAACACTAAGAAAGAGAGAATGGGTTAGGAGTAGAAATGTAGCATTTCACTTGGTGAAATGCAATGTTCAGTTTTTATGTAAGTTTAACACATGGAAAGCTGGAGAGCATGCTGAGAGTTTTCTTGCCTGAGGACCAGGGTAGCCACCAACGGGCCAGCCAAGGGGCCAGTTCACATCCTTCTGGAGGAGAGTGTACTCCTGCTCAATTCCATACCTGTTTAGGTTCAGAGATAGGCCTAATCGGTGCTCTAACCGTAAGCAGATAAGGATACAAATGTGGAAACCGCCAAATTTTGTGGTCCTTCAACCCATTTTTGGTACCGTTTCTGTCTGTATCTGCTAAATAAATCTATAATTCCAGGGACATGAATTTTACTCTTATCTTCCTAACTCATTTCCATCTGATGCAAAGTGAGTGCGGTGTGGTACTAATCTATATTGTACAACTTATTATGTTCTCACATGTGTATGTGTGTTAAGACACAAGAGCACTACTACAACTTTTATATGAAACACTGCAACAACAAAAAACTTGAAATATCGACGGAGGTATTCGTACCATGTCTCCTCAGTTGCAACCTTCGAGGTGTTGAAGATCTTGGCAGCATTGTGCCTCTTGTTGGTGGGGATTGGAACAACTTGTGGTGTGTAGCAGTCGCACATAACCTACAAGGAGTAATAAATAGGAAAAGATCAACAAACTAACGACTTTGCGCCAAATACAATAGAAACTTGGCCTCTGATTTAGCTGAAGCTTTTTTTTCTCAGTTCAAGTATTTAAGATTTGTGTTAGTCAAACAGTTGTCTGAAAGGCCAAGTTGTTTCTGTGAAGAGACAGTCTCATAAGCAATTAATTATGAGCCAAGTAGGTCAACTAGTGGAATTTTAGGGTGTTTACACAACAGGGCGCAAACACCTGGTTATTTTGTCCACCAGATCACACATATGTCCAAGCACATCAAATAGCCACAAAATTCAGTTTTCATTTTTAAAATTAAGCCACAAAATTCAGTTTTTTATTTTTAAAATTTAGCGGTGCCCAGAAACAATGTTTTCCTGTGATTTTTTTTTTCAAAGACCCATCTGCATCTTACTTTTCCTACTTTATGGCATCCAGCATCTTTGGTGCATAAAAAGTTTGAAAGAAGCATGGAAGATAAAAAGTAGCGAGGACTCACAAGGAGGTTGTCACCCCTCCTGAACGGGTCCTTAAAAATGGCCTGGGGGATTCATCAGAGTCAAAAAGAAAAAACAGCTTGTAAGCAAACAAGGAAAGTAGAAATACTGTAAGTAAAACGCTATACCAAAGCTTCAGTCAATTATGTTCGAGAGAGGGCATAAAAGGTGCAGTGTTTCCAATCTGATCTGCAGTACTCCATGGTAATTTACTGAAATAACTTACATGCAGTTTATCAATAGGAACAGACATAAACAAGGTGATACATCCGTATTAAACTTGGATAGTAGCAACTTGGTTTCAGGGGCAACGGTATATATATTTTTTATTGGTGAATAGTTAAGAAAATAATACCACTCTTACCCACCCCTCAAGGGAAGATTAATTATCACATTCACCATTGTCAGTCACAACTGCTAATGAGCACAAAAATGCAACTAAAGCCTAATAAAGAACATTCACATTTCTGTACTGAATCATCATGCTGCATATGAGCCAAGCACATAAGAATCATTATGCGAACTGCATATGCCATATCTAAAAAAAGAATTGCTCTTTGCGTAGTAGAAATTAAATCAATAGTCTGGAGAGAACTATACAGAAATAACAAAAATATTAGGGAGATGTTGCTGCTAGTTGCGTGCAGCTGCGTGCTTTGCCTCATGCAAAGAAAGTAGAACATTGTGTTTACCAACTGCAAATATTTGTGGTTGTTCTTCCATTAGCAATGGTATCTACTTGGAAACAGCAAAAGGATGAAATTTAGCTACATAAATATTTGGTGTTTCTCCAAATTCTAAAGATGAAATAACTGAACATTGAAAGAACAGTAAAAAATATACAAAGCAAGGATACACAAGCACACACAGCACACGCGCATGTAGGCAGAACTGGCCCAGCCATGGCCGCCACGACATGGATTCCTCACTGCCGCCGCCGCGACATACATGGATCAGAGGTAGGTGCATAGGAGAGGAGTGCATAGGGAGAGGAGTCGAGGGTTGGTACCATGGGCGTATGTGCGGGCCTGGTAGCTGCACGGCGCCGGAGATCTCGCGTATGGGCTGCAGCACGACCCTGGTGGCCGATGGGCTTGGCCGGCGCTACTCCGGTGAGGGGCGTCACTCCGGCGAGGAGGAGGCCCGTGCGGCGAGGGGGAGGCCGGATCCGAAGTGGCCGGACCTCCCACGGTCGGATCCGGGCGCGAGGCAGCGTGGGGCGGCGGCGGCGACGCGGGGACGCGGGCGGGGCGCAGAGGAGCTCGGTGCTCGACTCCCATGGCGGCGGCGGATCTCGAGGTTGGGGCGATGTGCGACGAGGCTTCCGCGGCGGGGAGGCGAGCTTGTGGGGAGGTGGCGGCGCGCGAGGCGGCGGGGCTCCTGGGGTCTGGTGAGGTGGCGGCGCGCACCGGCGGGCGAAGGCGAGGTGGCGCAGCGGCACGGGGTCGAGGGAGGCGGGGTCGAGCGGCGCTCGGCTGTGGGGCAGGGGCGGAGAGAGAGGGGATAGAGATAGAGGAGGTGGGGGCAACGCGGTTTTCTTTTTACCCGAAAAAAAGATAGCCCCCCTCTTTGCCGTCCGCCAGCAGATGGCAAAGTATCTTTGCCATCCGCTGGCGGACGGCAAAGAGGGGGGGTGGACCGTTGCAGTGTACTGGCATCCGCTGGCACCTCTTTGCCGTCCGCTGGCAGATGGCAAAGATTCTTTGCCATCTGCCAGCAGACGGCAAAGAAATGACAGATGGCAAAGACCTTCTTTGCCGTCTGCTAGTTCTTTGCCGTCTGTTGTTTGGTAGCTGATGGCAAAGACCTTCTTTGCCGTCCGCAAGCAGACGGTAAAGAACTGGCAGACGGCAGAATCCCTGATTCCAGTAGTGAAACCTGATGAAAAGATAAACATAGACCTGTTGTTGGCATTGTCGGTGACAAAACCGGCCGATCTCGGGTAGGGGGTCCCGAACTGTGCGTCTAAGGATCAAAAGTAACAAGGGACAAAGGGAACACGATGTTTACCCATGTTCGGGCCCTCTTAATGGAGGTAAAACCCTACGTCCTGCTTGATTGTATTTGATGAGTATAGGGGTTACAAGAGTTGATCTACCTCGAGATCGTAATGGCTAAACCCTAGTTGTCTAGCCTATGAGAATTCTGATAGCCTCTACGGACTAAACCCTCCGGTTTATATACACACCGGAGGGGCCTAGGGTTGTACAGAGTCGGTTCGTAGAGGAAGGAAATTACATATCCGGACACAAATCTTGCCATCCACGCATAGGGGAGTCCTACCCGGACACGGGGGAAAGTCTTCCGCTTTGTATCTTCACGGCCCATCAGTCCGGCCCATATCAAATAGCCCGGATAACCGAGGACCCCCTAATCTAGGACTCCTTCAGTAGCCCCTGAACCAGTCTTCAATGATGATGTGTTTGGCACGCGGATTGTCTTCGCCATTGCAAGGCGGGTTCCTCCTCCTGAATACTTCAAAGCCATCTTCTGAACAAAAGAACTATATCCGGCTCTGTATAATTATTACAGCCCTTAGCTGTGAAGGCAAGATATCAAACAAAACAGTGTCTTTTCACTGACAACTTTTTGGCGAAACGTCACGTCTGGCCTCTTAACATTTCGAACCGTTTTCACGCCTCCCGCTTCGCGTTTTGAGGCACAGCCTCCATTGGCATGTCTTATCAAAACAGAGATCATGCCCGCCCATTACGGGATCATCATCAATACGGTTTTGGGTAATCCAACCGTGCCATTTGCACGACCCCTTGGGAACAGGCGAGTTTTAAGGCTTGAATGGGGGGCGCTTGATATTCACCGCTCATATAAGAGGATAAAGATCCCTCTTTTTCCCCACGCCTTCTTTTCCTGCTTTCTCATCATCAAGCTCCAGCGCCCAAACTTCAATCTTTCCCACCGCAACCAGCCTCCCCAGCCATGTCGGGATCTGGTTCAAAGGGCAAGTGGGAGGCCTCCTCCGTCACCGAGAAGGACGTCAAGGAGCTCCGGGGGGCGGGATATGTGTCCACGGAGATCGCGCACAGGCTCCCTGCCAAGGATCAAGCCATCCCCACTCCGGAGCCCGGCGAAAGGGTTGTATTCATCCCCCATTTCCTCCGCGGACTAGGGTTTCCCCTCCATCCATTCGTCCGAGGCCTTATGTTTAATTACGGGATAGATTTCCATGATCTAGCCCCGAATTCATTCCTCCACATCTCGGCGTTCATCGTCGTGTGCGAGGCGCTACTCCGCATCCCCCCACACTTCGGCCTATGGCTCAAGGTCTTCAATCTAAAGCCGAAGGTGGTTGACGGGTATCATGCAGACTGTGGCGGCGCCATGGTAAGCAAGCTCACCAACGCTGTGTGGCCCAAAGGGGCCTTCGTGGAGACTGTCAAGGTGTGGCAATAGGAGTGGTTCTACATCACCAAACCCCGCGACGCCAAGTGGGCGGCTACTCCTGAGTTTAGATCCGGACCCCCTACGTGGCTTACCTCGTGGACCGCTAAGGGTCTGGATTGGGGATCCAAGGCGGAAGTGTTGATGCTACAAAAGCGCATCACCAATATGATAGGCAAGAACACCAGTCTCACTAACATGATCCAGGTGATGCTCTTCCGCCGGATTCTTCCCTCCCAACTCCGGCCCTCTCCCATGTGGGAGTTCAATCCGGAAGAACCACGAACCTTGAAGCGCTTCTTTGGCACAACGCACGAAGACATCTAGAAGCTGCTCTTCAAGGCCCAAAAAACGTGGCCGAAGAAGACCGAAGATATCGGTCTTGACATAGAGAATCCGGCCACACCGGTAAGTATGATTTCCCCCCGAATATCTATTCGGTCAATAAATTTTAGACACAATGAATTTTCTGTCCTCCGTACAGAGCTAGATAGCAAAGGCGGAGCGGATTGAGTGTCTGGCACCACTGCCTGAAGACCCGGCCACACCCCAGCTGATAGGGATGCTGGTCCCGGCGCCCTATTAGGCGCCGAAGAAGAAGGTCAAGTAGAAAAAGGGCAAGGAGGCAAAAGGAGGCCTCCACCACAAGGGCCCTTCGGACGCAGTGTCCGGAGAGACCGAAGTCCTCTCCTCTCACGAGGGAGATGAGGAAGAAGAGGAGGAGGAAGCGGAAAGCGACTCCCCTCCTAGGGGGAAGAAGAAGAAGAGGGCGGCCTCCACAGACCCGGAGGAGGAGGCGCCCAAGAGGGGGAAGATAGCCCTCTCGGATGGTTTGGATTCGGAGCCCGAACCAGTCCCCAAGAGACTTCCCAGGGTGAAGCCCATGGCCGAATCGTAAGTACCAAAAGGGGCTATTATTTGTCTTCGGTCTTTTACGTTTTTATAATATAACATATTACACCGTGTGTCTTTTAGTCCTGCTCGCGACCTCCCCAACCCTTCACTATCTGAGGGGAGTTCTCTGCCGCCCGAGATGGCAGAGAGCGAAACGCCACCGCGAGCCCCTTCGCCAACCATCGCGGATGACACCGAGGTGTTGTCCCGAAGGACCTCGCCTGGCCGCGGAGGGGCGAGCGAGGCTGCCGAGAAGGCGCCCGAGGGTGATACCTCGGCTGCCGAAGACATGGGGGGGGGGGGTGACCCCCATGGCGACCGACGGCGGGGGCCCTGATCAATCCGGCCCCCAGCCGGACATCATTCCGGAGACCAACGTGGCTCCGGAGTCAGGCGAGCAGCCCCCTTCGAAGGAGGGCGGAGCATCAGCTCCGACGGTGGCCTCCACTAATCCGGAGGCGCCAAATACTCTTGTGGAAGCACTACAACGTGCTTCCATCGTGGAGGAGCACCGCACCCTGATGGGTGTGGTGGTAGAAAAGGTTCAGTCCGCCAAGAGCGGGCTGAACGAAGCCTTCACCAGCCTACTGACAGGCTTCGAGTTATGCAACGTAACACTCTAGACATTTTTTATAAAGGGATATACCTGTGCATACATAGTAGCCCCTGAGACTCTGTCTGGGTTTGAAAAAGCCGGACAAAGGATCACATAGTATTCGGAAGAGGTGACATACTTTTTATTGTATAACAGGCTTCCTTGTTGGCGGCAACCGCTCAGGCCGCTGAAGTTTCCGAACTTAATCGGAAACTAAAGCTGGCTGATGATGAAATAGATCGCATCAACAAGCGATTCAACGAGATGCAAGGTATGCGTGTAAAGAGTTTGAGCATATATCTGATATGTAAATTCAGAGTTTAACTCATGTACTGCTGTGATTATGTGCGCAGTTGGTGCGGCCGAGGTCGAGACCCTCAAAAGCGCCCTTGCTCAGGCCAAGGAGGAGGCAAAGGTGAATAAGGCAGTCGCCGACAAAGCGGCTGCGGAACTAAAGACCAAATAGAACGCCCACCGCCAGCACGAAGATAGGGTGGCCGAAGTGGAGCAAGAGCTGAAGGATGCCATCCGCAAGTGCGAGGCCTTGGAGGAGAAGACTACGGACCAAGTGACGGAACTCGCCAAAGCCCTCCAGGAGGCTAATGAGGCACGGGTCGAGTCCCGGAGTGCTCGTGAAGAGATCCGGCAGGCCAAACAGATAGCGACTGGTAAGCCTTTTCTTTTACAGAGTGTATTTGGAGGTCAAAGATATGCTTTGCTCACTCGACTGTGGAGTTCTCCAGACGCCTTTGCGGATCTTCCAAGGAGTGCCGCTGACGCCGTGTAGTTCTTCCGAGCCCAAGAGGGGAACTCGACCAAGAAGCTGTTCTGGTCACAGTTCCTGGCACCGGAGCATCCGACGCCTCTGAACGACCAGATGAAGCAGCTGACGGAGCTGCATAGGGTGTCCGGCTTGGCCATGAGGGATCTCATAGTCCGGCTTTGGCCAGCCGAACCAATTCCTAGCAGCTACTTTGGTTTGGTGAGGCGACTCGTCGATGCACTACCTCGAGTTGATGCTGTGAAGCGCTCAGCGTGTATAGAGGGTGCGCGAATGGCATTTGCTCGTGTCAAGATGCACTGGGCAAAGATGAAGGCCACCGACGTCGCAACTGCAGGCCCGCCCGAAGGCAAGGACCACCGCAAACCGGAAAGATACTTTGAAGATGTCCTAGCGGGTGCCCGAATAGTAGAGGGCCAATGCTCAAAGGACGTGATGTTTGAGTAAATGTATCCGGGTTATAAAAACTTTATTTTGTAAACCAAGGCTTGTCATATATTTATGCCTTTTATCCTGAGTTATTTGCCTCCTGTGTGGCCGTTTTACTTCTAAAAGTTTGCCAGTCGTTGGCTTCAGCCCCCTCGTAGATGCTACGGGGGTGTTCGGTGGAGCGCGCGATCACACTTTATCCAACGTCTTGGTCCGTAAAGGAGGTGTTTGCGCAATGAACCAGGCAATCAGACTATGCGGCTTTATCACTTTCACTTAGGCATAGGAGTTTGACGGTGGGGCTAACTACCAGCCCCTGGTGCGTGTGCGGCAATCCGAACTAGGGTGCATTAACCGCATGACTGGGCGAAATCCAGCCCTTCGTATAACACGGGGTAAATCACTAAGGATTTGTATTAAGTCACCGAATTGCTGACCAGCTCTCGCCGTATCATGACAGTCAGTTTTCGGCTTCTCTACTGAGGTATTTGACTGGATGAACCAGAAACACAATCGCAGTAGTTCTCCCTTTACTACCTTAGCCGAACTAGCGGAACGTAAGGTGGTAAGCATAGGAGCTGGGCAACCCAACTATAGACCAAAGACATGATTCGGAGCTGATGCATATAATGCAATATTCGGGACGCCGAAGAGTACCTTATAGGTGTTCGGACTTTTGAAAATATGCATGGCTGGATAGAGCCCCCAGCATTTAGGCCAGAACAAAGCATATGTGGCAATCTGAAGCAAGGAGGGATCTCATGTGGAAAAATAAACCAAAACCGAACAAAAGTTGGCGATCAACTATTTCCTTTATACCCTGATTGATACGTCAAGACGTGCTATTACAGATAATGCCATGAACATTAAGGCTATTTGACATGCCGAGAGTGTGTACATGAGGGGAAGCTTTATACAGGGCCTAAAAGAAAAGGTAGTCTTGAGGACCCCAGTGGTGCCCTGCCGCACGTCTGCGCCATTTCCCCTTGGTGAGAAATCCTTAGAGAGGAGAGGTCGATTGTCGGCTATACGAAAAAAGGGGGGCCTCAAAAAGGACCTTTATACGACCATAGGGTAGGTTTTTAATGAACCTGTAGTACAAAAGAGGAAAAAAAGAAAAAAAAGAAAGAAAAAGAAAAAAGATTAAGGTCCGAATAGGGTCAAGCCGTACTATAGACCTTTTTCGTAGTGTGCCTCCATCGCTGCCCAGGGTATTTTAAGTGCGTAATTATGCACATGCGGTACACATGCCGCTATTTTATGGGGCGATCGGTGGAGGCGAAACTGCTATGCAAGCTCTGGATTCACCGAGCTGTCGTTCTGCAGAGTGGACCGGGCTCGCTTGGCAGTGTTAGGTGTCTTAGTAACCGACGAATTATTCGGCTTGATGAGGCCGTTCTGTACTTCGGCTGCCAGGGCCACGGTGTGCTCCTCAGTACGGAGGGAGCGCTCCATATTTCCATTGACTGTGATAATTCCACGCGGTCCGAGCATTGAAGCGGGCAAAAGCAGTTCGTTCGAGCAGTGCGTGGTAGCCACTGCGGAAAGGGACAATGTCGAAGATCAAGTCTTCGCTTCGGAAGTTATCCGGCGAACCAAAGACTACTTCCAATGTTAAGGAGCCCGTACAACGGGCCTCCATGCCGGGTATTACTCCTTTAAATGTAGTATTGCTGGGCTTAATTCTTGACGGGTCAATGCCCATCTTACGGACAGTGTCTTGATAGATCAGGTTTAGACTGCTGCCGCCGTCCATAAGGACTCTAGTGAGATGGTATCCATCAATGATGGGATCGAGCACCAGGGCCGCCGAACCTCCATGACGGATACTGGTCGGGTGGTCCCTGCGATCGAAGGTGATTGGACAAGCCGACCATGGGTTGAATTTTGGGGCGACAGGCTCTACGGCATAGACGTCCCTTAGTGCGCGCTAGCGCGCACTCTCTTTGGGATATGTGTAACATATATCATGTTCACTGTTTTCACCTCGGGAGGAAATTTCTTCTTTCCCCCTGTGTTCGGTGGACGGGACTCATCATCGTCCTTGCTTTGAGGCCCTTTCCCCTTGTGTTCGGTATTTAACTTATCGGCCTGTTTGAAAACCCAACAGTTTCTGTTGGATTGGTTGGCAGGCTTATCTGGGGTGCCATGAATCTGGCAAGGCCTATCCAGTATCTTGTCCAAATTAGATGGACCGTCTCTGTTTCCCTTGAATGGCTTCTTCCGCTGACCGGGTTTAGAGCCACTGAATCCGGCGTTGACCGCCGTATCTTCAGTTTCTTCATTGTTGTTCCGAGGCTTGTTTTTATTATGTCGTGGCCTTCCGTTGCCGTCCCTGGCTTCAGAGGTGCCAGGGTCGCTGGTACTGTTGCTTCTATGAGCCAACCAGCTATCCTCGCCAGCGCAGAAATGGGTCATAAGTGCAGTAAGAGCTGCCATAGTCCTCGGCTTTTCCTGACCGAGGTGTCGGGAGAGCCATTCGTCACGGACGCTGTGTTTAAAGGCCGCTAAGGCTTCGGCGTCTGGACAGTCGACGATTTGGTTCTTTTTAATTGAGAACCGAGTCCAGAGTTTGCGGGATGACTCTCCGGGTTGCTGGACTATGTGACTGAGGTCATCAACATCCGGTGGCCGGCGATAAGTACCTTGGAAGTTGTCTAGAAAAGCGTCCTCCAAGTCTTCCCAGCTGCCAATGGAGTTTTCTGTGAGGCTATTCAACCAGTGCCGTGCTGGTCCTTTTAGCTTTAGGGGGAGGTATTTAATGGCATGGAGATTGTCACCGCGAGCCATGTGTATATGGAGAAGAAAGTCTTCAATCCATACAGCGGGATCTGTCGTTCCATCGTATGCTTCAATGTTTACGGGTTTAAACCCTTCTAGAAACTGGTGCTGCATTACCTCATCAGTAAAGCACATGGGGTGTGCGGTGCCTCTATATCGGGCAACATCTCGGCAGAGTTCGGATGACATTCGTGTTCGGTTCTCGGCCCGAACTTGGTGATGCTTGTCGCGCCAGGCTTGACAGCTGTCGTCTCATGTTGGAGCGCGTCCCCTTGATCCGTAGATTGATCTGGTCTGGCCGGCTCTATTGTCCAGGTCCTGACGTAAGTCATGCGTGTAGCCCGGAGCCGCTGCCTCTCTACCTTTACGGCGAGGTGGTGCGGGCTGGTATTCGGCGTAATTAGCCGTTTTGTCCCATCCACGTGGTGGTCGGTCCGGTTCATCGGCGTGATTGTATCTTGACGGAATCGGCTCAAGGGCCTCGTCGTCGAATTGGGGTGGTAGCCTACGCTTTGGGTAGCTTTTTATTGGGCACTCGAGGCTGTATTCTTTGGCGGCTAGGACCTTGGTCCATCTTTCGTTGAGCGTATCCTGTTCAGCTTGAAGCTGTTGTTGTTTCTTTTTTAGGCTCCTCGTAGTGGCAATGAGCTGTCGCCTGAAGATTTCTTGCTCGAGGGGTTCCTCTGGTACGATAAAATCTTCGTTACCGAGGCTAACATCCTCCTCGGAGGCCGGCAAATAATTACTATCCTCTGAATCCTCATGATCGACAGGTTCATCTGGGTTGACTTGTCCTTCTTCCCACTCATCCTGCTCAACAGCAGGCTCGATGAGGTGGTCAGAGTCTTCGGCGTTCTCCGGAGTGTCATTATCTCCAGTACTAGTATTGCTTTCCATTTCGCGACGCGGTCGTGAGCGGCGCCGCTGACGTCGGCATTTAGGTGGTGCTTCGACATGCTTGTCCTCGATCGGGTCTTGAGCGCTATCATCGTCCATCTTTTTGGGTGTATCCACCATGTACACGTTGTATGTAGAAGTGGTCGTCCAACGCCCAGTGATGGGTGGGGTTTGGCCTGATTCGGCTCCGACATCGTCGTCCATGCCGTCGATGTCCTCGGAGGCGTAGTCTAGCATGTCGGTTAAGTCCTCGACAGTGGCTATCAAGTGGGTGGTGGGTGGGACGTAAAATTCCCCGCACTCAGCCCCTAGTCTGGGCTGGGCATAGTTCGGAAGTGATACCTCCGTGATGGCGAGAAATCACATTAAGTCCAGAGCCTTGTTTAGGAGCGATAGCTGGACGGGTGACTGAGAGCTTGCGGAGCTGGGTTCGGAAATCGCCGCCCGACCATGCTCGATGGACGCAGGCCTCAAGAGTTTGGAGTTAACATTCGGAGGTGAGTCCGGCTTCCCGATGCCATGGAGAGCCCTGTTTGATTCCAGGCCTGCCGATCATATGGTCACCTCTGGGTCTCCGGCAGGGAGCTCCGCGATAGAAGAGGGTCCGGTGGGATTCATACTCCCGTCTTCGGACAGGGTGGTCTGCTCTGGATCTAATGCCAGGGCAGGGACGATGGTTGATCCTTGGACGGAGCCTGATGGTGGATCTGATGGGCCTCCTTCATATAGATGAGGAGCGGCGGCCGAGGCCGAAAATCCTTCGAAGATCAAATCTCCTCGGATATCAGCGATGTAATTCAGGCTCCCGAACCTGATCTGGTGACCAGGAGCGTAGTTGTCGATCTGTTCAAGGTGACCAGTTGAATTGGCACGTAGAGCGAAGCCGCCAAACACAAAAAGTTGACCAGGGAGGAAGGTTTCCCCGGAAACGTCATCGTTGTTGATGATCAATGAGCCATCAAGCCTTCTGCCGACGACACAGTGGAACTCTCAATGAAAGCACCAATGTCGGTGTCAAGACCGGTCGATCTCGGGTAGGGGGTCCTGAACTGTGCGTCTGAGGATCGAAGGTAACAAGGGACAAAGGGAACATGATGTTTACCCACGTTCGGGCCCTCTTAATGGAGGTAAAACCCTACGTCCTGCTTGATTGTATTTGATGAGTATAGGGGTTACAAGAGTTGATCTACCTCGAGATCGTAATGGCTAAACCCTAGCTGTCTAGCCTATGAGAATTCTGATAGCCTCTACGGACTAAACCCTCCGGTTTATATACACACCGGAGGGGCCTAGGGTTGTATAGAGTCGGTTCGTAGAGGAAGAAAATTACATATCCGGCACAAATCTTGCCATCCACGCATAGGGGAGTCCTACCCGGACACGGGGGAAAGTCTTCCGCTTTGTATCTTCACGGCCCATCAGTCCGGCCCATATCAAATAGCCCGGATACCCGAGGACCCCCTAATCCAGGACTCCCTCAGGCATGCCTGTTGTCTCAGTTAAAATAGGAGATCATTGTTATCATGGTTTATGTGATTTAGGTGCTAGCGTGAGTGCTATTCCTTTTACCCTATACCAAGAAATTATGAATGACATAGCACCCGTTGAAATAGAAGACATAGATGTTACTATTAAACTTGCTAATAGAGACACCATCACACTACTTGGGATTGTTAGAGATGTTAAAGTCTTGTGTGGGAAAATAAAATATCCCACTGATTTTTCTAGTTCTGGGTTCCCCACAAGACGACTTCTCTCCCATATCTTTGGTAGACCTTTCTTGAACACTGTCAATGCTACTATAGATTGTCATACACAAACTGTCAGTGTTAGCTTTGGTGATGAGTCTCATGAGATTAATTTTTCCAAGTTTAATAGACAACCTCACAAGAAAGAATTACCTAGTAAGGATGAAATAAGTGGTAAAATTTGTTGGAGATTGACAAACATAGCATTGGTCAATGATATAACTCATGAAAGAATTAATAAGGGAAGAGAAGATTCACATGCAAATACACTATCTTGGACATCTTTTATGATTGTGAGCTCCCATTAAATATTTTGTGTCAAAATAGTTGGCCTTGGACAAGGAAGACAACGTAATGATTTATGTTTGTTCATATTCACATAGAATTTGTATTGTCATAGATCCTTTAACATGTCGTGCTTGCTCAATATCTTCTCTAGCCAAAAAATCCGCACTAAGTAGAGATACTACTTGTGCATCCAAAAACCCTTAACCCAAATCTCATTTTGGGAGTCCACCATACCTACCTATGGATTGTGTAAGATCCTTCAAGTAAGTTGTCATCGGTGCAATAAGGCAATAAAATTGCTTCTAAATGTGTTGGATCATTTAGTGTAAGAGAAAATTGAGCGTTGTATGAACTTGTGATGGCAAAGTAATAAAAGTGACGGACTTCATAATAAAGGTTGCTATCATAAGGGGCAATATAACATGACATTCTTTTGCATTAAGGGATTTGGCATACAATCAAATAAGCGCATGACAACCTTTGCTTCCCTCTGCGAAGGGCCTATCTTTTACTTTTATGCATTTACTTTCATGAAGAGTCAAAGTTTTCTTCCCTATTCCTTTTTATTTTCTCTTTTTGCAAGCATCATGTGGTGAGGAAAGATCTAGGCACATATATCCAGTTGGATATGAGTGCGCATGAGTTATTATTGTTGACATCACCCTTGAGGTGAATGCGTTGGGAGGCGAGACTATAAGCCCCTATCTTTCTATGTGTCCGGTTGAAACTTTTTGTTCATGGGTATGTTGTGAGTGTTAGCAATCATAGAAGATTAAATGATGGTTGAGTATGTGGACTTGCCTAAAGGCTCCTATACGTGACCCTTCTTGAAAATATGATGAATTGTAGTTGCAAAGTTGACTGAGAACATATTTTGTTGGTTTTCAATAAGGTTTATGCTTTATACTTCAATGTTGTGATGAATTGTTACTTGTTCATGAGAAGTTATATGAAAAAAGTTATATGATAAAAGCTATCTGATAAATTTTTATGTTAAAGTTCTTTGCTGTTATAATAATATATGCATGATGCTTCTATGTCCGTATTTTGTTTTTATCGACACCTCTCTCTCTCTCTCTCTCTCTCTCTAAGCATGTGGGCATGTTTTTCGATTTCAGTTTTCGCTTGAGGACAAGCGAGGTCTAAGCTTGGGGGAGTTGATATGTCCATTTTGCATCATGTTTTCCTACTATTATTTATAATTTTTTTATGCATAATAATGCTTTTTGGAGTATTTCTAATGCCTTTTCTCTCAAATTATGCAAGGTTTACACAAAGAGGGAGAATGTCGGCAGCTGGAACTCTGGACCTCGAAAAACTACGTCAAAGCTACCTATTCTGCACATCTCCAAATGAGCTGAAAATTTACGGAGAATTGTTTTGGAATATATGAAGAATATTGGAGCAAATAACTACCAGAGGGGGCCCACCAGGTGGGCACAACCCACCTGGGCGCGCCAGGGAGCCCAAGCACGCCCTGGTGGGTTGTGCCCTCCTCGACCCACCTCCGGTGCCCGTCTTCTGGTATATAAGTCATTTTGACCTAAAAAAATAAGGGGAGGACTTTCGGGATGAAGCGCCGCCGTCTCGAGGCGGAACTTGGGCAGGAGCACCTTTGCCCTCCGGCGGAGCGATTCCGCCAGGGGAACTTCCCTCCCGGAGGGGGAAATCATCGTCATCATCATCACCAACAACTCTCATGTCCTTGGGAGGGCCATCTACATCAACATCTTCAACAGCACCATCTCCTCTCAAACACTAGTTCATCTCTTGTGTTCAATCTTTGTACTGGAACTCTAGATTGGTACTTGTGGGTGACTAGTAGTGTTGATTACATCTTGTAGTTGATTACTATATGTATTATTTGGTGGAAGATTGTATGTTCAGATCCATTATGCTATTTAATATCCCTTTGATCTTGAGCATCATTATTATTTGTGAGTAGTTACTTTTGTTCTTGAGGTCATGTGAGAAGTTATGTTGCAAGTAATTATGTGAACCTGATATGTGTTCGATATTTTGATGATATGTATGTTGTGATTCCCTTAGTGGTGTCATGTGAACGTCGACTACATGGCACTTCACCATATTTGGGCCTAAGGGAATGCATTGTGGAGTAGTTATTAGATGATGGGTTGCTAGAGTAACAGAAGCTTAAAGCCTAGTTTATGCGCTACTTCGTAAGGGACTGATTTGGATCCAAAAGTTTAATGCTATGGTTAGATTTTATCTTAATACTTTTCTCGTAGTTGCAGATGCTTGCGAGGGGGTTAATCATAAGTAGGAGGTTTGTTCAAGTAAGAACAGCACCTAAGCAACGGTCCACCCACATATCAAATTATCAAAGTAGCGAACACGAATCAAACCAACATGATGAAAGGGATATGATGAAATTCCCGTGTACCCTCAAGAACACTTTGCTTATCATAAGTGACCATTTTGGCCTGTCCTTTGCCACAAAAGGATTGGGTTACCTTGCTGCACATTATTTACTATTACCGTTACTTGCTAGTTCCAAATTATCTTGCTATCAAACTACTTGTTACCGACTATTTCTGTGCTTGCAGAAAATACCTTGCTGAGAACCACTTGTCATTTCCTTCTGCTCCTTGTTGGGTTCGACACTCTTACTTATCGAAAGGACTACGATTGATCCCTTATACTTGTGGGTCATCACCCTCTGCCTTTTATCGATCAAATGTTGGAAATATTATCTAAGCACGCACACTTTTGTTTTCTGGATGGATATTACGGTTTTTCTCAAATACCTATTTCACAACCTCATCAAGAGAAAACCACCTTTACTTGCCCTTTTGGAACTTATGCTTATAGACGTATGCCTTTTGGTTTATGCAATGCACCTGCTACCTTTCAAAGATGTATGACTGCTATATTCTCTGATTTTTGTGAAAAGATTGTTGAGGTTTTCATGGATGATTTTTCTATTTATGGAACTTCTTTTGATGATTGCTTGAGCAACCTTGATCGAGTTTTGTAGAGATGTGAGCAAACTAATCTTGTCTTGAATTGGGAGAAGTGCCACTTTATGGTTAATGAAGGTATTATCTTGGGGCATAAAATTTCTGAACGAGGTATTGAGGTGGATAAAGCTAAAGTTGATGCAATTGAGAAAATGCCATGTCCTAAAGATATTAAAGGTACTCGTAGTTTCCTTGGTCATGCTGGTTTCTATAAGAGGTTTATTAAAGACTTCTCTAAAAATTTTAGGCCTCTTACAAATCTTTTACAAAAGGATGTTCCATTTGTTTTTTATGATGATTGTGTATAAGCCTTTGAAACACTTAAGAAAGCCTTAACTTCTGCACATATTGTTCAACCACCTGATTGGAACTTGCCTTTTGAAATCATGTGTGATGCTAGTGATTATGCTGTTGGTGTTGTTCTAGGACAAAGAGTTGATAAGAAATTAAATATTATTCATTATGCTAGCAAAACTCTAGACAGTGCCCAAAGAAATTATGCTACTACTGAAAAAGAATTTTTCGAAGTTGTGTTTGCTTGTGACAAATTCAGATCTTATATTGTTGATTCCAAAGTAACTGTTCACACTGATCATGCTGCTATAAAATATCTTATGGAAAAGAAATATGCTAAACCTAGACTCATTAGGTGGGTTCTTTTGCTACAAGAATTTGATTTGCATATTACTTATAGAAAAGGAGCTGAGAACCCCATAGCTGACAACTTGTCTAGGTTAGAGAATATTCTTGATGACCCACTACCTATTGATGATAGCTTTCTTGATGAACAACTAGCTGCAATAAATGTTTCTCATAACACTCCGTGGTATGCTGACTATGCTAATTATATTGTTGGTAAATATATACCACCTAGTTTCACATACCAACAAAAGAAAAAATTCTTCTATGATTTAAGACATTACTTTTGGGATGACCCACATCTTTATAAAGAAGGAGTAGATGGTATTATTAGACCTTGTGTACCTGAGCATGAACAGGAACAAATCCTACGGAAATGTCACTCCGAAGCTTATGGAGGGCATCATGTGGGAGATAGAACTGCTCATAAGGTATTGCAATATGGTTTTTATTGGCCTACTCTCTTCAAGGATGCCCTTAAGTTTGTTTTATCTTGTGATGAATGTCAAAGAATTGGTAATATCGGTAAGCGTCAAGAAATGCCTATAAATTATTCACTTGCTGTTGAACCATTTGATGTTTGGGGTTTTGATTATATGGGACCTTTTCCTTCTTCTAATGGGTATACACATATTTTCGTTGTTGTTGATTATGTTACTAAGTGGATAGAAGCTATTCCAACTAGTAGTGTTGATCATAACACTTCCATTAAAATGCTTAAAGAAGTTATTTTCCCGAGGTTTGGAGTCCGTAGACATTTAATGGCTGATGGTGGTTCACACTTTATTCATGGTGTTTTCCGTAAAATGCTTGCTAAATATGATGTTAACCATAGAATTGCATCACCCTATTATCCTCAATCTAGTGGTCAAGTTGAACTTAGCAATAGAGAAATAAAATTAATATTACAAAAAACTGCTAATAGGTCCCGAAAGAATTGGTCTAAGAAATTGGATGATGCACTCTGGGCCTACAGAACAGCATATAAAATCCTATGGGTATGTCTCCTTACAAAATGGTTTATGGAAAAGCTTGTCATTTGCCTCTAGAGTTAGAACATAAAGCATATTGGGCAATTAAAGAACTCAATTATGATTTCAAACTTGCCGGTGAAAAGATGTTATTTGATATTAGTTCATTTGATGGATGGAGAACCCAAGCATATGAAAATTCCAAATTATTTAAAGAAAAAGTTAAAAGATGGCATGACAAAACAATCCAAAAGCGGGAATTCGAAGTTGGAGAATATGTTCTTTTGTACAACTCTCATTTCAGATTCTTTGCAGGAAAACTTCTTTCCAAATGGGAAGGACCATATATTATCGAGGAGGTTTATCGCTCTGGAGCCATCAAAATAAATAATGCCGAAGGTACTAACCCGAAGGTGGTCAATGGGCAAAGAATTAAATACTATATCTCAAATACGCCTATTAATGTTGAAAGCAATATTATTCAAACCATAACACCGGAGGAACACATAAGAGAAACGTGATGCGGTAAGTAAACGGACTCCAAAAAATCTGCAAAAATATTTTTTGTCAGCTTTGGAATATTACAAAAATTAAGAAAATAAGAAACAACCAGGAAGGCAACCGAGGAGGGCACAAGACACCAGGGCGCACCTGGAATACCTGGCGCGCCCAGGTGGGTTGTGCCCTCCTCGGGAACCTTCCCGGTCGACTCCGTTTTTCTCTCTTTTGCTTGTTTCCCAAGATAAAAAATCTTTATATACCCCCCGAACGTATTAACCACCGTATCGCGGAGAAATCTTCTGTTCTTCTTTCTTCCTGTTTTGTGACAGATCTAGATCGCCATGGCCGCTTCGAGCTCCTCCAAGGACAAGTTCTTCGAGAACGTCATCAACCCGTATTTGTGGGAGGTGATGCAGCACCATCAAGCCATTGAGATGCGTGAGGGGGTGCTCCATATCCGGGACGTCCAGGGGCCCAAGAGGACGGGAACCGTGGATGCTAGGCTCGAAGCTATGGAGCAAGAAGTTTTCAAGTGAAAGGGGATGGTGGAGCGTGGACTCAATGCCAATCACCTCATGATTGCGGATTACACCCGTGATCTCAAGGTGGATGGCCGGTCCATGAAGGACATCGTCTTCACCCTCAACTAGCAAATCAATTTTCTGCAAAGCCAAATCTATGATCTCCAAAATCAAGTCTTTGAATATGAGGCGAGATTTAAAGGTATGAGTTTAGTTGCCAGTTGCAGGACTTGTGAGACTCGCGCTTCTTCTTATGATGGTGAGCCGCTGTCATGGAAGCCGGAGGATAAGCCCGCTACTACTTCACCACTACCATCATCATCTTCCCCACCAAAGAAGACTTGAGTTCATGGTATGGGCACTCCCCTTGGCTTGTGCCAAGCTTGGGGGAGGTGCCCCGGTATCGTATCACCACCACTATCTTTGCTTTTATCTATTTTAGTTCGATCTTTAGTTATCCTATGATTTAGTTGAATAAAAGTTTAGTTCGATCTTTGCTTTTTGAGTGCTTGCTTAGTGATCTATCTATCTATGTAATCGTGTGCGAGATATATAATAAAGAGTAGTTTGAGTTTTTCTTCTTTACTCTTTTGTTTCAATAAAAAGAAAGGAAAATAAATGAAAAAGATCATATGCTAATCTTATGGTAAGTAATGACATCACATAATGAAAAGTATAAGTGGTAAAATTTATTGGAGATTGACAAACATAGCATTGGTCAATGATGCAATTCATGAAAGAATTAATAAGGTAAGAGAAGATTCACATGCAAATATACTATCTTGGACATCTTTTATGATTGTGAGGCCCCATTTAATATTATGTGTCAAAATTGTTGACGTTGGACAAGGAAGACAACGTAATGATTTATGTTTGTTCATATTCACATAGAAGTTATATTGTCATAGATCCTTCAACATGTGGTGCTTGCTCAATATCTTTTCTAGCCAAAAACTCCGCACTAAGTGGAGATACTACTTGTGCATCCAAAAACCCTTAAACCCAAAATCTTATTTTGAGAGTCGACCATACCTACCTATGGATTGAGTAAGGTCCTTCAAGTAAGTTGGCATCGGTGCAATAAGGCAATAAAAATTGCTTTTAAATGTGTTGGATCATTTAGTGTAAGAGAAATTTAAGCGTTGTATGAACTTATGATGGCAAAGTAATAAAAATGATGGACTGCATAATAAAGGTTGCTATCATAAGGGGCAATATAACGTGACGTTCTTTTGCATTAAGGTATTTGGCATACAAACAAAAAGCGCATGACAACCTCTGCTTCCCTCTGTGAAGGGCCTATCTTTTACTTTTATGCATTTACTTTTATGTAAGAGTCAAAGTATTCTTCCCTATTCCTTTTTATTTTCTCTTTTTGCAAGCATCATGTGGTGAGGAAACATCTAGGCACATATATCCAGTTGGATATGAGTGGGCATGAGTTATTATTGTTGACATCACCCTTCAGGTGAATACGTTGGGAGGTGAAACTATAAGCCCCTACCTTTCTATGTGTACGGTTGAAACTTTTTGTTCATGGGTATGCTGTGAGTGTTAGCAATCATAGAAGGTTAAATGATGGTTGAGTATGTGGACTTGCCTAAAGGCTCCGATACGTGAGCCTTCCTGAAAATATGATGAATTGTACTTGCAAAGTTGACTGATAACATAGTTTGTTGGTTTTCAATAAGGTTTATGTTTTATATTTCAATATTGTGATGAATTTTTACTTGCTCACGAGAAGTTATATGATAAAAGTTATGTGATAAAGTTTTATGTTAAAGTTCTTTGCTGTTATAATAATAAGCATGATGATTCTATGTCCGTATTTTGTTTTTATCGATACCTCTCTCTCTCTCTCTAAGCATGTGGGCATGTTTTTCGTTTTCGGTTTTTCGCTTGAGGACAAGCGAGGTCTAAGCTTGGGCAAGTTGATACGTCCATTTTACATCATGTTTTTCTACTGTTATTTATAATGTTTTTATTCATAATAATGCTTTTTGGAGTAATTTTAATGCCTTTTCTCCCATAATATGCAAGGTTTACACAAAGAGGGAGAATACCAGCAGCTGGAATTCTTGACCTGAAAAAGCTACTTCAGAGTTACCTATTCTGCACTTCTCCAAATGAGCTGAAAATTTACAGAAAATTGTTTTGGAATATATAAAAAATGCTAGAGCAAATAACTACCGAAGGGGGCCACCCTGGTGAGCACAAGACACCAGGGCGCGCCTGGCCCGCCAGGCGCGCCCTGGTGGGTTGTGCCCTCCTCGACCCACCTCCGGTGCCCATCTTCTGTATATAGGTCATTTTGACCTAGAAAAAATCAGAGGGGGACTTTCGGAACGAAGCGCCGCCGTCTCGAGGCGGAACTTGGGCAGGAGCACTTTTGCCCTCCGGCGGAGCGATTCCGCCGTGGGAACTTCCCTCCCGAAGGGGGAAATCATCGTCATCGTCATCACCAACAACCCTCTCATCTTTGGGAGGGGAATCTCCATCAACATCTTCAATAGCACCATCTCCTCTCAAACCCTGGTTCATCCCTTGTGTTCAATCTTTGTACCAGAACCTCAGATTGGTACCTATGGGTGACTAGTAGTGTTGATTACATCTTGTAGTTGATTACTATATGGTTTATTTGGTGGAAGATTATATGTTCAGATCCATTATGCTATTTAATACCCCTCTGATCTTGAGCATGATTATCATTTGTGAGTAGTTACTTTCGTTCTTGAGGTCATGGGAGAAGTCATGTTGCTAGTAATCATGTGAACTTGATATGTGTTCGATATTTTGATGATATGTATGTTGTGATTCCCTTAGTGGTGTCATGTGAACGTCGACTACATGGCACTTCATCATATTTGGGCCTAAGAGAATGCATTGTGGAGTAGTTATTGGATGATGGGTTGCTAGAGTGACAGAAGCTTAAACCCTAGTTTATGCGCTACTTCGTAAGGGACCGATTTGGATCCAAAAGTTTAATGCTATGGTTAGATTTTATCTTAATACTTTTCTCGTAGTTGCGGATGCTTGCGAGGGGGTTAATCATAAGTAGGAGGTTTGTTCAAGTAAGAACAGCACCTAAGCACCGGTCCACCCACATATCAAATTATCAAAGTAGCGAACATGAACCAAACCAACATGATGAAAGTGATATGGTGAAATTCCCGTGTACCCTCAACAACACTTTGCTTATCATAAGAGACCGTTTTGGCCTGTCCTTTGCCACAAAAGAATTGGGCTACCTTGCTGCACTTTATTTACCGTTACCGTTACTTTCTCGTTACAAATTATCTTGCTATCAAACTACTTGTTACCGACTATTTCAGTGCTTGCAGAAAATACCTTGCTGAAAATCACTTGTCATTTCCTTCTGCTCCTCGTTGGGTTCGACACTCTTACTTATTGAAAGGACTACGATTGATCCCCTATACTTGTGGGTCATGAGGTACCATCCGCTACTGCTATACTCATCATGCCCGGCAACTATTCAATGAATTGTCGGTGCTACAAAAGTTTTCCCTTCTTTCAAGCAATGGATTTTGATTTGGAGTACATATACGAGCACTATGTTGAATAGTCTGACGGCTCGTCCGACGAGGAGGACTATACGGATGAGACGGCGATGATATAGGCGGTCCTTGAAGACGCGGAGCGTGAGGAGGAGCATGTTCTTAGTTTCAAGGGATCGATCAAGGGTCATCGACTACTGAACTGCAATAGTGCGCGCAGCTATTTGACATTTATGGCCGACTGCTTTGCCCCGGATGCAGTCTCCCCTGACCATTTTCACCGATGTTTTCGGATGTGCAAGACCATCTTCGATCGTTTGTACCATGGCGTCCAGTCCCATAATGACTACTTTGTCTTGAAGAAGGACGCCATGGGAAAGATTGGCTTCACTAGTTACCAAAAGTGCACGGCGGCACTCCGGATGCTTACATATTGCACAGACGCTGATTCGTGGGATGAGTACATACGGATGTCTAAGAGCACATGGGAAGATGCCATGGTCAGGTTTGCAACCGCCAGGGTCGAGGTGTTTGGACCTCAGTACCTGAGAGAACCAACTGTGGCAGACACCGAGAGACGCTTGGCATTCTCAGAAGCAAGCGGGTGACCAAGTTTGCTTGGATCTCTTGACTGCATCCATTGGAAATGGAAGAATTGCCCGAAGGCTTTACAAGGGTCATATCAGGGTCATGTTAAGAAGCCCACCATCATTATTGAAGCAGTTGCATCATATGATCTTTGGATTTGGCATGCTTTCTTTGGCATGCCCGGGTCTCACAATGACATCAATGTGCTACAATGATCACCGTTGTTTGCGAGGCTGACTGAAGGAAAAGCTCCTCCTTTCCACTATGCGGTTAATGGACATGAGTACAATATGGGGTACTATCTGGTTGATGGTATCTATCCTCCGTGGGCTCCTTTGTCATCACATCTCTAACCCAGTTGGTTAGAAAAAGTCTCACTTTACCCAAAGACAAGAAGCAGCTAGAAACGATGTCGAGGGGCCATTTGAAGTTCTGCAGGCCCGTTTAGCAGTTGTTTGTGGACCTACTAAACAATGAGGTCCGGAGACCTTGTGGGAGGTGATGACATGTTGTGTGATTATGTGATCGTCGATGATGAGGGCGAGGATGTTGCCGTAGCTCTAGAATTTGAGAACATGGGTGATCCTATCAAACTTCCAGAACAGAATCCGGCCACATTTGAATAGTTTATTCAAATGCATTAACAAATTCGGCATCGACTAACTCATGAGGAGCTCAAGGAAGATCTGATTGAGTATCGGTGGGCGGTTAAAGGGGATAACAATGTTGGAATGTAATACTTGAACTTTTTAAAATTTGAACTAGTGCTGCATGCGTCTATTTAAATGTCTGTACTCTATGCATGCATCTATTTGAATGTGCGGACTTTAAAAAATTGTGGGAGACCGGATGTATGCGGGTAGCGCTGGATGGCGGCCCACCGCATCCGTGTCCGTGGACTGGCCCCCCTAGTTCACGGACGAATGCGGGAGAAAATTTGCGGGTCGCCGTTGGAGATGACCTAAGGTCATAATCGACTAGAAGAGCTTTCAAAAAAAAATCAAGTAAAAGTTCTATAAGGGTTCTCCGTATTGTAGGTCATGCATCATTTGCTCAAGCTAATTATTTAGCAGCAGGGAGAAGTTTATTTGTAAATGTCTTTTTAGGCGGGAGAAGTTTATTTGTAAATGCACATAGCTATCTTTGTAGTAACCAAGATATTACCGCAACAAACAGAAACTTGATTCCCGGAAAAGCTCTGTTTTTATATGACAGGATACTCCTATCTACTTGAAAGCTGCTCGGAAAGTAGATTTTGTGATGTATGACCACGACAGAAATCCACTAATTCAGCAGGCCACCCACAGTCACAGCTACTGAAAAGCGCCAAACCATCCCCGAAAAGAGCCGGGGAAATTTAAATTGAACAGAAATGCCTAGAGATCGATCCATGTCCCTATCAAGGTATTAGTGGGTCGGTCAACCACCAAAGGTAATTTAGAGGACCCTGGAAAGGTCATTTTCAGGAAATTTGATACCATCTTGATTTGCAATTGACCTATGTGATTATGACCTACTAAACCAGTCATGTCAAGCGACAAGGTGCTCCCTCCGTACCAAAGATAATCCTACATTTTTCTCTAAAATAGATCGATCCCAGTCACGATCGACCAACCCATGGCCATATGACAATGACTTCACTACGAGCTCGTGCAGGTAAACATAATGTGAACTGGGCACCAAAAGAGTACGCTGAAGTAGCAACGGAGTGTACGTGCGCGAGATTGACAACGACAGCGCACGCTAGGTGTCTTCTCGGTTTGTCAGGTACCAAGGTCGATCGTCGATGTGTACTACGTTGCCATGATCGATCGAACTGCAGAACAATCTTCCGAGTCACTTGTGCCAGAAGAACCACAACGGTCATCGACACTGCCTCTTTGGCCGTGCCTGCCTTGCACTGCACAAGCTCCCGGCTTGTAGTGCGGTCACTGCCACCGCGTACGTACTTACTCTCGCTGCGTGGTCGCTGTCGTCCAAACTCATGTAGTACGTACCTACTCTGGCTGCGTGGTCGCTGTCGTCCATACTCCGAAGGTGTACATGACCGCGCATGGGCATGGCGCACGTGCAGAAAAGGCAATGCGCACAACGACTGCCGGGCCGTATGCGCGCGGCCGGCACGTACGGCAACTGCCAACTGTCCATCTCCCTGCCGGTACGAGCCTACATTCGTTACTCTGTTTGATTGAATCGCACGAGAGCTCGTACCTCTCAACTCCCGAAAAAAAACAGAGCACGAACATTCGTTACTGCTGCTAGTGTTCTCCACGGCCTGGTGGCCGATGAGCTCGTGGGCTGGTGGCCCAGTTTGGGCGATCCACCTCTCTATTTTCTTTCCTTTGTTTTTTCTTCCGTTTTACCATATGGTTTTTTGCCTAAAAACACATACCGTTTTCTTCCAAAAATCCGTTGCTCCATTTTTTATTGATTTTAAAAACATGTAGCAGCAAAACCCATTTTTTTATAATTTAAAAAATGATCATATGTTTTAATAAATATTCTTGAAAAACAATTTGTAAGAATTTCGTAAATGTTCACAAATTTTAAAAATGCTATGAGATTTTCCAAACAGGCAGAGTACTTTTTGTAAAAAATTCTTAGAGTTTAAACAGTATTCACAAAATTTAAAAGATTGTTCACAAACCTAACAGAAATCGCAAAATAACTATTACAATATTGTTAATTACAAAAGACGTGTGTACCCGTTCGCCCCTGAGAGCTCCCACAGGTGATTATGGTTCCCCCGCCTCCCGTCGCCGTCGCCGCCGAACTGCCCCGCCTCTGTGGCCTTCGGGCCGTGGAGGCGCGGTGGATCTCGGTCCTCATCGGCGGGAGGGTTCCGTTTTCTGGTGTTAGGGTCAAGGTTTGTTGGGGTGGCGCTCAGATGGTGGCGGCGGCGCCTCGTTCAATAAAGTCTTCCCGGCTTCAGTCCCATCTAGGAGGCGACGTCGAGAAGCTTGTGGAAGTGGTGTGGTTCTCGAGGATTTCTTTTGGCTGTGGGGATCTCCGGATCGTCAAGGAGTTTCATCGACGGTTATTCCTTCTTCTTCGTCTTTGGGACGGATGTGGTCTTCTAGACCCGTTCGACGACTTCCCGTCCGCAACCAACAACGTCAGGCCCGCTCAGGGTGGAGCGGCAACGTCGGCGCGCCGTCGACACTGTCTGGAGGTTGAAGACAAAGGGCATCTCAAGGATTTTGTTGTAATTTTCCTTTTTGTTGAGGTGCTTTGTACTGTTCGATCTTTCTTTTAATGCCAAGGTCCATTTCGCAAACAAAAAAATTTCAAAAGAATTTTCATAATTAACAAAAATATGAGTATTGTCGGAGTCAATTAAAATCAGAACTTGTTGATTATGTTTTAGATTCTTTAATTGTGATGATTTGCTCGATAATGTATTTATTGACAGTTCCATTTCTGCGAATGGTTCCTCCTGTGCTTCGGTTGCATCTAGCATTTCATCAAACAAAGAGCTCTTTGTGTTCTGCTCCCAACGCTTGTAAGGATTCTCCATCTGGAGATTTAGCACAAGTCTGCTGAGGAGTGAACTTCTCTCCACAACCAAAAAGACCATTTGCCCGAAAGTGCCAGCCCTTCTATATTCCCTGAGTTGTCTTGCTTTCCACGGATCACATGCAAGAGTTGTTGTGGGTTTGGTTTAGATTTCTGAAAGGGTGTGGCTAGGTCTCTGTCGGCTGAGATTTAATCAAGTCCCAGTCAAGTGACATAACATCCAAAAGAGAAAAAGAAAAAACTGATTTTTTTTTGCACGGATCTTAATAAAATATCTCACGGATGTAGCAACTGAGACTTAATGAAGTCTCAGTCGACTGAGACTTAGCAAGACTATTTCTGAAAACTGTTTTTGCTTAAGACTGGTCTGCTAGGTCTCGCATGACTCAAAATGTTCTCCTACACTTCAGCATATGTGGCTGCAACACTAGCAGTAGTTGCTATCTGCTGCTCGCAGTTCTTCCTTCAATCCTAGCAGAAACCTTGTCACCAGAAAAATGTGATTGATAGAGGACTCATACAACAACAACAACAACAACAACTGATTGAGTTCCATTTGTACTCTCCTATTGAACCAGTCTGCTTTAACACCATCAGTGCTTTCATTTTGTTGCGGTTTACATTGATGTCGAACTCCTACATTGTTGCATTTCCAAATTATGTACAACTATATATAATAAGCCACTGATGACTTAGTTTGTACGTAGGTACCAGTTTGCAGCATTCCCCGTCATGCATGTGAAGTGCTGAACTGCACTTACTAGACAGTGAGGGAATGTAGTCAATGTACGTGTGTTTCTCACACTTTCACGTGCCTAGAGGCACAGATGACTCCACCATGTGCGCCCGCATCTTCTTGGCAGGCGGCGGGCGCTGCGGCACAGCGACGAAGACGGTAGTCAGGTCGCTCGGCACAGGGTAGAAGAAGAGCCGCTGCTGCAGCGGCCCCCGCTTCCATGTCGGAGCCGGCGCTGACTTGCGCGGTGCCGGCGGGCACACCGTGGCCGGCAACAGCGCGCTGTCGGCCGTGGTCGGCGTGGTGAAGCTGTTCTCGTCGCCGGCAGTGGCGCAGCCGTCTCGCGGCCCAATTACTCCACCCGTGGCCAGCGGTGTGGCGAAGCCGACGTTGACGCCGTCGTCTTGCTGCAGTGGCGCTATGGGCAGCATGGCCATGGCCCATGGGGTCGCTTGCCTTGTGCGTAACGCAGCCCGTGTCGGCGGCAGCGTCGTCCTCCTCCCCTCCTCTTGCCGTGGCCGATCGTGCACCGCTCGCCTTCGGTGTGACGCAGCCGGTTTCGGCAGCGCCATCGTCCGCCCCCGGCCCTGCAGTAGCCCGCGCGCTGCCCACGGCCGTCTGGATCGGCCGGAGCGCCGCCAATTCAGAGTTTTCCGCGACGTCGAGGCCCATGGAAGCTGGTGAGCGCGCGCAGATCCCACTGCTGCTCTAGATCCTCTCTCAAGGGATCCAAGAAATAGTTTATGCGAGAGATCGGATTGCCTGAGACCTGGGGAGCTAGCCAACAAGGAGAAGCAAGCAAGCGAGGAACAGAATTATATGCAGGCAACAAGCAAAGGCCGGGCGCATGTGTTATATAGATCATGAGAGAGAGAAGAGAGAGAGTGTGTGAGAGTGTCTCAGGAGGAGTAAATAGCATAAAACTACTACTTTACAGGCTAGGGTTCCAAAAAACTACCGGTTTTTAATTTTTCTCAGATAACTATCAAATGAGTGGTCGGCTGTTTCAAAAAACCCAAATCGCCGAGTGCTTATCAATTGATCACGATTATGACAGGTCAGGCCCACACCTAAACGAAGCGTTAGTTTGACTGTTAGTTTGACCGTTAACTGACATGTGGGGCCCACATGTCAGTGTCTCTTCTTATCTTCCTCTTCTCCTCTTTGCCTCCCTTCTCCTCCACTCTCCCTGCTCGTCAAGAACAGCACAGAACCGCCATGGCCGCCGACCACACTCCACGCCGCCGTCCTGTGCCACGTCCGGCCACCGCCCTATGCCACTTCGAGCCCCCCTCCGCTGCTGTTGATGGTAGGAGCTCGCCGGAGCTCCTGGTGGCAAGGTGGAGACGAGGAGGCATACCAGAGGCCGGCGACCCTGCCGCGCGCGCCGTCTGGAGTCTCCGCCGAGCGCCATGGGGCTCCGGCGCGGGTCACCGCGCTGCCGCGCGCCATCGGGAGGCGCTGAGGGCCGCCGCGCCGCCCGCCATGGGGCTCCTCTCGGGTCACCGTGCCGTCGCCCGCCATCTGGACCGGCTGGGGGTCGCCGCCCGCCATGGGGAGCCGGCGCAGAGAGGCGGCCACTGGCACTGCGGCGTCGTGCAGCACGGCGACGTCATGCAGCACAGGTCGGTGGGGGGCATAGATAGGCAGGGAGAGAAGGAGGTGAGGCGAAGGAGCGACCAGGGTTGAGCCCCGGTGATCACCGGCGGCGGGCGCCAGGCGGCTCGCTGGCCGGAGGAGGCGGCGTCGCGAGGTTCGGTCAGGAGAGCTCGGGGGCGAGAGGAGTAGCGCCATGGCTTCCCTGATCTGGAGCAAGGACCAGATTGCTTTTTGCAGAAAAATGCAGGGACCTGATTGCTTTTTTAAATTTGTGTGCAGGCCCACCCCTAACGGTCAAACAAACGGTCAAATAATCAGAGCTCTTACGCGTGGGGCCGACCTGTCATAATCGTGATCAATTGATAAGCACTCGGCAATTTGAGTTTTTTGAAACAGCCGACCACCCATTCGGTAGTTATCTAAAAAAAATTAAAAATCGATAGTTTTTTGAAACCCTAGCCTGTAAAGTAGTAGTTTTATGCTATTTACTCAAGGAGGATTGAGAAGGGCAGTGCAAATTGGGTGGCGCAAATGATTGTGGGGGGAATGCATGAGAGGGTGCTGAAACTCTTGGATCGAGTAGATCGCATGTTCCACATCTCTCTCTCTCTCTTACAGAAAAAGGGTTCAATACGGATCAGATCAGACGGATGAGGCCAACTCCACGCGCACGACGCCAACTGGACGTCCGTTTTGTCCGGATTCTGTCCGTTTGGGTAGGGCAATGGGGTCGTGTCTGGACCTTTCTTGGCATGCGCCGGCCGTGCGCCCAACGCGCGGACACATCCTGTCCGCATACATTTTTCTTTTCAAACACGTATCTTTTTTCATCATTGATTTTTTATGGTGGAAGTACATCACCAAATTTTGACTAGAAAAGCAAGCCCAAAGAAAATAAGAATCACAAGAAGACATTTTAGAAGATAACCAACTTCCATAACTGCTCCCATAAGTTGGATTAGTGTCTTCTCGATGCATTCATTGTTGATCTGCGGAGGTTCGATCTTGTGTGCTTCTTTCTTCTTCGAGTCTAAAGAAGTAGATGTTGCTTTCTCGCATCTAGTCTCATGTCTAGCCTCTATTCTAGCAACAAGTGTACTAGTCTCATCTGTAGCCTCTATTCTAGTTAAAAGTACACGAACATCTACTAAATTGCGCTCTATCAATATATCGATATACTCTTCTTCCCAATACCAAAAGTTGCATCCATTCTACACAATAAAAATTTAAGTTAGCACAATTAGTCAAATCCGAGAGCACAACCGAAGCTAAGTAGCACATACCCCATCGGTTGAGCACTTGATGAACACCCATCCGGGATGTTCCGGCGTTGTAGACACGCGGCGCAAGACCTTCTTTGGGCAGTCGTAGCACTTAATGAGTGCCAACGGTGCGCCGACGAGTTTTTGGGCCAGCAACGAGCCCGGCCGATGGCCATTCGTGTATCTGCCGGTGAACCGCCAACGGTGTAGATCCGAGCGGCTAGAGGCGGAGTCAGTACCTGCATGCGGCCTTGCGGCCTAGCCGGGGCCTTCCGTCCTGATGCCCGGCCAGTCCATGGCACGGCGCGGCCTCCCACAGCCGGGCGAGCTCAAGCCCGGCCGGATCCGCTCCAAATCCGACCGCTGGGTGCGCAAATCAGATGGCCGTGGTTGGGTAGCTCGGGGGCGTCGAGGGAAAGGGGTCTGGGCGAGTGCGCGTCCGAGCTGCACAGCGGCAATGGCAGCGACGGCGGCGGCGGCGAGGGCAAGAGTGGCGAGGGTGCGGCTGGAGCGCTCGGTGGAGGGGGGAGGGGGCGGATAGAAAAAGGGAGGCCTGTGCCACCGACGGGTGGGCCAGGGGAGGACAAGCGCACGCGGACCGCCCGTCCGCGCGCTGTCCGTTTCACCTCAAAGGCGGCCCAAACTTGGGCCGGGGATGGGTCGAAAGCGGAAAGAAAACGGACAAAAGTTCGTTTGCGTCCGCGCGCTGGGCTGTCTGATATGTCCGTTTTGCCCAAAACGAACGCACTCGGACATGATGGGGTCGCGCGCTGGAGTTGGCATGAGGAGCAGCAAGAAGCGGAAGGATGCCGGCAGGCACGCTGCTGGGGCCGGCTGAGCATGAATTTTCACTGCCCCAGGAATAAGTTCTATGCACCCTGCTCTGCCATCTTCAGCCCCCATTCCCGCAGTGCAAGATGCAACTACAGTTGTTTAAGGACAGTGATTAATGTATACTTAATTACTAGTACTACTGAGTAGAATGTTGTTCCTACCTACCTACAGCTGCATACAGGTGGTGCAGAAGCATGTTTACAGCAGCACAGTGAAAGTGAAGTTAATCTACTCTCCAAGGCACGTTCGTCTGCATTGCTATAGAATAGCACTAGTACTAGGACGATCCATGCATGTTCTGTATTTGCTGGATTAGCTAGGACAGCTATGGTTAATTGCCGCCATGTGTATTGCTTGTTAGCAGATGGCTCCCATGAATTTTGCATCGCTGGGTGCTTTCTGTACACATGCATGGATCTGTCCTATTACCACCGACTAGAAACTAGTATATTTTGATACTCATCAGATTTTCTAGCACAATTAGTACAGCTGCAAAAAATTGAAGATTGGATTAGATTACAGACCCATTTAAAACAAATGAATGACGATGCAGGAATCCAATGCGACAAGTTGCATTGGCAGTAAGAAGAAGAAGAAGAAGAATGGTGATGCGTAAGCTGAAATTTACTTTGATCTATCAAACACCACAAGCATCACATATTTGTTTAAACATCATCTCTAATATAAGCAGTAACGTTTCATAGATCATATAAATAAATAAAAACATGAGAGACAATATGTAAAAACTCGTTAAACACTAGCCACACAACCAAATGTTTCAACGTATCGACAACAAAAGTCAAATCTCCGACATTCATCCTTTTTATCGTCAACTGTGCGTTTACATGAACAGTCTGGTATCGTGTGTATGGACAGATGGGCGCGCCGCGCGTTTGCATGGCGTGGAGTCTCATGTACTGATCTATATAAATCCCTTATGGATAAAATGAAATTGGTAGTGTAAAAAAATCATGAACAAACTAAATCTGAAGTTTTCAAGGAAGGAAGAGGGTTTTTTCCTTTCCTTTTCATTTTTTATTTTTCCTTTTTTATATTTTTTCAATTCATGAATGATTTTTCAAATTTTAATATATCCAAACTTCATGGTTTTTATTTTTTAGATTTACCTACAATTTTAAACTCAATAAGATTTTTGAAATAATGAATATGTTCACATTCATGAAGAGTTTTGAAATTCATGAGCATATTATAAGTTTGTGACCATTTTTTAAATCACGAGATTTCAAAATCCATGAACATTTTCAAAATTTGAAACTATTTCTAAAATAAAAAACATATATTTTGTAAAATACTTTTAAAAATTCATGAAGTTTTTTACAGATTTGTGTACATTTTTCAAAGTTTTATGAACTTTGTTTACAATAATATATTGCTTAACATCAAAGATTGATATTCCATTTTTCTTTAAGCAGGACCTACCGATTTTTTGAAGCTGGTTCTTTTTCGGAGGGAACATCAGTTTTTTCCTCAAGCGGGAGTTATAGGCCGGCCCAGCAGAGCGTTCGACTACCCATAGTGGGAGTAACATTGATGACACCTAAGGATAAAAGATGATGTGGTGGCTAATTAATGAGGAGAGAGACAAATTGAGTAACATAGCTAATTACTCACACAATGAGTAACATCACACATACTATGACAAGAAGAGTCTACAACCTAATAAAAAAAGTGTTACATGACATCATAGATATGTTACTCCACACTATAGAGATAGTAATATAGACTAGTAACATATGCATGTTACTAGTTTAAGTTACTCCCCACTATGGGTAGTCTTATAGCGAGCTCCTGGCTAACAACGACAATAATACTACGTTATTCTCAAAAACCAAAAAACTGACTAATGAAGGCTAATAATACTACGTTAATCAAACACCAAACAACGGCGAAGATGTAATGTGTTTGTACCTGACGCCACAAGGGAGCTTTTTGGCAAATTTCTCATATTTGCTTATTAAAGTAAAAGGTGAAATTTTGGTCCCTCGACAATTGCGAATGTAAAATCAGTCCCTCAAGTCCAATACCAGAATTTTGTTGTCCCTCAAGATTAAAACCATCTAAATCATGTCTGGTGCGCCATTTTGAAAGCAGTTTTACTGATGATGTGGTGAGAATTTCACACACGTATGTAGCAGCACAATTAGCAAACAAAATTGGCTAAAAGGGGGGAACAGAGAGATATTTGCAAATAAAATTACAGGTATCCAAGACGACAGAGCAATAAAATTTGCAAATAATAAATCCATAAGCGTCCCCTCCGGCAAAAAAGGGATCGCCCCCGCGTCGCTCCTTCACGGGCGACTCGGGAGGCCCCGAAGCCTTGCCCTCCGGTGGCTCCTCCTCCCCTTGTTCTTTCCCTCGTCGCCTCCTCCTCCGGAGGGGGTCGCCGGCTTGCCGTGCACCCGCCAGTGAAGGGGGCGGCGAGGCCTTCGATTGATCCCATGCCTCGGGTGAGGGCCTGAGGCGGTGGCCTCCAATAATGAGGACGGCGTCCGTCCGTCGGTGGTGGGCGTTCGTCAACGCGGTAGGCCGGACTTCCTTTGCTGCTTGGGCAGCGGGGTACCGATGGATGGCGTTCCTGGCGTGAGGCGGTTCCCCGTGCTCCTCTCGCTAGATCGGTGGCGGACCAACCTAGCACGCGGATATCCCCATCGGGTGATCCAGATCTCCAGCGTCCATGCTCGGAACTGCTGGAGGCGGTCTTGATTGGTGCCGGGGTAGGAGCTTGTCCGAGGGAAACCTCTGGCCGACTGCCATGTCGTCGATGGCGCTCCGGCGTCATTCCTCTCCTTGGTGGCGACAGTGAGGCCAACTCCACCCTGCTCCCTCCTCTCTCTTTGCCCGGGTGAAAACCCTAGTTTCCCGTGAATGGGCGGCGGCGCCGCCATGGCGTCGTCACCTCCTTGGAGGCACCGCCTTGGACATTGAGATGGAGGGTGTGCGCGGCGAGTACAGATGGTTCCTACTGCCGGAGGTGGTGGCAGTGTGGCATCTATCGCGTCAGCGACGACGGGTGTCGACGGCGTGGCGTAGCGGGGTCTCGGTGATGGACGTGTGTTGATGGACGGGTGCAGGGTGGTGGCACTGTCTGGCGTCGTGATGCCGTCGATGGTAGATGTGTATGGCAAGATCTATGCAGTGATTCCTCTTGAAGACGGGATGGCGTAAGATGGCGACGGCGGATCTTAGAGCGTTCGCATGCGGTGCACGTTATGGGACGCCTAGATCGGTTTGGGCTTTAGGCCACCGGATTAGATGGTGACTGTTATGCGGACAGAGCACATCTGTATACTTGTAAGTGTGGCGACTGTGTTCACCTAAAAAGTGGCTTTGAGTTGATCCTTGTATTCATTTTGTCAGGCTCTGGTGAATAATTAATAAAGATGATTGTGTGCATCATGCTATGAAGACGCCGGGGTAATCCTCCTTTTCGAAAAATAAATAAATCAACAAACGTACGTATTATGGCGTAGCAGAAGCTCACAGGGACTTGGGGCATGCTGCATGAATGCACCGGCAGCTAGCGCATCACGGCGTGAGACAGGAGATGCGCCCCCTGGCGCACCCCGGCGCGATCGAAGGGAAGAGAAGCGTGCGGCGCCGTTTTTAGCATGTGCATGCAACTGGTCACCCACGTACTCCTTCCGTCCCAAAATTCTTGTCTTAGATTTATGTAGATACGGATGTATCTAACACGTAGCCACGTCGAACGGCATTCAAGCTCGGCCTGCAAAATTTTAATGGCCGCTACGCTGCCATGTCTTGTGAGGCGCAGGGGGACACACCACGCTCCTGCACGCTTAGCACGCGCCTGCTGCATGCCCGATCTCACCCTTGCATCGCAGAGCATAACATATACTATGTGTGTGCGTGCGCGCGCATATATGGATTTTTGCTGTTTCTTTGTATGTTGGGATGTTCGATCTCTAGCCACTAGTCAGATGTGCAGACCAGGATTACAGTGGCAGAAAGAGAGAAACAAACCTGGAGCTCTTGTGTTTCAGTATCACTTTTGCACAAAAGAAGCTTTTTCCACAAACAGAGACACGCAGTTAGTGTCAAAAGCCGCTAGGCTCTTTCTGCCTCTAGATCCCTCTGTGCCTCTGCACAGACCTCCTTGGGCACATGCTACCCTTTGATTTACCTTGTGGTATTTTTTTGCTGTTACCAAGTTAACCAACGTGAGGTTAATGGCGACATAACGAAACAAACAAGTTAGTTCTACGCCTTAACTAGACATGGACCAGTAGGAGTACCCGATAGCTATCTAGGAAGACAACAGGGACAGAAGTGTGGTGTCCGCTGTCAGTCTAGCAAAATGATGGGGGAACTAAAATCAATCGAGCAATGAATGAATATAGATGAGTACGAACGTAGGAGTACATTCGAAATTCAAAGTACATTTGCCTCCAAATTTTTTGACGTTTCCCTTGGCCTTTTTGCCTGAAGAGCAATGTTAGATGGCCTCCTTGAATGAATAATCGGCCCATGCATCTGCCATAGATGAGATGCTTCTGTGGGGTCAGGTGCCCATAAGTTTCTTCTCATCATCGCTGCCTGAAAGTGAGAGGGACCAAATCAGTAACCACAGGGCAACCACTGTTGCTGGCTATAGCGGACAGGATTGCCAACTAATCTTCATTTCTTTCTTCGTTGCCATTGATCATCATGTACTGTGGACCACCCTGCAGAGACCTCCTGCTGCCCAGATTCATACGGGTTTATAGTCCGTGTAGTTTTGTGAGTAATTCGGTGGTTGAATTATATACTCTGATTTAATTCCGTGTCTGTCTCAAAACTTTCACATGGTCTATTCAATTCAATTCAAGGAATTTTATTACTGGGTTACACTTATTTGGGGTTTCTAGCTACGTGCCCAATATAGATTTTCTTAGTAAATTCTAGGTTTTCATCTTGTTTGACATTTTTGACAAGAATTAGCATATTTAAGAGATATTCACCCGTCTTGTGCCACAATTTTACCATTTAAAAAAAAATGAGCATGTTTTGTCAAGTTGGTCCTACCTATCAGAGTACACGCGGGGCATGCCACGTAGACAAATTTACTTTCGCAGTTGGTTACTTCACACGCTCTTTTTTGTGCGAAAAAAGAAAATAAAATACTTCACAAGGAACAGTAAATCTATTTAGGGCGCAGATGAGTTCCAGTCGTTTTTGTTCGGTGGTCTCGGAATCCTGATGTAATTTTTATCATATTTGTGATGCTTTGTACTTCCGATTAACTCTTATAATAGAGCTGATGCTTTTTACACACAAAAAACTGAAATGCAATTGCACTTTTTTTGCAATTGCAACAAATACAAAACTTCAAAAAATACAAATCAATAAAAATGCAACATTAAAAACAAACAAAAACCCAATTTTTTTAAAGAGTGACTATAACATTGGACAAAAGGTGGTTGAAACTCAAAAAATGTTCATCGCCCATGTGTTGATAATTCGGTATAATTCAATTGCCGTATATATATGGGCCACGGTTACTTAAACTTATTGTCTGGTATTTGCCCGGAAATCCCTTTTGGAGCTCAGGCTCCAGTGAGGCCTCCAAATTCAAATTTGAAATTTCATTGAAATTCATATTTTTACATTTCAAAAAATTCTGAAAAAAAATACAAATATACATGAAGGCATAATACACATGTGTGTAAATTTTTGGTTCAAAATACATTGAAATGAGGGCTGTGCAAAAAAGACAAATCTGGGGCTGTGTAACACATGATACTATTCATCCTGCCAGGCCATGAATTTGTCTTTTTTGTAAATGTCACAACTCAAGGTATTTCATCATGAATTTTTACATACATGTGAGTTACATCCTTACATACATGCATATTTTTTTCAGAATTGTTTGAACCATAAAAATTTGAATTTGAATTTTTTCAAAAATAAAGGTCTCCATGGAGCTCCAAAACGCCTTTCTCGTGATTTGCCAGCCAACCATGCCATACATGCAAGTCAGGCATATTCAATGAGGAGTACGTACAAACTGTGGCTCGATTATACATCGTCCCTACGCAGGGAGGCCATGGGGCTGGCCGCTGCTATTGATCTGAAAGGAGAAATTGATGAACGCCTGCAAGGTCCAAAGAGCAGTACTCTCTCTGTTCGGAATTACTTGTCTTGGAAATGGATGTATCTAGAACTAAAATACGTCTAGATACATCCATTTCTGCGACAAGTAATTCCGAACGGAGGGAGTACGTAGTACTAGTACATTTCTTTTGACGTACTACGTTCTATGGTAGGTTGTTGTACGTACACGGTACATTCCAGTATGACAGCACGTACAGTCAAATGTGCACGGTTCTGATGGTCAGGTAATTATTCCACAACTTCAGATGCACAATGATTAGTTCAGTCGTCTCTTCATACTGGGTGTGTACCGTGTACGTATGTACTATCGACGTACACGAGTCAAGCTCACCTCTGCACCATGCATGCCCACCAGCTAGAGAATTTGTTACCGATTCCTGTCAAAATAATCCTCTCCTAGAAGCAGAAATAAGACGAAATGCTGAAATTTGTATGTATTCCAGTAAAGTAAGACAGGCGATATCTCTGTCTCCACCAGATCTGGAACCCGTAAAAAAAGTGAAACAGACGGCTAGCAGGGTTAAAATAGTACTCTACGTAGATAAACAATGTTGTGCGCCAGGGTACAATCACTGAATCGCACAGCAACTGAATATAGATAATTTATCTGAAGTCATCTTTACTCAAAGCAGTCCAGTGACACCCACGTCGCCGTGCCTGCTCGCCTAAAATCTACCACCTCAACACCGTAAACAGCGTACTACGTGCAGTGGCACAGGATAGCTATGATTTGAAAAAGAAAAACAAGCTGATCGATCAGGACCACCCACACTTACCACTACCATGCATGTATCTCTCTCTACGTGTTCCCGCCATAAAATAAGCTCGACATGATCCAGATTCACACTAAAGGCCAAGTGGTAGTTGTACAAAATGTATAGTATTGTAGTGTACGATATGATGTAGGTTCGCCACCTACTGCATGCTTTTGTTTCTTTACGTTTCATGGCAGGTGCGCGTGGGCCCTACGTTGTAAGAAAAGGATACTATCATACACTGCCACATGCTACGTACGTACGCGACTGGACTGGGGGTAGTAAAGGATATAGTACCGGTACATACATGAAAAGGTGGCTTGAAATAATCAAAAACTAAGAATGGGTTTAGTTGGTTAAATAGAAAAGGTTCCAACCTTAGCCCCTCCCCCCCCCCCCCCCCCCCCCCCCCCCCCCCCCCCCCCCCCCCCCCCCCCCCCCCCCCCCCCCCCCCACAACACCCCCGGGGCAGAGTGGGTCTACTTAGCAAAATGGCATGTTTTCACATCTAACTTATGGCACAAATTCTAAAATTTCGAGTAAAATGAAGCAAAAGATAATTGCGGTGCTTTTATCATTGATACATGCACGCACGGAAAACATACTTTTTAAATGAACGAGGCACATGTTGTCGAGGCTCTAATGTGCATGTTGTTTTACTTTTGTGCATAGTTAGGTCATTCCTAGTGTTCCACCTTAATTTACGCCATCTTCTAGCTTTCAAGATAAGATTAATGCCCTCATAGCATAGAACTAATGCAAAAATAAAAGGGAATCGTCTCTTATCTTATACATTATCTCTACACACAATTGAACACATGAATCATTAGTTATCAGGAAAGGCCCAGAGCCTTACTAGCCAGCAACACAAGTTGCTGGGCTAGCCGGCCCAAGCTTGAGATTCACCGGTTCTATTTAAATTTGGTGCATAGTTTCTCCTATGCCCAACTTGTTTATAGAATTGAGCATTGGCTCAGTGGTAGGGACCTTTTTTACTGTTCCAGGCGATCCGGGTTCGAACCCCCATTGTGTCTGCAATATGAGCTGCCGTTCTCATTTCTCCTATTACCAAATTCTGAGAGACTCCGCCCTCTCCAGTTTCATTTGATATTTTTATTTTGTTCATCATTCAATTAGATCAACCAATCTTGATAAAAGTGAAATCTGTTGTATTGAATTCCAACTTATGTCGGTATTTTAAGTCCGGCAGTGTTGTCGAGTGATAACATAATTTTGGAGAGGGTGCTTGTGGAGGATCTAGATGGTAAGACACGAGACAAAGGATTTATCCAGGTTTGGGCCCTCTAGGAGGAGGTAAGACCCTACTGCTGTCTTTGTAGATATTTTTATATGAGTGTTCGAAAATAGTTTCGAAGATTATTTTTTTGAATTGCTATTTTTCACGAAAAGTTTTCATCAGATCCATCTACAACCAGGTGTACGATGGTATTTCCCCATTCCCCATTGTGAATGGGGAAATACCCTTTGGTTGTTGGGTGTATATACAACTAATATGGAAAAATAATAATTAAAAAAGTAAAAAAAGTAGAAGTTTTTTTAGAATAAACTTCACTTTCTTTTGCACTAGTATATACATTTTCCCAAATAAAAACGAGCATTGACTTCAGGGCAAAAATATTTTATTTTTTTAGAGAAATCAACAGGTTTTTTTAGAGATCACTATTCACACTATTTTGGCCGGAATATTTGATTTTTTTAGAGAAATCAACAGGGTTTTTTTCTTTCTGGGGAATTTTTTACAAGTACAATGAAAGGTCAAGTTTATTTCAAAAATATTTTTAGAATTTTCATTTAATTACTTTTTTCATACATCAAAAGTTCCTGTCCATTGTGTATGTTCATACTCTCCGTGCGTGCATGCATGTCCAACTCCTGTCGACTCTCCTAAAATATAACCATGCACTATCCTAATTAACAATCACAGCTGTGGATACGGTCTGCTTTAAGTAACAATTAAGCTATGGCTAATCACCTTAACGATGGTATCTGGCGGCGATCAGTATGCTCCAAGGTCCAAACGTCCAAGGCATCAGATACCTTCTTCTTCCCGATCGATCGGTCTCACTTTTATATAAATTCAGAGCCCGGCTATGCATCAGAATAGGATCATACAAAAACAGTAGCAGTTCTAATGCAAGCATGAGAGGGAAAGAAATGAGCGATATCGGAATGATCAAGTGGGGTTTGCTTGCCTGGAAGCTCTACTGCAAGTGGCGTAGTCGTACTCGGCAACAGCGTCAGTCTCGGTGTCTACCGGAGAGAAGAGGGGGAAGAAACAATAAATATAAAGCAAACAGATGCATCATGATGTATGACATGGCAATATGCAGTGCTAGAGGTGACCTAATGCAGTACTAGGTGATACAGGCGAAGAGGGAAAACATCCGAGAATGTTTTCCCGGCGTTTGGTATTTTTCGAACAGATGAATCGGAGGGGACGGATACATGTTCGCTATGTTAGAGGCACGTGACAGGTGAACGGATGACATATTCGGATTCATCATATTTTTCTGAGCAATTTTCATATATAAATTATTTTCATCCGAGTTACGAATTGTTTTATATTAATTTTTTAAAGTTTTAAAAAATTTCTGAAATTATATTTATTTGAAAAAAGGCTAAATTGCTATGGGTACACATAAGTGTACCCAGCAAAGTGTACATAGGCTGACAGTGGGGTCCAGGGGCTGAGTCAGCATGTACAGTCAATAGTTGACCTAGTTAACGTTGACTGGTCAACAGAGTCAATGGGGCCCACATGTCATTGACAGGGACTATCCCAGTCAGCAGGTTTACTGGTCAACAGGATCCAGTGGGACCCATTAGTCAGTCACTGTTAGATTTAACACCGGTTAGTTTATTTAATTAAGTTAATTAGCAGTGGTGGGGCCCAATGGCAATGTCTGAACTAATTAATAGAGTTTAATTAATTTAACTAATTGCTAGAACGCGGGGCCACCTGTCAGTGGGTGGTTAGCGGTTAACTAGGGTGGCTAATCACCCGGGCCAACGAGTCAGGGACTCGGCCGGAGTTCAAACGCGATGGCACGCCCGGTGGTGTGCACCGGCGACCACAAAACGGCGGTAACTCGCCGGAATCGACATTCCGATGACCATTTGGGCAGCCGCGGGTTCCAGACGCAAGAGCGCATCAGATCGCATGCAGTGGTGCTAGCAGCGCGTACTGGCGGCGGCCGTAGAGATGAAAGACCTCCGTGAAGCTGCTTATATATCTATAGGGATAGATCGAGACACTTAATAGAACTTTCACAAAGCACATACCTTGACATAGTTCTGAAGAAGTTCAAAATGGACCAGTCAAAGAAAGGCTTCTTGCCTATGTTGCAAGGTGTGAAATTGAGTCAGACTCAAAGTCCGACCACGACAGAAGATAGAGAGAAAATGAAAGTCATTTCCTATGCCTCAGCCATAGGTTCTATTATGTATGCCATGCTGTGTACCAGACCTGATGTGTGCTTTGCCGTAAGTTTGGCAGGGATATACCAAAGTAATCCAGGAGTGGATCACTGGACAGCGGTCAAGAACATCCTAAGGTATCTGAAAAGTACCAAGGAGATGTTTCTCTTTTATGGAGGTGACGAAGAGCTCGTCGTAAAGGGTTACGTCGATGCTAGCTTCGACACAGATCCGGATGACTCTAAGTCATAAACCGGATACGTATTTATATTGAATGGTGGAGCTGTCAGTTGGTGCAGTTCCAAGCAGAGTGTCGTTGCGGGATCTATGTGTGAAGCAGAGTACATAGCTGCTTCGGAAGCAGCGCATGGAGGAGTCTGGATGAAGGAGTTCATATCCGATCTGGGTGTAATACCTAGTGCATCGGGTCCAATGACAATCTTTTGTGACAACACTGGAGCAATTGCCTTAACGAAGGAATCCAGGTTTCACAAGAGAACCAAACACATCAAGAGACGCTTCAATTCCATTCGTGAAAAGGTCAAGGATGGAGACATAGAAATTTGCAAAATACATATGGATCTGAATGTGGCAGACCCGTTGACTAAACCTCTTTCGCGAGCAAAACATGATCAGCACCAAGACTCCATGGGTGTTAGATTCATTACTATGTAATCTAGATTATTGACTCTAGTGCAAGTGAGAGACTGATCGAAATATGCCCTAGAGGCAATAATAAAGTTGTTATTATTATATTTCCTCATTCATGATAAATGTTTATTATTCATGCTAGAATTGTAATGACTGGAAACTTAAATACATGTGTGGATACATAAACAAATACCGTGTCCCTAGTGAGCCTCTACTAGACTAGCTCGTTGATCAAAGATGGTTAAGGTTCTAACCATGGACATGAGTTGTCACTTGATAACGGGATCACATCATTAGGAGAATGATGTGATGGACAAGACCCATCCGTTAGCTTAGCATATGATCATTCAGTTTATTGCTACTGCTTTCTTAATGTCAAATACATATTCTTTCGACCATGAGATCATGCAACTCTCAGATACCGGAGGAATACCTTGTGTGCTATCAAACATCACAACGTAACTGGGTGATCATAAAGATGTTCTACAGGTATCTCCGAAGGTGTCTGTTGAGTTGGCGTGAATCGAGATTGGGATTTGTCACTCCGTATGATGGAGAGGTATCTCTGGGCCCTCTCGGTAATACACATCACAAGAAGCTTGCAAGCAAAGTGACTAAGGAGTTAGTTGCAAGATGATGTATTACGAAACGAGTAAAGAGACTTGCCGGTAACGAGATTGAACTAGGTATGGCAATACCGACGATCGAATCTCGGGCAAGTAACATACCGACAGATAAGGGAAATACGTATGTTGTCATAAAGGTTCGACCGATAAAGATATACGTAGAATATGTACGAACTAATATGGGCATCCAGGTCCCGCTATTGGTTATTAACCGGAGAGGCGTCTCGGTCATGTCTACATCATTCTCGAACCCGTAGTGTCCGCACGCTTAACGTTCGTTGACGATATAGTATTATATGAGTTATGTGAGTTGGTGACCGAATGTTGTACAGACTCCCGGATGAGATCACGGACATGACGAGGAGCTCCGGAATGATCCAGAGGTAAAGATTAATATATATGACGATACTATTTGGTCTCCGGAAAGGTTTCGGAATGCACCGAGTATTTATCGGATCACCAGAAGGGGTTCCGGGAGGCCCTGGGAGTTTATTGGGCCAAACGGGCCAACGAGGGAGTGCACACCAGCCCACATGGGGCTGGTGCACCTCTACCTCATGGCACCGGCCCTAGGGAAGTAAAGGGAGAGGGCTGGCCCCTCTCGCCTTTTCTCCCACATGAGAAAAAGGGAAGGGGGGGCGTCACCCCCTCCTGCCTTCACCCAAGTGCCAGAAAAGGAAAGGGGGTGCGCCATAGGGTAGGCGCCCAAGGGGGCCGGCGGCCACCCTTGGGGCGCACCCTGGCTGCCTCCCCTCCCCCACCTATATATATACATGAGAGGGAGGGGGCGCCACACACCACGACAATCCCCAAGCCGTGTGCGGCGCCCTGATATGTCTCCAACGTATCTATAATTTTTGCTTGTTCCATGCTATTATATTATCATTCTTGGATGTTTTACAATCATTTTATAGCAACTTTATATCATTTTTTGGGACTAACCTATTGACATAGTGCCCAGTGCCAGTTGCTGTTTTTTTTCTTGTTTTTTACTTTGCAGAATATCAGTACCATACGGAGTCCAAACGCAGCGAAACTTTTTGGAGAATTTTTTTGGACCAGAAGACACAACATGGGCCAAAGAAGAACCAGAGGGGAGGCCCGAGGTGGGCACAACCCACTAGGGCGCGCCCAGGAGCCCAGCCGCGCCCAGGGGGGTTGTGCCCCCCTCGGTGGCCTCCCGCACTGCCTCTTCGCCCTATAAATCCCCAAATATTCCAGAAACCCTAGGGGAGTCGATGAAACACAATTCCAGCCGCCGCAAGTTCCAGAATCACGAGATCTAATCTAGACACCATCACGGAGGGGTTCATCATCCTCATTGGTGCCTCTCCGATGATGCGTGAGTAGTTCATCATAGACCTACGGGTCCGTAGGCAGTAGCTAGATGGCTTCCTCTCTCTCTCTTTTCGATTCTCAGTACAATTGTATCTTGGAGATCTATTTGATGTAACTCTGTTTTGCGGGTGTTTGTTGGGATCCGATGAACTTTGAGTTTATGATCAGATATATATCCATGAATATTATTTGAGTCTTATTTTGATCTCTTATATGCATGATTATTTATAGCCTCGTATTTCTTCTTCGAATCTTTGGTTTAGTTAGGCCAACTAGATTGACTTTTCTTGCCATGGGAAGAGGTGCTTTGTGATGGGTTCGATCGTGCGGTGTTCTTTCCCAGTGACAGAAGGGGCAGCAAGACACGCATGTATCATTGCTATTAAGGATAACAAGATGGGGGCTATTCCTACATGAATAGATCTCGTCTACATCATGTCATCACTCTTATTGCATTACTCTATTGCTCCATGAACTTAATACACTAGATGCATGCTGGATAGTGGTCGATGTGTGGAGTAATAGTAGTAGATGCAGGCAGGAGTCAATCTACTTATCTTGAACGTGATTCCTATATATTGATCATTGCCTTGGATGTCGTTATAATTATTCGATGTTTTATCAATTGCCCAACAGTAATTTGTTTACCCACCGTGTGCTATTTTCTTGAGAGAAGCCACTAGTGAAATCTACGGCCTCCGGGTCTATTCTTTATCATATTTGCTTTGAGATATATTTTTATTCGCTTTTATTTTCAGAACTATTATTCCAAAAACCCAAAAATACCTTGCTGCACTTTTTTTCTTATTTATTTTAATTTGCATTTTATCGAGATCTATTTATCCAATCTACACAATTTTTATCCCGTCAACTTGAGAATTTCTGGCGCCGTTACCCGTAGAGGGATTGACAACCCGTAATAAGCGTCGGGTTGCAAGTATTTGTTCTTTATGTGCAAGTATCATTTACATAGTGTTGCTTGGTTCTCCTGCTGAATTGATTCCTTGGTTTCATAACTGAGGGAAATACCTACCGTAGCTGTACTGCATCATCCCTTCCTCTTTGGGGAAAGATCGACGTAGTTCAAGCGACATCACAAGGAATTTCTGGCGCCGTTGCCGGGGAGACATCACCAACATCTATCAGGTTCCTAATCACAAATCTCATCTCCTTGCAATTTACATTATTTGCCATTTTCCTCTCGTTCTCATCTTCCCCACTTCACAAAAAATTGCCGTTTTATTCGCCCCCTTTTTCGTTCGCCGTTTTCTCGTCAGATCTCTTATTTGCTTGAACTTGTCATCATGAGTGACTTTGGTATGGCAGAAGCAGATGATGGCCTAACTCCTAAAATTGGATGATCTGACAATCTGGATGCTTAAACTTTTGTTTTGGGGCAAGGGAATGTTATGGGGAAAGAACATATCCAAGAATTTTTCAATTGTGTTGGAAATTTGACTCTTGATGATGCTCCTATACTTAAAAGAACTAAATCTTATGCGGAAGCTATTTCAGCACTAGTTCTGAAACATGAAAATAGAATTATCCATACCCACCCTACCTTGTAGATATTGTTTTATGAGCTACCAGTTATAAAGGATCCTAAAGCAAAAAAGTTAGCTACACTTATTTTTATGAATGAATTTGACTACATAGTACGGGAAGCTAGGGAAATTTTTGTTTTTTATGGTATGAGCCATGAAAAACCGGTGATAAATAAGATCCTTTATAATAGTGATTATATGTTGAGACATTTGCTTGGAAATGATCAAAAAAATTATGAGAATTTTAAAAAGGAAATCCCCGTTTTAGATATAATCCAACAAGTTTTCAATGATGTTAATCAGCAATATTCTTGGATTGTTGCCGGAAATCAAAGGGGATACGTAGATGGGCAACTTGATAATGCTAAAATTTCTATGGATAATGTGTTTCAAGTTATTTTTGCAAAACCACCTGACAAGAACACATCTATGCAAAATAAGAAGAAAGACGACAATACTTGAATCTATGCATTATGCCTAGCTAGGGGCGTAAAACGATAGTGCTTGTTGGGAGGCAACCCAATGAATGATTTTTTTTGCCTTTTTCCTTATGTTCTTGAGTATTTGCACAATTATGCGTCTGTTATGATTGTGTTTTTATGTTTTAATTAGTGTTTGTGCCAAGTAAAGTCTTTGGGATAGCTTTGGTGATAGTTGATTTGATCCTGTTGAAAAACAGAAACTTTTGCATAAAGTAATAGAATTGTTTAAATTTACAGAAGATACGAAAAATTCTGAATTTTTTACACAGGATTCATACACAAATTTCCTATTTTTTCCTTATTGTTCAGAATTTTTGGAGTTAAAGAAGTATGAGAAAAATTCGCATCTTTACAGACTGTTCTGTTTTTGACAGATTCTGTTTTCTTTGCATTGTGTGCTTATTTTGATGAATCTATGGATTGTATCGGGGGTATAAACCATGGTAAAGTTAGAATACGGTAGATATAATGCAATAACAAAATTTGAATGTGTTTGCTACATGTCGGTGCAACAAACCCTGGGTCTGTTGCCCAGACCGTGCACAGGCCTGAGAAGGCAAGCTCGCAATGTCCAAGACTAGACCAAGCAAGGAGAGATCAGCTCTTCGAGGAATCAAAGGGCAGATCAAGAGGATCAAGACAAGCTAAATGAGCAAGACACCACAAAGAAAAAACCTCACTTGCCGGGCAGGCGAGCCTGGCGGGGACGAGGTGGCCCCGAAGTCGAGCCTCAAGACCATCCCGGCAGGCCTGCCGGGCGCTACGAGGGCAAAACTACCCCGCCAAGGCTCTACCGCTCCACCTCACAGCGACGCAAGTCATCGATCGGTGCAGTGTCAAGCTCCCAAGTGACTAAGTGGCTGTTATTTGGCATGTGGCAGTCACTTCCTATGGAAATCACCCCCAGATGACACCCGTCCAGAGACGTGTCAAGCAGACAGGCGAAAAGGTGGCCGAGCAGCCCCGCAAGGCTTGCCGAGCATGCCACGATGTGACACTAAGTGGCGCATTTAATGCCCTCTGCTCTGACTACAGAGTTAGGTATGATAGCACTGTTCGCTATCTAATCAGCACACAATGACTGATTTGCCACTGTGGTGACCCCTTGATCTATAAAAGGAGGGCCATGGCAACCATAGAAAGGATTCGGACCCTTGTACACTCGTATGCGCGTAGCTGCCCTCGCCCCGAGGCAACCCTGTCGGGCAAGAGCGCTGTGTTTCCACCACAATCTACCATCAATCCACCAAAGCAGGAGTAGGATTTTACGCCTCGCGGCGGCCTGAACCTGGGTAAAACTGCCCGTGTGATCTCTGCCGTGCTGCGCGACGTTCTCTGCTCTTTGTGCAATGTGCTCATCCCCCTTGCCGAACCACAAGGGGTTGATGGCCCCATAGGTGGCCATGGTTTCCCACGACATCTTTGGCGCGCCAGGTAGGGGGAAGTGCTTGCGCAAACCAGATAAGCGTACGTAGCGCGTCATTTTCATCATCTTCTTCATTGACGGCTCCATCATCCATGGCGCCCAAGAAGAAGCCCGGTGCTGCAGCCCATCCGTCCACTTCGAAGGCCCCGTCGCAGACGGCCGCCGACGCCGCGGGGGCTACGGGGACACATGGAGACATGGACGCTGTGGGGGACGTGGCCGGCGCAGGCGGCGTCATCCCCACCTCCCATGCGGCTGAAACGAGGGCAAAAGGTGTCGGGGAAGGACAACACCAACAGCATCCCAGCGGCCACGCTCCATGAGGTACGGGTGGAGAAATCATTCCGTTTGCACCTCTCCGCCCAGCTGAAGGGCACAGCCGCAGCGGTAATACTCGCTCTGGGACGAATCGCAACTCTCCTGCCGCACCCGCCGTGGGCGCGACCGCAGGGCGTGCGCCACTCCCGGAACGAGCTGCCCCAGCCGATGTGCCAAATAGAGCCACTGGCCCTCAAGCGCCTCCACCTCGTCACTATGCCAGCCTGGCGACGGGCTCACGATGACGAGAACACGGCGCAGCTACTACCGGCACCATGAGAAGCCAGGCGACCCTACGGTCTACGTCATCATCCATGCCAAGCACCGCTTCGGAGGCTATGGCGCGGGCCCAGCTGCTATTGAGATTTCCCCGGCAGCCGATCAGATGGATGAGTGGAGAGCCACCATTCAGAGCCTGATTCGTTTTGCCGAGGCGGAAGGATCACAGCGAGCTAGCCCACCAGGGCCTCCCCAGGCGACGACAATGGCCCGCGCTGCTGGCTGTGCCGAAGGGGCCGCCCCCACGGTGCAGTCCCCTCCGTGGCAGCCTGCGCAGGGGCCACGGCCGGAGCCACGCGATCAAGAACCCGATGACGTCTCGATGGCTTCGTCCGGCCCTCGAGCACGTCGTGACCAGCGGCAGGCCCAGGAAGAAAGGCGAGGGGAAGGCGCACGCATCACCATCGAGCGGCACCACGACACCCACCACCAGTCTAATAGGCGCAATGGCCTTGACGTCGACGAGCCCACTCTCGGTGAAGGTGGGTACCTACCTTTCGAGGTTGGGTGCCCCGCCTTCACTCGGGAGTTGCGGCAAGTCCGTTGGCCATCTCCCCGCATGTTCAAGCCGGAGATACCAGAGAAGTATGATGGGAGATTGAACCCGGAAGAGTTCCTGAGCATCTACACCATCGCTGTTCAGACTGCCGGGGGAAGAGATGAGAAGGTGTTCGCCAACTACTTCCCTTTGGCACTCAAGCCAAATGTGAGGTGTTAGCTAATGCACCTGCCGGAGAACTCCATTTTGACCTGGGCTGACCTGTGCCACGAGTTCGTTGGTGCCTTCACGGGCAGCCACCAAGAACCAGGGCGGCCAAGTGATCTGCAGCTCCTCCCGCAGAAGGAAGGAGAAAGTCTGCGGAAGTACATGCAAAGGTTCAGTCGAGTGCACAGGAACATCCCAGATATCCACCCGGCAGCAGTGATAGCCGCATTCCAGTCCAACGTGCGCAACCGCAGGATACGTTCCAAGATGAACGTGCGGCTGCCCAAGACTGTGAATGAGTTATACACTATGGTGGATAAGTGTGCTCGCATGGAGGAGGGAAGGCGACTTCCCGGTGAAGAAGATGGCATCGACATCGATTCAGACGATGACGACGAGGCCACCAGTCAGAAGAAGAAGAACAAGAAACGTAATAAGAAGCGCAAGGAGAAAGTTGTGATGGCCGTCGAAGGATCAAGCACACCTAGTACCGGCAAGAAGGCCAAGGCCGAGGCCCCCGGTAAGGAGGTTGCCGCGTGCACTGACTGCCGGGTGGCCGCGGCTGTTGAGAAGGCTGGGAAGGGTGATGGGCCGTACTGCAAGATCCATAGGATCAAGGGCCACGATCTTCAGGAGTGTCATCAGGTTGAGCAGCTCGTCAAGAAGCAGAGGGCTGAGTATGAGAAGCGTGATAAAGAGAAAAACCAGGATGGTGCTGGCGGGAAGGGCCGAGGCGGCGGAGTAAGTCACCCTGGCAAGGTTCCTCAGAATCAAGGGAAACCCGCCAGAGGCTGTAAGAAGGAGGATTGCAATGATGAGAGTGATGGAGGAGATGAAGAGGAAACCAGTGAGCAGGAGTTCCAGAAAGCCACTGACGCCCTGTGCATTGACGGGGATGCATCTCTGCACTCCTCTCACCGCCAACTTAAACAATGGGCGCGTGAAGTCAATGCCGTGGAGCCAGCGGCAGATTCTCGGAAGCCGCTCAAGTGGTCCCGCATGCCCATCATCTTTAACGAAGAGGATCACCCTGACCGCACCACCACGGTAGGGTGCTTGCCGTTGTTGGTTTCACCAACAATACGCAACCTCAAAGTCACAAAGATGTTGGTTGACGGCGGGGCTGGGTTGAATCTGATATCTCCAAAGGTCATCAGCAAACTTCAGATAGCAGATGGGGAGCTCAAGGTTACTGGCACGTTCCAAGGAATCAACCCCGGCAGGAGTCATCCTAAGGGAAAGATCACGCTGCCAGTGACATTCGGAGGGGAGTTAAACTACCAGACTGAGAAGATCGTGTTTGACGTGGTTGACCTCCCCCTGCCGTACAATGGAATCCTTGGTCGCCCAGCTCTGGCCAAGTTCATGGTGGCATCCCACCATGCCTACAACACCTTGAAGATGCCAAGGCCAATAGGAGTCATTTCCATTTCGTCAGATCAGAAGGACGCAGTCATATGCGTGGACAAGATGTACCGGGAGGTGGTCGCTGTTGAGGCTGCAGAAACCACAGCTCCTGCCAAGGAAAGTAAGAAAATTAAGACAGCTAGCATGGATGCCAGCAAGGAATCTGGGAAGCATGCCTCTCCGGAGTGTGCTGCGTCTGTTGATGACTTGCCGGAGAGTTCCAATAGCAAGAGATCCAAAGCTACTGCACCCGCTGTGAAAAAGGTCCCGGCAGGGCTGGCTGGCGCTGATGGTACCTTCGCTATCAGTGCCACCCTTGATGACAAATAGGAAAGCGCGTTTGTTGCCTTCCTGCGGGCGAATATCGATGTGTTTGCCTGGCAACCATCTGATATCCCCGGTGTTCCCAGGGAGGTAATCGAGCACCACCTTGCTGTCTGCTCACTTGCCCGACCTGTCAAGCAGAAGGTCCGGAAGCAAGCTTTGGAGCAGCAGCAATTTATTGCCGAGGAGATCAAGAAACTTGAGGCAGCTGGTCTGGTCAGAGGAGTGCTGCATCCAACATGGTTAGCAAATCAAGTGGTGGTGCACAAGGCGAACGGGAAATGGAGGCTTTGCATAGACTTCATAGATCTAAACAAGGCATGCCCGAAGGACCCGTTCCCCTTGCCGCACATCGACCAGATTGTGGATTCCACTTCCGGGTGTGACCTGCTTTCCTTTCTGGATGCCTACTCTGGATACCACCAGATTTTCATGTCCAAGGAAGGTGAGGAGAAGACCGCATTCATAACCCCATGTGGCACGTACTGCTTTGTACGGATGCCCTTCGGGTTAAAGAGCGCCGGATCCATTTTCACAAGAGCAGTACAAATTGGCTTTGAGTCTGAGCTGCACAGAAACGTTGAAGCTTGCATGGATGATATTGTGGTCAAGACCAAGGACAGATCAACCCTCATCCAGGATTTGGAAGAAACCTAAGCTAATCTGCGCAAGATCAACTTGAAGCTGAACCCGGAGAAGTGTGTGTTTGGAGTTCCCTCCGGCAAGCTACTTGGCTTGTTTGTGTCTCATCGAGGGATAGAGGCCAACCCCGACAAGGTCAAGGCTATCGAGCAAATTCAAGCACCCAAGACAGTCAAGGACGTGAGGCGTTTGACTGGATGCATGGCTGCACTAAGCAGGTTCATTTCCAATTCTGCCGAGCGCGCCCTTCCGTTCTTCAAAATCTTGAATAAGGCAGGACCCGTGGAGTGGACCCCAAAGGCAGACGCTGCGCTGCAAGATTTGAACACCTATCTTTCCTCTGTTCCCACCTTGGTCGCTCCCAAACCACAAGAGTCGTTGCTGCTATACTTAGCGGCAACCAATCAAGTGGTTAGTGTGGCACTGGTGGCGCAGCGGGAAGTGGATGACGCGGCAGCCACAACCACTGTCCCCTCTGAAGAGGAAAGCGAACCCGTCCCGGCAAGACCAGAGTCAGTCCAGAGCGAAGAAAGGCAGGGCAGCGGAAGCAGTTCTATGGTTGCGGCAAAGAAGAAAGTGATGCAGCGCCCAGTGTACTTCGTCAGCTCTCTGTTACAAGGAGCTAGATCAAGGTACTATGGGATGCAAAAGTTGATTTTTGGCCTCATCATGGCCTCAAGGAAACTGCGCCACTACTTCCAAGCCCACGAGATCACAATTGTCACCCGCTTCCCCTTGCAACGCATACTCCGGAACCCTGAGGCCACTGGCAGGATTGTGGAATGGGCTTTGGAGTTGTCCAGGTTTGGTTTGAAGTTTGAAAGCACGTCAACTATTCAGAGTAGAGCACTAGCAGAATTCATCGCAGAGTGGACACCAACTCCTGATGAAGAAGTATTGGAGACGATCATCCCCGGCAAGGAAGTGCCCCAATAATGGATTATGTATTTCGATGGTGCCTTCTCCCTACAAGGTGCAGGGGGCTGGCGTGCTTCTTGTTGCCCCCACTGGGGAGCACCTTAAGTACGTCATCCAGATGCACTTTCCCCGGGTGGAAGCTACCAACAATACTGCAGAGTATGAAGGGCTCCTTGCCGGGCTCAGGATTGCAACAGAACTGGGAATCACGAAGCTGATCATCTGCGGAGATTCACAACTTGTGGTGAGACAAGTCAACAAGGATTACCAAAGTCCATTGATGGAGGCATACATCGAGGAAGTGAGAAAGTTTGAGGAGTGCTTTGACGGATTGCAAAGAGAGCACGTGCCCCGTGCGGAAAACAACATTGCTGATCATCTATCAAAGTGCGCTGCGCAAAAACTCCCTGTGGAACCAGGGACTTTTGTTCTCCATCTGACTCAGCCCTCCGTATCCTCGACAACAATGGCCAGAAAGAGGAGGAAACTGGACTCTGGCAAGCCTCACCCGGCAAAGCCTCCCGAGGCTCCCGGCAGAGAGCTTGGCGGGAACAACTCCCCTTCGATCAGTGAGCTGCACCATCCCGCCAGACCACCGGTCCCTGCGGTCGAGAAGTGCACTCCTGCGAATGAGGAGGTGCCGCTGGTCCTTGTTGCCGAGCCCCTGGCCCCAACCTGGGCACGACACATAGTCCATTTCCTCCAAACTGGAGAACTCCCCGAAGAGCAAGAAGAAGCTGAAAGAGTAGCCCGGAGGGCCAGTATGTATCAGTTCGTTGATGACACGTTTGTATAGAAGGAGGCCCAACGGTGTGAAATTGAAGTGCATTTGCCAGGAGGAAGGAAAGGAGCTATTGGCAGAGGTACACATGGGTATGTGCGGCTCACACATTGGATCAAGGGCTCTGGTTGGAAAAGCCTTCCGGCAAGGTTTCTATTGGCCCACAGCCCTCCAAGATGCAGTTGAGCTCGTCACCAAATGTGAAGCCTGCCAGTTCCACTCCAAGAACATCCATCAGCCTGCCCAAGCTCTTCAGACGATCCCTTTGTCATGGCCCTTCTCAGTCTGGGGGCTCGATATCTTGGGCCCCTTCCCCCATGCTACCGGGGGCTTTGAGTTCTTGTTCGTCGCCATTGACAAGTTCACAAAGTGGCCAGAGGTGGAGCCCGTGAGAAAGGTGACCGCACAGTCAGCTATCAAGTTCTTGAAAGGACTGGTGTGCCGCTTCAGGGTGCCTGCCCGAATCATCACCGATAATGGCACCCAATTCACGAGCCGCGCCTTCATGCAATATGTTCATGCCCTCGGAAGCAAGATCTCATTTTCCTCTGTCGCCCATCCCAGAAGCAACGGACAAGCTGAGAGGGCGAACGCTGAAGTGCTGCGAGGTCTCAAGACAAGAACCTTTGATAGACTGTAGAAGTGTGGTGGGCGATGGATCGACGAGCTACCGGTGGTTCTTTGGTCCCTCAAAATGACACCAAATCGAGCTACCGGGCAGACTCCCTTCTCCCTAGTCTATGGGGCAGAAGCAGTTATCCCCACGGAACTCATATTCAGATCTCCTTGAGTGCTTGCCTACGATGAAGTAGCGCAGGAACGGCACCGGCGTGACGACGCTGTGCTACTTGAGGAGAACCGTCTCCGGGCCGCTACGCGTGCTGCATGCTACCAGCAAGCCCTGCGTCGCTATCACAGCCACAGGGTTCGTGCCTGGGGTTTTGAGGATGGCAACCTTGTCCTTAGGCGTGTTCAGTCCGCCAAGGGTACAAACAAGTTGACGCCAAAGGGGGAAGGCCCTTACCGGGTAGTACAAGTCACCAGACCTGGCGTAGTCCGTCTGGAGACCGGAGATGGCATTCAGTTGCAAAACTCATGGAACATTGAGCATCTCCATAAGTTCTACCCGTAAGGCGCGGCTATCAGGCCCTGCCCGGCAGCCACCCTTTTGTACAGGCCTTGCCGCTGTTGCATGTGACCCCTTGTACAAAGCCAGGCACAGACCCTGAGCAACAGAAATAAACGAAGTGCTGGGGGGCCCCAAAACTTGCATGCATGCATAAGCATATCATGAGCATAGCATGATCATGTAGATCAGATCGCACATGGCATCATCTTCATTTGCACTAGGTTGCAGGGCTCTTACCGTGAACTTGGTCCCGAAGAAGAGAAGAGAAGACAAGCCTACGTCGCGATCCCCGGCAAGCCGAACAGCTAAGTTCTCTTCTTATCCTTACATGTTTTGTAAGTAGAAACTTGTGTGTATGAAAACCTCGTCACCTTCGAAACTAAGGTGCTCCCATCCTTTGACTCGAATGTTGCTTCGGTCAGGATGGTCGCAGTGGCCTTTGGTGGAGAAGGCTTGGCGGGGGGTTGGTCCCTCTTTGCGATTTGTGCCCGGCAGGCTTAGCCCCACGGCAACAATTCGAGGGTACCGGCAGGATAGCTTGCCGGAGATAACTTGTTTACTTGAATGTATAGAGGCATTTCACCTCTGCATGGGTATCATGCATGCACAAGTGCCCGGCAAAGCTTGTCTTTTTCATTAATATACTGATGAGCAAGTACATATCTTATAGAACACCAAATGGATAAAGAAGATTACATTATTTAGACTAAAGTTTGGCAAGTGCCTACATATTTTAGATTAAAAATAGATAAATGCCCGTGATACCTTTGCCCTGTCCCTCCCCTCCTTAGAACTATAGGAGGAGACCAAGAAGAAAGAAGGAAATGGCAAGAAGAGGTGCGTGGATGAGCACTTCCGCTTCCCCCCGCCCCCTTTATAGGCGGGGCTGGGGGCTGGTCCATCGGTGTGTAACCACCATCCATCTCCACCAATCCAAGAAGGCCGGGCCCCTGCCTTGACGCTCTCCCGCACCACGCGCCTCCGTTACCTACCCCACTCAATGCATGCAGCATATGTGGCCAGGGATAAGAGCGTGTTGGGAAGAGTGAATTGGCAGTTACTCGCCCGTGCGTAAAAGTCATTCACGGGCCATTACAAGGATGGCCCCACCATAATTGGCGTTATGCAACGCACGGGAGAACTGAAAACTGATCTGGGCTCAGATTAATGAAGAAGCAAAGAAGATCTCAAGGGACAAGCAACTACTCCCTTCTTGCCTGTGCACTGGATAGGGTCTACCCCGACGACGCCCGACAGCGCGTTCGGGCCAGGCCCGGGGGCTCCTGTCGGTGCAACAAACCCTGGGTCTGTTGCCCAGACCATGAACAGGCCTGAGAAGGCAAGCTCGCAACGTCCAAGTCCACACCAAGCAAGGAGAGATCAGCTCTTCGAGGAATCAAAGGGTAGATCAAGACAAGCTAAATGAGCAAGACACCACTAAGGAGAAACCTCCCTTGCCGGGCAAGCGAGCCTAGCGGGGACGAGGTGGCCCCAAAGTCGAGCCTCAAGACCGTCCCGGTAGGCCTGCCGGGCGCTACGAGTGCAAACTACCCCACCAAGGCTCCACCGCTCCACCTCACAGCGGCGCAAGTCATCGATCGGTGCGGTGTCAAGCTCCCAAGTGACTAAGTGGCTGTTATTTGGCATCTGACAGCCACTTCCTTTGGAAATCACCCTCAGATGACACCTGTCCAGAGACGTGTCAAGCAGACAGGCAAAAAGGTGGCCAAGCAGCCCGGCAAGGCTTGCCGAGCATGCCTGATGTGACACTAAGCGGCGCATTTAATGCGCTCTGCTCTGACTGCAGAGTTAGGTATGATAGCACTGTTCTCTATCTAGTCAGCACACAATGACTGATTTGCCACTGTGGTGACACCTTGATCTATAAAAGGAGGGCCATGGCAACCATAGAAAGGATTCAGACCCTTGTACACTCTTACGCGCGTAGCTACCGTCGCCCCGAGGCAACCCTGCCGGGCAAGAGCGCTGCGTTTCCACCACAATCTACCATCAATCCACCAAAGAAGGAGTAGGGTTTTATGCCTCACGGCGGCCCGAACCTGGGTAAAACTGCCCGTGTGATCTCCGTCGTGCTGCGCTACATTCTCCGCTCTTTGTGCAATGTGCTCATCCCCCTCCCCCTTCTCATCCCCCCCCCCTCCATATCCCTCCCCCTCCCCTCCCCTCTTAACCACACTTTTCTCTGGCTTGCCCATATTTGCCGTTGTTTCCCACAACACTACAGTACTTAAAGTAAAGATTGGTTTTCTTATACTAATGGATCTCATGAAGGTTTTGGTAAGTTTTGTGTGATTGAAGTTTTCAAGTTTTGGGTGAGATCGCGATGGATGAAGGAATAAGGAGTGAAAAGAGCCTAAGCTTCAGGATTCCCTATGACACCCCAAGTTAATATTCAAGGAGAACCAAGCAACTAAGCTTGGGGATGCCCCGGAAGGCATCCCCTCTTTGTTCTAACGACCATCGGTATTTTACTTGGAGCTATATTTTTATTCGTCACATATCATGAGTTTTGCTTGGAGCATCTTGTATTATATGAGTCTTTGCATGTTTTGCTTTTTAGTTTATCACAAGTATCCTTGCTAGACACACCTATTTTAGAGAACCAAAATTATGCTATGATTTTGTAGAATTGCTCTTTATGCTTCACTTGAATTTTTTGAGCTATGGAATTGCTCTAGTGCTTCACTTATATCTTTTTGAGCACAGTGTGCTTTAATATTTTTTGAAGAAATGCTCTCATTATTCACTTAGATTAATTTGAGAGTTAGTAAAATTTTGAAGAAATTCTCTTATGCTTCACTTATATTATTTTGAGAGACGAAAATTTTTATGTTCATGTTCTTCACTTAAATTTGTTCGAGTTTGTCAAAAGCAATTGCGATATATGAAACTAGTCCTAAAGTGATAGATATTCAAGATATAATAAAAACTTTCATGAAGATCATTGGACAAAATAAACTTGATTCTTTGTAATAGTTTTGAGATATGCTGATAGTGATATGCGAGTCTTGTTGGTGAGTAATTATGCTTTAGTAAGAATATTGGTGTTAAGGTTTGTGCTTCCCAATGCAAGCACGAAAGTCAATAGTTATGCAACGAAATTATATCCTACTTGTGGTGCATTATTCGGTGTTAGTTATGCTTGATGCTCACTTATGAGACTTTTCATTTCTTGGTTGGTTGCTTCTCAATCTTTTTGCTAGCCTCCACTTGTACTAAGTAGAAATACTACTTGAGCATCCAAAATCTTTAAACCTAGTTTTGCCACATGAGTCCACCATACCTACCTATATGCGGTATTTCCATGCCGTTCTAAGCAAATTTGTATTTGCCATCTCTAATTTTCAAAATGAATTTCCTTTTTGTGTGCTCGTACTGCTCATGAAGCGGCAAGGGGTGGCCAATATTTTCCATGCTAGATGTGTTATTCTCAAGATGAGTGTTTATTCACTTGTTATTGCACGAGAGTGCGGCGGTAATAGGGATGCTCAGTCCTGAAATGAATTTTTTTTACTTTATGTTGTCAAATAATAAATTCCTTGGAAAGTGTTGCTATGGAATGCACCCGTGGATACGGCTAGCCGTGGAAAGTGAAAGAATGGTGGAAAAAGGAATATACTTTATTTTCTGTTTGGGAACCGCCTATGATATATCTAGCATGGAAAGTGTTGGGAATTACTCAGTCGTTTTCGTTGACGGGAAAAGTATGCCTCTCAAAAAAAAAATCTCTCAATTTAAGCTTTGAGCTCTGGCACCTGTACAAATCCCTACGTCCCTCTGAGAAGGGCCTATCTATTACTTTATGCAATTTTTATTTTTATTTGAGTCTCCATCTTCTCTTATAAAGCACCAACTAAGGGGCACTATGATCATACTTGAGCATTGGATGTAGCTAATATGCGAGTGTGTTTCATGAATGGATCAATGATTGAGCATGATGGGCTAGGGATAACTTTCTTTAGTGTTGATGTTTTGAAAGACGTGGTTGCTTGTTGGTATGCTTGAGTATTGAAATCTTCATGTCAAAACTAGACTATTGCTTTGAACCATATAAAAGTCCAAATGTCCATGCTACAAAAGAAAAGAATATGTGATGAACATGTTAGGCAGCATTCCACATCAAAAATTTTATTTTAATCATTTACCTACTCGAGGACGAGTAGGAATTAAGCTTGGGGATGCTAATACATCTCCAACGTATCTATAATTTTTGCTTGTTCCATGCTGTTATATTATCATTCTTGGATGTTTTACAATCATTCTATAGCAACTTTATATCATTTTTTGGGACTAACCTATTGGCATGGTGCCTAGTGCGAGTTGCTATTTTTTGCTTGTTTTTTACTTCACAGAATATCAGTACCAAACAGAGTCCAAATGCAGCGAAACTTTTTGGAGAATTTTTTTGGACCAGAAGACACAACATGGGCCAAAGAAGTACCAGAGGGGAGGCCTGAGGTGGGCACAACCCACCAGGGCGCGCCCAGGAGCCCAGGCGCGCCCAGGGGGGTTGTGCCCCCCTTGGTGGCCTCCCGCACCGCCTCTTCGCCCTATAAATCCCCAAATATTCCAGAATCCCTAGGGGAGTCGACGAAACACAATTCCAGCCGCCGCAAGTTCCAGAACCACGAGATCCAATCTAGACACCATCACAGAGGGGTTCATCATCCTCATTGGTGCCTCTCCGATGATGCGTGAGTAGTTCATCATAGACCTACGGGTCTGTAGGCAGTAGCTAGATGGCTTCCTCTCTCTCTTTTTGATTCTCAATACAATGGTCTCTTGGAGATCTATTTGATGTAACACTTTTTTGCGGTGTGTTTGTTGGGATCCGATGAACTTTGAGTTTATGATCAGATCTATATCCATGAATATTATTTGAGTCTTCTTTTGATCTCTTATATGCATGATTATTTATAGCCTCGTATTTATTCTTCGAATATTTGGTTTCGTTAGGCCAACTAGATCGATTTTTCTTGCCATGGGAGGAGGTGCTTTGTGATGGGTTCGATCATGTGGTGTTCTTTCCCAGTGACAGAAGGGGCAGCAAGACACGCATGTATCGTTGCTATTAAGGATAACAAGATGGGGGCTATTCCTACATGAATAGATCTCATCTACATCATGTCATTGTTCTTATTGCATTACTCTATTTCTCCATGAACTTAATACACTAGATGCATGCTGGATAGCGTTTGATGTGTGGAGTAATAGTAGTAGAAGCAGGCAGGAGTCGTCCTACTAATCTTGGACGTGATGCCTATATATTGATCATTGCCTTGAATATCGTCATAATTATTTGATGTTTTATCAATGCCCAACAGTAATTTGTTTACCCACCGTGTGCTATTTTCTTGAGGGAGGCCACTAGTGAAATCTACGGCCCCCGGGCCTATTCTTTATCATATTTGCTTTGAGATCTATTTTTATTTGCTTTTATTTTCAGATCTATTATTCCAAAAATCCAAAAATACCTTGCTGCAGTTTTTGTTATTTATTTTATTTTGCATTTTATCGAGATCTATTTATCCAATCTACACAATTTTTATCCCGTCAACTTGACAATTTCTGGTGCCATTTCCCATGGAGGGATTGACAACCCCTCATAAGCGTCGGGTTGCAAGTATTTGTTCTTTGTGTGCAGGTACCGTTTACATAGTGTTGCTTGGTTCTCCTACTGGATTGATACCTTGGTTTCATAAATGAGGGAAATACCTACCGTAGCTGTACTGCATCATCGCTTCCTCTTTGGGGAAGTACCGACGTAGTTCAAGCGACATCACGCCTCTCTCCCCGGTTTCATCCTTTGTCAAGTTTTTCCGCAGTGCATGGCGAATCCCTGCGGAACTAGTTCACCACCACTGTCACCACGCCGCCGTGCTGTCGGAACTTATGTACTACCTCGCCCGACTTGCTGGATCAAGGAGGCGAGGACATCATCGAGCTGAACGTGTGCTGAACGAGGAGGTGTCGTGCATTCGGTACTTGATCGGGCGGATCGTGAAGGTGTATGACTACATCAACCGCGTTGATAAATGCTTCCGCTTAACGGTCTACGAGGGTACGTAGACATACTCTCCCCTCTCGTAGCTATGCATCTCCATGGATAGATCTTGCGTGTGCGTAGATTTTTTTTTGTTTTCCATGCAACGTTCCCCAAAAGTGGCATCATGAGCCAGGTCTATGCGTAGATGATATCCACGAGTAGAACACAAAGGAGTTGTGGGCGGTGAGGTTCATACTGCTTACCACCAACGTCTTATTTTGATTCGGCAGTATTGTGGGATGAAGCGGCCCGGACCAACCTTACATGTCCATGCACATGAGACCGGTTCCACTGACTGACATGCAACTTGTTTTGCATAAAGGTGGCTGGCGGGTGTCTATTTCTCCTACTTTAGTTGAATCGAATTTGACTACGGCCGCTCCTTGAAGAAGGTTAAAATAGCAAACTTGATAATCACCGTTGTGGTTTTGCGTAGGTAAGAACGGTTCTTGCTAGTTGCTTGTAGCAGCCACGTAAAACTTGCAACAACAAAGTAGAGAACGTTTAACTTGTTTTTGCAGGGCATGTTGCGATGTGATATGGTCAAGATATGATATGATATATGTTGATGTATGCACTGCAAAAAAACACTTCCATGATGATACATGTTTGTCACAGTAGGTCATGTTTTCTGTCATGCATGTACATCAATGACGATTTTATGACAGAATCAAGATAGTCATACCTGTGCTGTCGTAGAAGTGTTCAATGACAATACCAAAATTATCATCATGGAAGTGTCCACTTCCATGACGAAAAATGGCACGTCATGGAAGTGCTTTCGTCAAGGGTAATCGACACGTGGCATCCACCGTAATAGGTCACCGTTAAGCTATCGGGTTCCGGTTTGGATCCGATAACCCGTTAACAGCCCGGACCAATGGGTATTTTCCATGTGTAAAATTCTCAATGGCCAGAGGAACCACATGTCGGCTCATTGTTGGGACAGATGTCATCCACTCATTGGACGGGAGGCGCCTATGATACGTCGACATGTGGCACGGCCCAACAGAGGCCCATTCAGGTGGAAAGGCCGGCCCACGGAAATCCTGTTAAGGGCATGTTCGCATATAGCCCATTTACAGTCCGCTAACTCACGACCCGTTATGGCCTATCCGAATTGGGCCCAGTAGCGTCATCTGGTCCATCCAATATGATTCCAGCCCGTTGTAACTTCCGGCCCATGTATGGCCCATGACGTCTTTTGGCCCATACAAGGCCCTTTGTAACTCTGGGCCCATTAAAGGCCCGTGGTGAAACTGGCCCATAATGAACAATGTATCGCTTTACACCCATTAGCGGCCCATTATTCCGTTGGGCCATTTCCAGCCCATGTTTCCTTTCGGCCTTCTAAGGGCGCATTTATTCTTGGGCTCATTTCCAGCATTCGGTTACTTACGGTCCGTTACTGGCCTATTCCGCTTATGTGCCAAATTCAGCCCGTGGTTACGGTCGGCCCGTTTGTGGCCCGTTAACCCATTGGGCTGTTTTCATAGCATCATCAAATATGGCCCATTAACGACCCGTGATGCCTGTCGATAGAATTAAGCCCGCTACACATTTCGGCCTATTAACGGCCCATTATGGTCGGGCCGTAAACACACGATTTCCACTCTAACCCGTTTATGGCCCACTTTGCGGACCGTTATTGGTCCACGAATAGTACGGCCCATGTTTAACCAATCGATCATACGACCCGTAGAAGGCCCATTGATTATATGGCCCGTCGAGGGCCCATGGATCCTACGGCCCATAGGAGGCCCATGGTCACTACAGCAGGTAGCAGGACCATGGTTAGAACGGTCCGTATGTTGCCATGGTTGTTGTGGACTAGTTATAAAAAATAAGTTATTGTGGCTGATGACCCACAAGTATAGGGGATCAATCATAGACCTTTCAATAAGTAAGAATGTCGAACCCAACGAGGAGCAGAAGGAAATGACAAGCGGTTTTCAGCAAGGTAATGTCTGCAAGCACTGAAATTATAAGTAACGAGTAGTTTGGTAGCAAGATAATTTGTAACGAGCAAGTAATGATAATAGTAACAAAAGTGCAGCAAGGTAGCCCAATCCTTTTGAGGCAAAGGACAGGCCAAAACGGTCTCTTATGATAAGCCAAGCGTTCTTGAGGGCACACGGGAATTTCATCTAGTCACTTTCATCATGTTGGTTTGATTTCTGTTCGCTACTTTGATAATTTGATATGTGGGTGGACTGGTGCTTAGGTGCTGTTCTTACTTGAACAAACCTCCTACTTATGATTAACCGCCTTGCAAGCATCCGCAACTACGAGGAAAGTATTAAGAATAAATCTAACCATAGCATTAAACTTTTGGATCCAAATCAGTCCCTTACGGAATAACGCATAAACTAGGGTTTAAGCTTCTGTCACTCTCGCAACCCATCATCTAATAACTACTCCACAATGCATTCCCTTAGGCCCAAAATATGGTGAAGTGCCATGTAGTCAACGTTCACATGACACCACTAAGGGAATCACAACATACATATCATCAAAATATCGAACACATATCAAGTTCACATGATTACTTGCAACAAGATTTCTCCCGTGACCTCAAGAACAAAAGTAACTACTCACTAATGATAATCATGCTCAAGATCAGAGGAGTATTAAATAGCATAATGGATCTGAACATATAATCTTCCACCAAATAAACCATATATTAATCAACTACAAGATGTAATCAACACTACTAGTCACCCACAAGTACCAATTTATAGTTCCGGTACAAAGATTGAACACAAGAGATGAACTAGGGTTTGAGAGGAGATGATGCTGTTGATGGAGATTGCCCTCCCCATGATGGGAGAGTTATTGGTGATGATGATGACGATGATTTCCCCCTCCGGGAGGGAAGTTCCCCCGGCGGAATCGCTCCGCCGGAGGGCAAAAGTGCTCCTGCCCAAGTTCCGCCTTGACACGGCGGCGCTTCGTCCCGAAAGTCCTCCCCTTATTTTTTCTAGGTCAAAATGACTTATATACCAGAAGAGGGGCACCGGAGGTGGGCCGAGGAGGGCACAACCCACCAGGGCGTGCCTGGGCTCCCTGGTGCGCCCAAGTGGGTTGTGCCCACCTGGTGGGCCCCCTCTGGTAGTTATTTGCTCCAATAATTCTTATTTATTCCATAAAAATTCCTCATGAAGTTTCAACTCATTTGGAGTTGTGCAGAATAGGTAGCCTGATGTAGCTTTTTCAGGTCTAGACTTCCAGCTGCCGGAATTCTCCCTCTTTGTGTGAACCTTGCATATTATGAGAGAAAAGGCATTAGAATTACTCCAAAAAGCATTATTATGCATAAAAACATCATAAATAACAGTAGGAAAACATGATGCAAAATGGACGTATCAACTCCCCCAAGCTTAGACCTCGCTTGTCCTCAAGCGAAAAACCGAAATCGAAAAACATGTCCACATGCTTAGAGAGAGAGGGGTCGATAAAACAAAATACGGACATAGAAGCATCATGTATATTATTATAACAGCAACCAACTTTAATATAAAACTTTATCATAGAACTTTTATCATATAACTTCTCATGAACAAGTAACAATTCATCACAACATCGAAGTATAAAGCATAAACTCTATTGAAAACCAACAAACTATGTTCTCAGTCAACTTTGCAACTACAATTCATTATCTTTTCAGGAAGGGTCACGTATCGGAGCCTTTTTGGCAAGTCCACATACTCAACCATCATATAGTCTTCTATGATTGCTAACACTCACCACATACACATGAGCAAAACGTTTCAACCGGACACATAGAAAGATAGGGGATTAAAGTTTCGCCTCCCAACATACTCACCTCGAGGGTGATGTCAGCAATAATAACTCATGCTACTCATATCCAACTGGATATATGTGCCTAGATCTTTCCTCACCACATGATGCTTGCCAAAAGAGAAAATAAAAAGGAATAGAGAGAAGAACTTGGACTCTTGCATAAAGCAAATACATAAAAGTAAAAGATAGGCCCTTCGCAGAGGGAAGCAGAGGTTGCCATGCGCTTATTTGTTTGTATGCTCAATCTCTTAGTGCAAAAGAACGTCACGTTATATTGCCCCTTGTGATAGCAACCTTTATTATGCAGTCTGTCGCTTTTATTCTTTGCCATCACAAGTTCGTACAACGCTCAATTTTCTCTTACACTAAATGATCCAACACTTTTAGAAGCAATTTTTATTGCCCTATTTGCACCGATGACAACTTACTTGAAGGATCTTACTCAATCCATAGGTAGGTATGGTGGACTCTCAAAATAAGATTTGGGTTTAAAGGTTTTTGGATGCACAAGTAGTATCTCTACTTAGTGCGGAATTTTTGGCTAGCAAAGATGGGGGCAAGCACCACATGTTAAAGGATCTATGACAATATAACTTCTATGTGAATATGGACAAACATAAATCATCACGTTGTCTTCCTTGTCCAACATCAACAATTTTGGCATATAATATTTTGATGGGGGCTCACAACACTACAAGAAATATGTCAACTTGTGACCATCACTATTGGTCACTGAATGGTCATTGTTTTCCATTTGTGACCTTTTTGTGACCAAAAATAGATGGTCAAAAGCTAGCCGTCGTAAACTGATATTAACGACCTTCTTCGGGATAAGGTCGTGGAAGGTAACAACCAAAACAAAAGGTCGTTGGTTCAACGACCTTTTGTTTTGGTCGCTGGCTGTCTACCCAGGCCACATCGGATCCGACGTGGCTAGCTGACGTGGCAAAATTGCGACCAAATGAAAAGGTCGTTGATAAGAATCAGCCCGGTCCAATTCGACGCTTTACATGGGCTGAGCCCACTAATTCAGCCCATTTAGTATGTTTTCCCTGCTAATTTCTGCATGGGCCATACCCAACAATTCGGCCTTTTTGTTTTCTGAGGTTCTTCCATATTAGGGGGGCCTCGGCCTTTTTTGCAGTTTATTTTTTTATTTCCTGAGGATTTTTTCGTTTCACTTTTTAAACAGTCCAATGCTTGTTGGGCTGTGGCCTTTTTCAGCCCAATTAGTTGTCCAGTATTAGATCTCAGATTTTGAAAGAAATGTTTGGACAAAATTGTTTCATATTCAAATCAGGAAAACTCCATGTTGAATTCAAATCATCACATCACATCATGTCGAATTCATATTCATATCACATCACATAACACATCTCCCAGGTTTAGACAACATAACATAATCATCTCAGAAATACATTTCCTTACACAGGAATTATGGCACATATACTACTACCCTAACATGTACGTATATGCATGTGTGCTTGCTTGCCGGCGCATGCATCACTGTAGCAGCCAAGCAAGTAGGCATCGTTGACGTCTACTCACAGCTTTCCTCGCACCAGAGAAAGAGTCAGAACAAATAATATTAGACCATAATATGACACCAGACCACAAATTAGTAACTTTAAATTAGAAAGTGTATCCACATCACCATAAAATAGTCCTAGACCATCACACAGAAGCCAAATACTATGAACTGATGATTAGTAGACACAGGCATGATTCAGCTGCACAATGGCTACCACAAGCAAAAGTGACAACTGTGTAAGCAAGCTGCTAGTGTACACAAGGTGATTGAGCTCCTGCTGTTTAGTACGTATACATGGTAGGCTACTGCTGCTAGTGTTCTAAACCAACAGAGCATGCTATAGGAGTAGGAAATAGGGAGCTAGGGCTAGAATATGGAGCCGACTCACCGGAGAGCTTGTGGTCACCGCCGTACACAGCTGCCGTCACACCGGTCGCCTCAAGAAGCACCACCGTGCCGGAGACGGTGCTAGACGTGAGCAAGAGCAGAGCACCTGCTGCATCCATTTCAAAATAGAACAAGAACAAAAAATTAGGAAGGGTTGCAAACTCATTCATTCTCTGGGCAGTTTGATTCGATCGACAGACAGCAGCAGGATGAGGGTAGCATCTCAATTTCAACAGCAATAGTAGCGGTAGGAATGTAGGATTGAGCTGGACAGATAAATGAACAGGAGGGAGCAGGGAGCGACCATAACACAAAAATGAACAATTCCTAAATGTAGCATGGAATAAGCAGTGACACACCCAGGCATTCATCAACCAACATCTACTACACAAGAGCATACAGTACTCAACATTCACTCAAAGTATGTTGTGTAGGATGGCACCATTCCATTTCACTCAAAGTACAATAGTACATCACTTTTTTGGATGACCACCAAAGGCAAAACTACTCCTGACTATGATCATCAACATCTACTACTCCTAACTACTCCCTGTGCAATCCTACTCTGCAGTAAAACTTCCTCACCCTCCATTTACAGTACTCCTAATGCTTGGAGTAGTTCAAGCAGTACTGCAGTAAAACTACTCCTAATGCTACAACAGTTAACAGCAAGTGAAATTACTGTGATGTGCAAAATTTGCAGTAAATACTCCACTGAATATTACTGAAACTTAACAGAAGTTAACTAACCTTTTTCAGTTTCAGAATATACAAGTCAGAAAATAAGCTTGCAAGCAAGTTTATGTAAGTAATGCACACTGGAGTACAATACTTCTATGGATTTCTGCAAATAATTCATGATTTTCTAACTACTCCAAGATGTCCAGTTAATTAACTGGAAAAGTAAGTAAACTTGCAAACTGAGAAAATCTGGTCAGACCACTTGCAATATCTTCGGTGAGAGTACATGTTCAGAAAAAATACTTAAATATCTACTGCAAGAACTTGTTTACTCCTGCAGATTTGCTTGCATGTTCAGAATCTGGAAATATTCAGAAGCATGTTCAGAATACTTACTGAAAAATACTGTTAAATGTTGACAAGTTAAATCTTGTTGAATCTTGTTAAATACTCCAAGCAAAATTACTCCACACATGTATAGTTCAATCTTGTTAAATACTCTAAGAAAAATTACTGGAGTACTACAAGTTAAGTGCGTTGCACATGTCTCAGCTGGACTGAGAAACAACCATCCACGGCAATGAAACAGAGGAAAGAGCAGAGAGGAGGTCACCATGGCATGGCAGAGTGCCATGTCGAGGATGGTCGGTTTATAGCCATCAGGGGAGGGAAAGCACACCTGCACTTCCATGAGGGGGACACCTGCACACATGGCAGAGAACCCATGTCGGCTGCTGCAGGGCTTGAGCCGCACACACACACATGTATCAGAAGCAATTGAGTCAACACTCTCCACAAGCAAGAGGCAAGCTGGCACTCAGTTGAGATAATAGCAAGAGACATGCGTACCTGAAGGGGCGAGCGATTGGTCAGAGCCCGAAGAGCAGAGGAGGCATGGCAGCGGCATGGTGGTGCGCCTTGGAAGCCCGGGAACGTGGTGGTACAGATGGTCAAGGATGAAGAGGAGCAGAGCATGCCTTGGTAGCCAGCTAGATGCGTCCCTCCTGCTCCTCGAGGATGGGTGAGAGGATGAAGGCGCAGATCTGGATAGAGACGATGAAGGCGCGGAGCGAGGGGGGCATGGGTGCATGCTGCGCGCTGGTGGAACTCGCCGGAATCCGCCGGCGTGGGCGGCGGCAGTGGCGCTGAGTCGTGTGGGAGATAGATAGGTGCGCCCCTCCTGCCATTGTCTCCATCCCATCCACGGCCATGGTGACCTGCCGAAAAGGAACACGAGATGAGGTGGGGTGAGGTGAGAAGAAGATGGTTCACGAAGGAGGGGAGGGGCTTACCGGTGCCGGATCCGGCCAGCTCTGGCCTCGCCGTCGCAGGAAGTGGCGGATCCCAACGAATTTAGGGGTGGCAGCCAAAACCCTAGGTAGCCAAGGGGGCGATGGAGGGCGGGAGCGCCGATTCTGGCAGGAGGCGAGGGAGGAGCGGACCTTGGGGACCTCGGGGGCGTGTTGCGCGCCGCTGGAGCTCGCCGGAACTGGCCGGCGTGGGTGGTGGCGGCGGCGAGGGAGAGAGACGCGAGCGAGGGGTTGGGTGGGCTAGGGTTTCATGGGTGGACGAGGATGAGAGGGATGAGAGGGACACGGGGTGGGGTGATTCCGGAGAGGGATGAGACCGACCAGGGGGATGTGGGCTGCCGTTGGATCCAGTAGCATCCGACGGTGCTTAATCCATGATCCGCGTGAGATGCTTTCGGACCAATCAGAATGCAGTACGTCTTTGATGACGTTATGACCATTCAAATTGGTCATAATCGATTAAAAATAAGATGATAAATCATGCCAGTTATTTTACTATCTAGGAAATTTATAAAACTAAATAGAAAAGAAAAAGCTTCGCATTGTGCCACCAAATGTGACCTACTTTTCAGTAAAAATAACAAACTCTGAATAAAGAAATAACGTAAAAAAGTGTTCTCGGAGATGAGTTTTTTTATAAAAGAATCATTTTTTGAGTGCCAAAATGAGTTTTTTTTGTGAAGCACCTACCATATATTAGTTGCAAAATTGGACAAAATCAATTTTCTAAAATATTAGGCCATATTTAATGCACAATATGAGGTCATTTAAAAAAGTGTTCTCAGAAACGAGCTACCATGTGTGAAGATTCATGGCTTTCAAGCAAAATGATCAATCTTATGGCCACATTCATGGCATAGTTTGTTCAAATGACCTCATATTGTTCACAAGGGTGCATCTTGGAATGGCAAACAATGTTGCCTAAGGAAGTTTTCATTTTCTTTGGACGAAAAAATCATTTTTAAAATTTTTGAGTGCCCAAAATGATGTTTTTCGTGAAGAACCTACCAAATAATTGTTGCACAATTGGACCAAATCAATTTTCTAAAATACTAGGCCATATTTAATGCACGATTTACCAAATGGTTGGGTGTCAAAAGCTTTTATCCACCTCTCGTGAAAAAGACAAATTTCTGCCGATTCAGCAGGAAGCGGGTCAAATTTGAACTACAGCTGCCTCATTTTTAGGTACAAAAGTATCTATTTAATCACAGAAACACCAAAAGTTTTCCAAGATTCAACCACTAGCTAGGAACGGTCATGCCCGCCGTTTTGACCGCATTTTCAAACGGGCATTAAAAATTCAAAAAAATGGAAAACCTTCGCATTGTGTCATTATATGTGGCCAAGTTACCAGGAAAAATAATAAACTTGTAATACGATAATTATTTTAAAAAAGTGTTCTCAGAAATGAGCTATCATGTGTGGAGATCAATGGCTTTCAAGCCAAATGATCAATCTTATGGCCACATTCGTGGCATAGTTTGTTCAAATGATCTCATATTGTTCACAAGGGTGCATATTGGAATGGCAAACAATGTTGCCTAAGGAAGTTTTCATTTTCTTTGGACGAAAAAATCATTTTCCATTTTTTGAGTGCCCAAAATGAGGTTTTTTTGTGAAGAACCTACCAAATAATTGTTGCAAAATTGGACCAAATCAATTTTCTAAAATACTAGGCCATATTTAATGCAAAATTGACCAAATGGTTGGGTGTCAAAAGCTTTTATCCACCTCTCATGAAAAAGACAAATTTCTGCTGATTTAGTAGGAAGCGGGTCAAATTTGAACTGCAGCTGCCTCATAGTTTGCTCTTTATTTTTCCCAAAAATCATTTTGAGGTACAAAAGTATCTATTTAATTAGAGAAACACCAAATTTTTTCCAAGATTCAACCACTAGCTAGGAACGGTCATGCCCGCCGTTTTGACCGCATTTTGAAACGGGCATTAAAAATTCAAAAAAAAAATTAAAAAATGGAAAACCTTCGCATTGTGTCATTATATGTGGCCAAGTTACCAGGAAAAATAATAAACTTATAATACGATAATTATTTTAAAAAAGTGTTCTCAAAAACGAGCTATCATGTGTGGAGATCAATGGCTTTCAAGCCAAATGATCAATCTTATGGCCACATTCGTGGCATAGTTTGTTCAAATGATCTCATATTGCGCACAAGGGTGCATATTGGAATGGCAAACAATGTTGCCTACGGAAGTTTTCATTTTCTTTGGACGAAAAAATCATTTTCCATTTTTTGAGTGCCCAAAATGAGGTTTTTTTGTGAAGAACCTACCAAATAATTGTTGCAAAATTGGACCAAATCAATTTTCTAAAATACTAGGCCATATTTAATGCACAATTGACCAAATGGTTGGGTTTCAAAAGCTTTTATCCACCTCTCGTGAAAAAGACAAATTTCTGCCGATTCAGTAGGGAACGGGTCAAATTTGAACTGTAGCTGCCTCATAGTTTGCTCTTTATTTTTACCAAAAATCATTTTTAGGTACAAAAGTATCTATTTAATCAGAGAAACACCAAAAAAATTTCAAGATTCAACCACTAGCTAGGAACGGTCATGCCCGCCGTTTTGACCGCATTTTGAAACGGGCATTTAAAATTCAAAAAAAATCAAAAAAATGGAAAACCTTCGCATTGTGTCATTATATGTGGCAAAGTTACCAGGAAAAATAATAAACTTTTAATATGATAATTATTTTTAAAAAGTGTTCTCAGAAACGAGCTATCATGTGTGGAGATCAATGACTTTCAAGCCAAATGATCAATCTTATGGCCACATTCATGGCATAGTTTGTTCAAATGATCTCATATTGTGCACAAGGGTGCATATTGGAATGGCAAACAATGTTGCCTAAGGAAGTTTTCATTTTCTTTGGACGAAAAAAATCATTTTTCATTTTTTGAGTTCCTAAAATGAGGTTTTTTTGTGAAGAACCTACCAAATAATTGTTGCAAAATTGGACCAAATCAATTTTCAAATAGTAGGCCATATTTAATGCACAATTGACCAAATGGTTGGGTTTCAAAAGATTTTATCCACCTCTCGTGAAAAAGACAAATTTCTGCCAATTTAGTAGGAAACGGGTCAAATTTGAACTGCAGCTGCCTCATAGTTTGCTCTTTATTTTCCAAAAAATCATTTTTAGGTACAAAAGTATCTATTTAATCAGAGAAACACCAAATTTTTTCCAAGATTCAACCACTAGCTAGGAACGGTCATGCGTGGCGTTTTGACCGCATTTTGAAACAGTCATTAAAAATTCAAAAAAAATCAAAAAAATGGAAAACCTTCACATTGTGTCATTATATGTGGCCAAGTTACCATGAAAAATAATAAGCTTGTAATACGATAATTATTTAAAAAAAGTGTTCTCAGAAACGAGCTATCATGTGTGGAGATCAATGGCTTTCAAGCCAAATGATCAATCTTATGGCCACATTCATGGCATAGTTTGTTCAAATGATCTCATATTGTGCACAAGGGTGCATCTTGGGATGGCAAATAATGTTGCCTAAGGAAGTTTTCATTTTCTTTGGACGAAAAATTCATTTTCTATTTTTCGAGTGCCCAAAATGAGTTTTTTTTGTGAAGGACCTACCATATATTTGTTGCAAAATGGGACCAGGTCATTTTTATAATATATTAGGCTATATTTAATGTACAATTGACAAAATGGTTGGTCTTCAAAAGTATTTATACACCTCTGGTGAAAAAGACAAATTTCCGCTGATTCAGTAGGAAGCGGGTCAAATTTGAACTGCAGCTGCCTCATAGTTTGCTCTTTATTTTTATCAAAAATCATATATAGGTACATAAGTATCTATTTAATCAGAAATACATGGTTTGGTGGCGATACATTGAGGTTTGGATGGTGGCCGAGGGCCGCAACTCCAGAGCGCATAAACTCGCATGCCTGCCGCATGGTCACCGCATGACCGTGGTGTTGGCACGCGTTTCGGGCGGCCTAGGTATGTCTTGTGGGTTGGGCACTCCCCCGATAGGTGTCAGGAAGAAGAAGGCAATAGAAGAATCTCACGAGGAGACTGAACTGAGGTCAGACATGAATTAGCACCCAAGTGTTTGATTAGTAGTGGGGGAAATGCACATGGCCAATGGGCCTGAGTTTTGGCCGAGGATGATCATCTACTAAGGACACTATCTTGGAAAATTTGCAGCTCAAATGGAGGAGCCTAGGTGTCACTTGCTTTGCAACGTACCACACTGGACAAAAATATGAATGTTGAAGCTAGACTAAAATGAATGAATGGATTGATCTGAAATTTAGAGGAGGATGATAATTTGGGCATATGAAGGCACTTTAAAATTTTCATACCATTTGGATAAATAAAAATGGTACTTCCTTCACAGTGCTCTCCACTGAACAGAAAATTGGGAAAAATGCTGAGGGAAATTGGCTAGAATAAATGAGCTAAAATTTGGGGGAGGGAGGTTCTATGGGCAGGGTCATGTCATGGTAAATTTTCAGCAATTATAAATTAACATAAAATATAGTTGCTTCACAAACTGAAAATATCACCAGAAACAAAGATTGGATGCTGAGCTCACATGTATTGTTAGATGGGGCTCAAATTTTGTGGAGAGCTATGATTTGGGAATATAGAAGATGTGGCAAAAATTCAGCTCATTAGGATATGCCTAGCTAGTACTTCCTTCACAACAGTTCGAGCTGAACAAAAACTTTGGAAATTTGCCAAGGAAGATTTACCAGTCAAATGGAGTTGAATATTTGCATGAGGTAATGATTTGGATAGTAAAGAATGCCCAATTTTTTTGGGAATTTTGGGAATGACAGAAATATAGGTTGCTTCACAACCTAGGGTAAAAATTGACACATGGACATGACACATAGGCAAAACTGATGAGGTGGCGCCTAGTCATAGCAATCCACCACAATTTACAAGGTTATGACCATCTATATTGGTCGTGATCAGCTAGAAATAAGGCAGCGGACCAGTGATGTCTGCTTTATGACCATTTCGTGTAAAGAAATTACGACCTTTCTGACCAAAATGGTCGTTATAGTTTAGGGTTTGGAGCCCCCCGAACAGCTTTTGACCAATTGGTCTCAAATGGTCGTAGATTTATGACCAATTCTTCCAGGGTCACTGTCAGAAGGTCACAAGTTGACATATTTCTTGTAGTGCAATCACAAAAGATGTCCAGGATAGTGTATTTGCATGTGGATCTTCTCTTCCCTTATTAATTCTTTCATGAATTGCATCATTGACCAATGCTATGTTTCTCAATCTCCAATAAAATTTTATACTTATACTCTTCCTTATGTGATGTCCTTACTTACCATAAGATTAGCATGTGATCTTTTTCATTTATTTCCTTTCTTTTTATTGAACATGAAAGTAAAGAAAACAAAACTCAAGCTAGACTTTATTATAAATCTCTTGCACACGATTACAAAGATAGATCACTAAGCAAACACTCGAAAAGAAAGGATCGAACTAAACTTTTAATCATCTAAAGCAAAAGATAACTAATGATCGAACTAAGATAAATAAAGGCAAAAGATAGTGGAGGTGAAACGATACCGGGGCACCTCCCCCAAGCTTGGCACAAGCCAAGGGGAGTGCCCATACCCGATACTCAATTTTCCTTTGGTGATGAAGAAGGAGGTGGTGGTGATGAAGTAGAAGGTTTGTCTGCCTTTTTCTCCAACTTAGTTCGAAGGTAAAAATTAGCTATCCTTAACTCTTCATTCTCCATCTCAAGCTTTATTATCCTCTTGCATAACACCTCCATGCTTTCATGCTTGAAACGAGGAGGGACTGGTTCATCTTCATCTTCTTCATCGGAGAACCATATATAGGGATAGGTATCCTTGAAGATATTTTTATCTAAAGGCTGATGAGAAACTGGGCACTCCTCCTCGGAATCTTGAGATGACATATTTTCATACCTGTCAGAAAACATCAAGGGAAAGAAACAGAAGATTTCTCCGTGATACGGTGGTCAATAGGTATGGGGGGTATATAAAGATTTTTTTATCTTGGGAAACAAGCAAACGAAAGAAAAACGGAGTCCGAAAGGTACCCGAGGTGGGCACAACCCACCTGGGCGCGCCTGGCAAGCCAGGCGCGCCCTGGTGTCTTGTGCCAACCAGGGTCACCTTCCTGGTAGTTTCTTATTTTCCTAATTTTTTAAATATTCCAAAACTGACAGAAAATATTTTTGCAGATTTTTCGGAGTCCATTTACTGACCGTATCACGTACCTCCTCTTTTTCAGTTATTCTGGAGTGTTCCAGAAGGTTTCCGTTATGTGTTCTTCCGGTGTCATAGTTTGGATAATATTGCTTTCAACATTAATGGGCATACCTAAGATATAATGTTTTATTCGTTGCCCATTAACAACCTTCGGGTTAGTACCTTCGGCATTATTTATCTTGATGGCTCCGGATCGATAAACCTCCTCGATAACATAAGGTCCTTCCCATTTGGAGTGGAGTTTTCCTGCAAAGAATCTGAAATGAGAGTTGTACAATAGAACATATTCTCCAACTTTGAACTCACTCTTTTGGATTCTTTTGTCATGCCATCTTTTAACGTTTTCTTTAAATAACTTGGCATTTTCATAGCCTTGGGTTCTCCATTCATCTAGTGAGCTAATATCAAATAACCTCTTTTCACCGGCAAGTTTGAAATCATAGTTGAGTTCTTTAATTACCCAATATGCTTTATGTTCTAACTCAAAAGGCAAATGACAAGCTTTTCCATAAACCGTTTTATACGCAGACATACCCATACGATTTTTATATGCTGTTCTATAAGCCCAAAGTGCATCATCTAACTTCTTAGACCAATTCTTTCGGGACCTATTGACAGTTTTTGTAATATTAATTTTATTTCTCTATTGCTAAGTTCAACTTGACCACTAGACTGAGGATGATAAGGTGATGCAATTCTATGGTTAACATCATATTTAGCAAGCATTTTACGGAAAGGACCATGAATAAAATGTGAACCACCATCAATCATTAAATATCTAGGGACTCCAAACCTTGGGAAAATGACTTCCTTAAGCATTTTAATAGAGGTGTTGTATCAACACTACTAGTTGGAATAGCTTCTACCCACTTAGTAAGATAATCAACAGCAACCAAAATATGTGTATACCCATTACAGGAAGGAAAAGGTCCCATGTAATCAAATCCCCAAACATCAAATGGTTCAACAGCAAGAGAATAATTCATAGGCATTTCCTGATGCTTACTGATATTACCAATTCTTTGACATTCATCACAAGATAAAACAAACTTATGGGCATCCTTGAAGAGAGTAAGCCAATAAAAACCAGATTGCAATACCTTGTGAGCAGTTCTATCTCCCGCATGATGTCCTCCATAAGCTTCGGAGTGACATTTCCTTAGGATTTGTCCCTGTTCATGCTCAGGTACACAACATCTAATAATACCATCTACTCCTTCTTTATAAAGATGTGGGTCATCCCAAAAGTAATGTCTTAAATCATAAAAGAATTTTTTTCTTTTGTTGGTATGTGAAGCTAGGTGGTATATATTTAGCAACAACATAATTGGCATAGTTTGCATACCAAGGACTGTTATAAGAGACATTTATTGCAGCTAATTGTTCATCAGGAAAACTATCATTAATAGGTTGTGGGTCATCAAGAATATTTTCTAACCTAGACAAGTTATCAGCCACGGGGTTCTCAGCTCCCTTCTATCAGTGATATGTAAATAAAATTCTTGTAGCAAAAGAACCCACCTAATGAGTCTAGGTTTAGCATCCTTCTTTTCCATAAGATATTTTATAGTAGCATGATCGGTGTGAACAGTCACTTTAGAATCAACAATGTAAGATCTAAATTTATCACAAGAAAACACAACTGCTAAAAATTCTTTTTTAGTAGTAGCATAATTTCGTTGAGCACTGTCCAGAGTTTTATTAGCATAATGAATAACATTTAATTTCTTATCGACTCTTTGTCCTAGAACAGCACCAACATCATAATCACTAGCATCACACATAATTTCAAAAGGCAAGTTCCAATCAGGTGGTTGAACAATAGGTGCAGAAATCAAGGCTTTCTTAAGTGTTTCAAAGGCTTCTACACAATCATCATAAAAAACAAATGGAACATCCACTGGTACAGCGAGGTGCTATACAAACGGTTTTTAACCCCTTTCCGCGACGGCATTTGGAACCGTCGCCAAGTGAGTGTGGGGGATAGGGGGGTCCTTCCCACATGACCCAGAAACCGTCGGGGATATGCCCTCTTGGCACACACGCTCGGCAAAATGAGGTCGTGTGCGACCAGCGAGCGATCAAATACGGTTATATGTACAGTAGTGCTAAAAAAATACAATTATACAGGCGAAATCGTTTCCGGTCGTAAGTACATCCCACACAGTCAGTCCCCGCTAAACGTTTTCGTTCGTATATACATCCCACACAGTCGCTCCAAGGAAAATGTTTCTGTTCGCAGGTACATCACACACGATATTAACAATTTTATCGTTTGCGTTATTGAATGCATCACACATGATGCATAGAAGAAACTGTGTGGCAAAGGCTGTCCATCTCAAACAGTTTTTATGTGGTAAACGTTTGCGTAAGTTGGCCTAACGCAAACCGTTTTTAAGAGAAGGTCGTGTGTGATTGTTCATTGATCCAACACGGTTTATTCCTAGAAACTATGTGCATTGCCTCAGGTCATCGCCCACGGTATTTTCTCAATAACCGTTTGCAATAGCAAAACCCAATTAGCAGGCTAATTTGCCATTAGTAGGCTAATTGCTCTATTATTAATAATCCATTTATTAATCTAATTGACATTCATATTAAGCACATAATATATTTCATTTCCATATTAAGGAAGCAGGATTTCATAATTGAAATACATCAGAGTACAACATGATATAGCTTCAGCACTCAGCTACCCCATTACACAACTGCACCAGCACCAAGTTTCACATGCAACATGTAGAACCTTTCGAAATTAGCATCATAGACAGTACATAGACAGATGCATCTCATCTGGAAAACTGCTGAAGCGGAAGGCGAATATTGAGCCTTCATTCATGTTGAAGGTCTTTGCAACTTTAGGCCAGTGCCTGTGGATGATTGATCGTCCGTCCTTCGTCCTCTTCAGGAACACTTCAATATTGAACCGTGGGTGTTGTATGAAAACCTTCCTCGCCTCCTGACCATAGAGGTGGTTTGATAGGTAATCATCAGTGAACTGCTTTGGAAAGGCCTGAAAACAAGGATATGCATAAATATCTTCTCTATATTGGAAATGGGGCAAAGGAATAAAAAAAGGCAAGGTATAATAGTTAGTACCATCTTGTAGTGAACTGATGTCTTCTTCATTGTGTAGACAAAGATCTTGTTGTTTTTTGTCGCTAATTTATTTATCCTAACAATCTTTCTGAGTTTCTTGACTTGATTGATATTCATGGACAACTCATTTCCCCATATGGAAAAAGGGTCGAACAGTGGGTCAAAACCTCTGACAGCAGGACCTACATGTGCAAGACCAAATTGTTAAAAACCTAAATATTTGAATGGTTCCTGCAATTGCACAATAATGTGCTATTAGAAAACGGACCATGCACGTGCTAACCTCGATTGTAAACCTCAGTGCTTCCCATTATTTCCCTGCAACACATATAAGGTAGTTAGTCATCAGGTTAAGTAAGGGTTCGCATGCTATCAGTAAAATATGTTGATGAAAAATAAGCACATTGCAGATTCATCAGATTAATTCAAGCCACATGGAAAACCCATTTATCCAAACCAAGCATGATTAACAACTAGGAAATATAGCACTTGTATATGTTTCTCATGTATTAAGTGCAGCCAAATTCGATTTATTCCTCACATGCACAACAATACAAAATTCCACCCACGACAATTGGACATCGCATTGCAGAATTGAACCAAGCAGTTAACTAAACACCACAACAAATGAAGCAAACATTAACTGAGCACCACATTGCACAATATAACATACTCCTAATAGAAGATCAGACAGTTAACCAAACCAAGCATGCTTAACAACTTGGAAATATAGCAATTGTATTTGTTTCTCATGTATTTACTACAGCCAAATTCAATTTATTCTCACATGGTATACAATAACAGAATGCACCCACAACAATTGAACATCGCATTGCAGAATTGAACCAAACAGTTAACTAAACACCACAACAAATGAACCAAACGTTAACTGAGCACCACATTGCACAATATAACTTACTCCTAATAGAAGATCAGACAGTTAACCAAACCAAGCATGCCTAACAACTTGGAAATATAGCAATTGTATTTGTTTCTCATATATTTAGTATAGCCAAATTCGATTTACTTCTCACATGGTATACAATAACATAATGCACCCACAACTATTGAACATCGCATTACAGAATTGAACCAAACAGTTAACTAAACACCACAACACAAATGAACCAAACGTTAACTGAGCACCACATTGCACAATGTATAACCAAACCAAGCATGCTTGACAACTTGGAAATATAGCAATTGTATTCCTTTATCATGTATTTTGTAAAGATAAATTCGATTTATTTCTCACATGGAAGACAATACAAAATTGCAGCCTGAAGAATTGAACATCACATTTGCAGAATTGAACCAAACAGTTAACTGAAGACGACAACTAATTAACCAAACAGTTAATAAGTGAGCACCACACTGCATGACACATAGAACATATACACTAGAGCAACAGATTGCATGGTAAAATTAGATAGCACAATTCACTAGAATTTGTTAAGGAAAGGCAGGAGCAGCACACGCAACGGGTAAACCGAGCATGCTTAACCGGCGTAGCTAGCAAATGGCAAGGTGCTCCTCCAAGATCTAGGGGTCGGCACGAATGGCAGCCATCGTGACCTCATCCGCGCGTGCGGCCGCGATTTCCTTCTCCACTGCCAAATGCTCCTTGAGCTCCTGGCTATACTGCGTGCACCAAGGCTTAGGGCAGCGCTTATTTGGTGGAGGGGTCGGTGATTTGGGTGGAAGGTGTCGCGCCGGCGGTCGGGGCATGTGGGATGTGGAAGGAGGAGGAGGATGGGGGTTGGGTGTGGATTACCTGCCTGGATAGACAAGGCCGAGCAGCGTGAAGGAGGGTCGCCGACGGGGAGGCAGCGCTGCAAGCAAGGAGTGAAGGTTTCAACTTGGAAAGGAAGGCGGAAACAGGGGAATGTGGCTTTTGGTAAGGGGGAGGGGGCGGGGAGGTAGATATTTCTGCGGAAGCCAAATTTTTTGAATCCGTTCAGCGAAAAAACTGGTGCGCAAAGTGTCATCAAACACGGTCCCTTATTCAGAACTGTGTACGATATGTGAACATCACAAATGATTCAGATAGCTTAACCTGTGTGTGATGAGTTTGAACGTCAAAAATTTTGGTTCCAATTTCCCTGGTTACAGTGGTCATCCACGTCATTGCATAATTTGGGTACACAGCACGCCCACACTTCTTAATCGAGCAAGTTCCGCAATTAAACAGAGCTAGCTGGCCTAAACATTACTCTAACAAATTAAAGACCGGCGCTCTTAATTAAACAAAACAAAGAGTACTACTACGGCTGGTGCTCGTCGATCTCCGCCGCCTCCTCCATGTCCAGCTCGCGCCCGACGGTCTCCTAGGGAAGGGGCTCCATGGCATCCATCGCACCATACTCGACAAGCATCTCGCCATCCGCGTCCGCCATCTCTTTGGAAAAGGCCGCCACGAGCTGGGCGTGGGCGGCCGCGATCTGGGCTTGGACGGGCTCCGTCGTCGCAAGGTATGCGGCAGAGGAACGGACGGCTGCTCGAACGCTCTCGGCGATTGCCAACTCTTCGGCCGTGGGTTGCCGACCATTGTCGGAGAAGCTTTGTTCGATTTGTGCGGTGACCGCCACGAGCTGGGTGTGGGCGGCCTCGACATGGTCGTGGGCGGCCTCCACCAGGGCTAAGGCCGCCGCTACGGAACGGACAGCTGCTGTGCCGCTCTCGCCAGTTGCTATCCCCAAGGCAGATGTTGCTGCCACCACCTGAGAAGCAACAGCGGCCGTTTGGGCTGCCTTGGCCGCCCGGTCGCAGATTGTGGCCACGCTCATGCACCTTGTTAGCATGCGCATGGCGGCTGTGGCCGCGCTCTCGCCGGAGTGGGCCGCCGAAGTTGCCCTCACGACGCGGGTCCACGTCCCCATCTTTCACCGGCGATGATTGAACAGTGAAATGATATTTGGGGAGCGAGCTAGTGTGCTTAACACGCCGGTTGTGGACTGTAGCCGACACACCTTCTCGCGTAAGCCATAGGCGTACTATACACCGACGGTGCTCCAGGATATTTTGTACTAGATCTCACACGGGTGGTGACAATAAACTGTGTGGGATCTACTTGATTTTTCATCTTGATTTGAATTACATAATGGGGTCACAGTGGCAATGGATGGTGTTTGAATTGGTAGACCTTTTATCTGCAGTGAACATGCAACTATATGTGTGTCGTAAAAAATTTGGAATTATTTAGGGTTCGTTTGGAAATTTTATACATCAAATTGGTTTTCTAGCCATTTCAGGTGCACAATTCAAAATTAAAGTACATGCACATGCTCCGTTGCACCAACATGCGTTGTAAAATCATATATGTGTCCATGGGTTTATGCTTATGTACCATGCAAGAAATGGGGATGAATTTCGAACACCACGGCACCGTGGCTCTCCGGCAAATGTTGAGGTACTTGCTTTTGTAATTCTAGTAAATCCAAAACCTGTCTGAAATTCATGAACCTTGGCATGCTATCATGGAATGGCATCAACATGCTGGGGTAAAAAATATTGTCCCATTTGGGGTAGGTTGTGGTATAAGCTTCTCACAAACCAGAGCTTCTCACAAGAAGCCTCATGGTTCTGTTAGGGAAACGTGTCACCTTTGTGGACAAAACGATATTCGTCGCCTCTTCTTCCTTTCAATTTTTTTCCTGGTGTCAACATAGAATAACAGGAGTGTCGTGTTAAATTTTGGATTTTTTCGGGGATCGTTTGGACATTTTTATATGTTAATTGAGTTTTCTAGGCATTTATGTGCATAATTGAAAATTGAACTACATGCACACGCTTCAGTCCATAAAAACGGGTTGCAGAATCAAATGTTTGTCCTTGGTTGCAAGATTAGGTCACATGCAAGAAATAAGAAATAATGTCAAACACCTTCACTACTGGAATCAGGGAATTTGCCGTCTGCCAGTTCTTTGCCGTCTGCTAGCAGACGGCAAAGAAGGTCTTTGCCATCAGCTTACAGAAAACTGACGACAAAGAAAGAGCTGACGGCAAAGATCATGTTTGCCGTCAGCCAGCTCTTTGCCGTCTGCTAGCGGACGGCATAGAAGCTTTGCCGTCAGCTAGCAGACGGCAAAGAGGGAGGGTAGCCCACTAACAAGAACAACCTAACGGCCACTTTCTTTGCCGTCTGCTAGCAGACGGCAAAGAAAGTGGCCAACCTAACGGCCGTTCCCTCCAGCCCAACCCCACTAGATCCTCTCTCTCTCCCCTCTCTCTCCGCCTGGCCCCACCCTTCTCTCTTCCCTCGCTCTCCTGCACCGCGCCTCACCCCGCGCCCGCACCGCCTCACCGAGCACCGCCGCCGCCCGGACACTGCCGCCGCCCGGACACCCCGCCGCCGCCGCCACACCACCCCGCCGCCCCGGAGCCCTGCGGCCCCGGAGCCACCGCCGCCTTGCGCCCCCACCGCTCAGCTCTCTCTCTCTCTATCTCCCGATCCCCTTTGCTGCCGCCACGTTTTCCGGCCGATTCCGGCGGTTTCCGATGGTCTCCGGCGACAACTTGGCTACCCATCTCTTCCTCTCGTCGAGCTCTATCGATCCCTCCGTCTCGATCTGATTTTCCCTGCCTCCTGTGGTCGCTTCGTTCGGTTTTCTCTCCGCTAGGATTTCGGTGTTGGGGTGGTTCTTGCCTCCGGTGGGGCTCCGGTGGCCGTGAGGTGCTCCGGTGGTGCTGGGCGTGCCGTGGCGCGGCGGTGCCCCTGGGTTGGCGCCTCCATGCCGCGGTGCCCCTGGGTTGGCCACCTCCGTGCTGCGTGCTCTCGCTGGCGCCGCCGTGGTGGTGTTGGTTGTGCTGCTGGTCACACCATAGTGATGGTGTGGCTGCATCCTGCTTCGGCTACAACTCCTCTTGGTGAGCTTCTCCTTACTCCCCTCCTCTGATCTCTCTAATGCATAGCTTTAGCTCTTGATCTAGTTGGATGTGAAGCTCTATTAGCTACTGCTAGATGCTCCAGATGAGCATCAACTTGTGTTGGAGCTCTCTGTGATGGATTCTTGCTGTGTCAGGGTTTTGGTCAATGACTGTTTATGTGTATCTGCTTACATATGTGCTCCTGGATTGGCTAATATGGTCAGTAGTTGTTCATGTGTGTAGATGTACTCCTGTGCATATGTGGTAGCTCTGACTGTGTTGTTAAATTGGTGGCTAACCTGTGCTCTACTGGACTGGGATCTCTCCCTGTATTTTTTGTTGCTACGGTTAGCTATCTCACTAGCTGTTGATGGTAACTTAATTCAGTTAACTGAATCTCTAGTGTTACATTTACTTTTCCATTGGTCTGTTTAACCTTTGGAAATTAGTTATCACTTCTGTTGTTATTTGCTGCTGCTGCTGCTATTACTTGCAGTAGCAGTTTATAATGGTACTAGCCCCCTGTGCTTGTGGGTGCAGTGCCCTAATTGCAGAAAAATACCAGGTGCAAGTGTGGTGTTGTGTTCTGCAAAAGCAGATAATCATTTGGGGTGCTACCCTTCTATTTCTTCTATGCTATAGCTACTTTACTCATGAACAGATACTCACTTGTTCTTAGTTGTTTTACTTCTAATACTGATATGAACAGATACCACTTGGTTTGGCTATTCCTATTGGTCTCTTTCTAATAGCCTATGAACAGATGCTATACTTGATTTTGGCTGTTACTTCCTAGTTTTCTACTCATAAGGCAGATACTACATCTGATTTGGGCAGTGATGCTGGTCTGAGCCCCCTTCTCTTAGGCTTAATTTAGATGTGGCTATCCCTGTGCTGTGATGATCTAGCCCTGGCATCTCCAGGCTAGCTGAGCACACAATCCTCAAGTATACCTTGAGGTCTTCTAGTTATCTAGTAAGCTGCTGGGTGTCTCATTGGGCTTGGGACTTGGTCTGGCCGGCTGGTTTGATGTATATCTCCTCCTGGAGCTTTGTTTTGAATTGCTCAGTGACATATCTCATTGTCACTGGACAAAAGTTGGCTGTAGTGGTAGAGTGTAATCATTGGCTCTAAACACTAGTTTTAGTTGGGCTTAATCCTTTGGAGCTATTTCCGTTAATGATCTTTGATATATGGCAGTTGATGGCTTCCTGACTTGGCTCTTGGCTGGTTCTCTGATTTGGTTCTTGATAATGATTTTCCTCTATTTGGGTTTTCTGAAATAAGGTCATTTGGTATTTAGAAATCCTGACTGAGATAGTCTTGATTTCAAGGAATAGCTCCTACAACATTGCATTTCACCAAGTGGAATGCTACATTTCTACTCCTAACCCATTCTCTCTTTCTTAGTGTTTTTGTTATGCAGGTTGGAAGAAAAGAAGAAGATCCAGAAAAAAACTTAGCAATAAGATAGTTTTTAGGAAAATAGATATTTAGTTTTAGGTCATTTCTGATTCTTTATAATATGACTTTGTATTACCTATTCCAATTATTAATAAAGTTTTTAATTTACTCTTTTAGTGCTTGTCTTTAGTTTTTGTTTTGACTTTGTGAAACTTGCTACCTATGGATGAAACTGTGTAATATTGAAGAAACTATGTATATGTATGGATGAAACTTGCTACTATTGGTAACATGTGTTGGATATGTGTTGGATATATATGTGTTCATGACTATTGGTAATATGTGTTGGATATCCTATATTGGTCATATATATATATATATATCTGTGTTTGATTTTCTGTGAAAATGAATTGATATAAGAAAAAACAGAATTAAATGGGGCAATATAGGCACTTTGCCGTCTGCTGGCAGACGGCAAAGAAGCAAAGTTCTTTGCCGTCTGCTGGCACACGGCAAAGAGCGCCGTTAGCCCCCTAACGGGGCTGTTACCTTTTTTGTGCCGTCCACAAGCTTTGCCGTCTACTAGCAGACGGCAAAGAACTTTCCTTCTTTGCCGTCCGCCAGCAGAGGGCAAACCGGCCTTTACCGGCATCAGTTCAGCCAGAGTGTTTGCCGTCTGCTAGCGGACGGCAAAGCCTTTGCCGTCCGCCAAGCATGCCTTTGCCGTCTGCTATGGCAGACGGGAAAGCAGCTGATTCCAGTCGTGCTTGACACTGTCGCTCGGCCACCAACATTGAGATACATGGTTTTAAAATTCTAGTAAATCGAAAGCTCGTCTAAAATTCATGAAACTTGACATGATATCATGGAACGGCAGCGACATGCCGTGGTAAAAATATTGTCCCATTTGGGGCAGGTATGGGTATAAGCTTCTCGCAAACTAGAGCTTCTCTCACAACAAGCATGATTGTTTCGGTAGGGTACGTGCCACCTTGGGGGACAAAAGGATATCTGTTGCCTCTTCTTACTTTCAAAATGTTTCTCGTGTCAACATAGAACAACACAAGTGTTGTGTCAATTTTTGGGATTTTTGGGGTTCGCTTGGACATTTTTATACATTAACTGAGTTTTCTATGCATTCATGTGCATAATTCAAACTTGAACTACAGGCACATGCTCTAATGCATATAAATTGGTTGAAAATTCAAATCTATGTCCTTGGTTGCATGCTTAGGTCCCATGCAAGAAATGAGAATGAATGTCAAACACCCTGCCAACGTCACTCGGCCGCAAACATTGAGATACCTGGTTTTTAAATTCTAGTAAATCCAAAGCTCGTTTGAAATTCATGAAACTTGGCATGCTATCATGGAGCGACATCAACATGCTGTCGTAAATTTTTTGTCCCATTTGGGGCAGGTTTGGGGATATGCTTCTCACAAACCAGAGATTCTCACAACAAGCCTAATGGTTTTGGTAGGGAACGTCCCACCTTTGGGGACGAAACGATATCCATTGCCTCTTATTGCTTTCAAAATTTTTTCTTGTGTCATAGAACAACAGGAGTGTTGTGTCAATTTTTGGGATTTTTCGGGGTTTGTTTGGACATTTTTATGCATTAATTGAGTTTTCAATGCATTTATGTGCATAATTCAAATTTGAACTACATGCACATGCTCTAATGCATATAAATTGGTTGAAAATTCAAATCTATGTCCTTGGTTGCATGCTTAGGTCCCATGCAAGAAATGGGAATGAATGTCAAACAACCTGCCACCGTCACTCGGCCGCAAACATTGAGATACCTGGTTTTTACATTCTAGTAAATCCAAAACTCGTCTGAAATTCATGAAACTTGGTATGCTATCATGGAGCGGCATCAACATGCCGTGGTAAAATTTTTGTCCCATTTGGGGCAGGTTTGCGTATAAGTTTCTCACAAACCAGAGCTTCTCACAACAAGCCTGATGGTTTCGGTAGGGAACGTGCCACCTTTGGGGACGAAACGATATCCGCTGCCTCTTATTGCTTTCAAAATTTTTCTAGTGTCAACATAGAACAACATGAGTGTTGTGTTAAATTTTGGAATTTTTTGGGGTTCGTTTGGACATTTTTATACATTAACTGGGTTTTCTAGGTATTTTATGTGCATAATTCAAATTTGAACTACATGCACATGCTCCAGTGCATATAAATTGGTTGAAAAATCAAATCTTTGTCCTTGGGTGCATGCTTAGGTCCCATGCAAGAAATGGGAATGAATTTCAAACACCAGGGCACCGTTGATTGCCGGCAAAACGTTGAGATACTTTGTTTTTAAATTCTAGCAAATCCAAAACTCGTCTGAAATTCATGAAACTTGGCATGCTATCATGGAATGGCACCTGACATGCTGTGGTATTTTTCGTGTCCATTTTGAGAGAAGGCGCACTCGAATAACAGCCAACAAAGGCATTTTGAAACAAATAGTTGCCACTCTAACATCGCAAACGTTTGTATAATTCAAATCATGTGCGTTATTTAACCATTCATGTGACGCCATGTGTCTTCGTTTTAATGGTTATAGGAGGTGCCGTGCAGACAGCTGCTTGACTGAACGGGAGGCGTGCGAGCGCAGTCCAGTGCGCAGGCTGACCAAGAGGCGTGCAACCTGTCCTCCAATGCGCAGGCTCACCGAGAAGCGTGTGAGCTATACGCTGCGCAGGCTCACTTAAATATAAAACACTCATCGCAAACGTTTTAGTTAGAACACCCGTATGCAAATAGATAGCTTCCCCAGGAAGCCAAGGGAAAATGTGCCGAGCAGGATTTGTGCAGCTCTTGATCGCAAATGTTTTAGATAGAACAGTCGTATGCAAAGTGAGAGCAGGATTTGTGCATCTCTTCAACGCAAACGGTTCTTTTGGATCACCCGTGTGCAACCACTTACAAATAATTTGGTAAGATTTCCATCTATCATATTGGGTATGTTGCCATTTGTCAAACTGGAAAGATTAACATTTGTTGATCTAGTAACATTGCCATTTGTCAACCTTGTAACACTGTGATTTGTCAAAATATGAAGCTAAAAATCACTAGCAGTATCTAATTTTTGCAACTAAAATTCAGTAATTAAGCATAGATTTCATTCATAGATTAAGCAGTCATTCTTTATACAAACAATTCAACTCGACAGCTGTCATGGAAATGACACCTATGGGATCGGGTGGATCCCTTCTATGGTTTGGCAGGGAGGAGGGGTGCACGAAGAGCAGATCTAGAGATCAACACGAGGGATTTTTACCCAGGTTCAGGCCGCTGAGAAGCGTAAAACCCTAGTCCTGCTTGGTGTGTATATTATGTGTTCTTGAGCTTCGGCTCGTTGCATGCAAGCTGGGCCGTAGAGTCCAAAAAGTCCGAATCCTCCTACAGTATGCCTTGGGCCTCCTTTTATACGTCCAAGGGGCTGCCACAGTGGCACACAAGAGGTGTAAAGTGCTACAGTGCATGTGCTTATCTCTGGCGTCTTAGGACAAACGCATTAAATGCGCTGTTTACGTGCCCCCCTAACTTTATCGGAGACGGAAATAAAGCCCATCCCATCCGTCGCCGCCTCACTCCGTCCTGACACGCACCCAAGATGACGAGGCATGTGAGTGCCAAGCTGACTGGCTAGCCGCTGCGCTGGAGCGGTGGCAGGATCTTCATGAAGATCTGCATGCCGCCACGCAGGTGCTCGCCAGGTTGGTTGGCTTATTGCTGTGCTGGGACGGTGGCAAGGCGGTGGAGCCTTGTTGTGTGTGAGCCTTGCCGTGGCCTCGCGATCGTCCCCGGCAAGAGCCTTGCCGGGGCCTCCCAGTTGTCCCCGGCAAGAGCCTTGCCGGGTCCTCGCGGTTGCCCCCATCAAGAACCTTGCTGGGAAATCCGCTCTCTGGTCTTCACGAAGATCTGCATGCTACTACGCATGTGCCCCTGAGTCTTGGTCTTGACATTGTCGATGGTGTCAGAGCTCTCAACCTCAAGGGTGGTGTTCTTGTCAGTGCCTCGCAAGTCATCCCGGCAAGGATCTTGCCGGGGCTTCGCGAGTTGCCCTGGAAAGGATCTTGCCGGGGCTCCAGCTTGTCTTCTGCTCCCTAGTTACTTGCTTGGACGCCGTCTCCGTTGTCTTGTATTTTGCCTCCAACTGCCCCCGCCAAGCCTCGCCGCAGGTGCGGCTGCGACTGCCCGTGCATAAGTAAGGGGTACCAAAGGGCCCAAACTTTAGTACACCGACAACAGCTGAACCGACCAAACTTTTCACCACTTGTTGCCAACCACGTACTGAAATAGCTAGTTCTACTTTATATACTAGCTAATTTTAAGTACGTTGTACAGTTCCACCACATCTATAGACAGGTGAACTGAACAAAATAGCCCCTAAATACTACTACTACTACGGAGGGGCTTTGTACTACTTCCGACAGCCTCTTCTCTGCCGAGCACGCTTAGTAAGAGGCAGAGGAGGAGGAGCCTACCGACGAGATGGACAACTGCAATACGGTGCCTACCGCTGCTGCACCTTCAGCGACACTCACCTCGAACACCCTCTGCCGCTCCAGACGACCCCTCTCGAAGCGGTGGTTCTCCTCATAGATCTCCTGATTCCTTGCCTCTGAGGTGGCGTGTGCCGCGGCCACGGCGGCGGTACAGCTCTTTGCGTGCTCGATGAGGCGCTCCTCCTCCTCCCGCAAGAACTCGGTGTAGCGCGCAAGGTCGCTGATGCACATGCGGGCATCCACCTCCACCTCCCGCCTTCGGGCGGCGGTGGCGGAGCGGGTGATGACCCCGGCGGTCGACGGTGGGCTAGCGGCCACGGCGGCCGACGATGGGGTGGCGGCCACGACCACCACCTCCCGCCTTCGGGCCGCGGTGGCGGAGCGGGTGATGGCCACGGTGGCCGGCAGTGGGGTGGCGGCCACGACGGCCACCTCCCGCCTTCGGGCCGCGGCGGCGGAGCGGGTGATGGCCCTGGCTTTCGACAGTGGTGGGGCGGGAACGGCGGCGGAGCGTGTGGTGGGTGTTCCGCGCACACCCAACAGGGACGCCACGCGCACTACACTACGCCGGGGACTGCGCCCCGCCGCGGTGTAGCCTCCCAGCTGGAGCTGTCCTCTGATGACAGCGGAGTGGCGGAGCGACAACGACGGACCGGTGCCACTGGCGATTGTGGGAGAAGCAGACGAGATTAGCTACAGGGAGGGAGGGGAAAATGCGACGCAGGACTCGCCGACCGTGAGGGTTTATATAGCAGGCCGGTAAGCATTGGGATTTTGGGGGATTTCACCGAGTCCGGCGGGAAGCTTGTGCAGGAACCTGCGAGGTTGCGCGGGAACGGGCTCATCGACGATTCATTGGCGCCACCGTTTGGCCAAAAGAATGCCCCCGCACACTGCGCAAGCTTGCGCTGTAAGCCATCTGCGGTAGCGGGGTGACAAGACGTGCGAGAGGAGGACGAAAGGCCACATACACATATGGTTAATAAAAAAACGTTTGCGATTTAATTTCCTACTATACTCCCGTCCTGGTTTATAAGTAGGATTTAACTAATAAAATACGAATGCGTGTCGCCAAAGATTATATAGTTGGATTCGTTGACATGAGGGAGTGTCTTCTTCCTGCCCCAGACGAGGGATCGAGCCACAGAGCAGTGGCGGGAGCATCACAAGAAGTAGATGACTAGATGATCGTTTCTCCTAGTTTAGAATGCATACAATTGTTTATTGAGGTGTGTGTGAATTATCTGTATAGTCACTTATGTAATTCTTCTGTAGACAGAGCAAATCACACGGCTTATTAGCAGCAATCACCTGTGTTATTATTTGTCTTCGCACACATTTCTTATTACGGACATGTCTGCCGCGTATCACACACATCTTGTTCAGTTGAACCATTTCTATTGTGTTGCCTAATCACACACAGTTCATCCTAGTGAACTGTATGCCGTATATCGCACACGCCCTCATCTGGCTGCCCGTTTCTGTTGTTCTGCATCATCGCAAACAGTTCTTCTGAATTAACCATTTGCCACTCATCGCACACGTAACTCCAATATGAACCGTGTTTGATGTCACCGCCATCGCAAACGTTTTGCATCTTTTTTGACGGTTTTATTACATCACCGTTTGTGATTGATGCATCGCACACAGTTTCATCGAAGGGTCTCTGATTCGACTGTCATGTTTGGACCATCCTGCAGTAGTGATCCTTTTGTAGATTTGTAAGAGGCCTAGAAATTTTAGAGAAGTCTTTAATAAACCTCCTATAGAAACCAGCATGACCGAGGAATCTGCGAATACCTTTGATATCTTTAGGGCATGGCATTTTCTCAATTGCATCAACTTTAGCTTTATCCACCTCAATACCTCGTTCAGAAATTTTATGTCCCAAGAAAATACCTTCATTAACCATAAAGTGGCACTTCTCCCAATTCAAGACTAGATTAGTTTGCTCACATCTCTGCAGAACTCGATCAAGGTTGCTCAAGCAATCATCAAAAGAAGTTCCGTAAACGAAAAAATCATCCATGAAAACCTCAACAATCTTTTCACAAAAGTCAGAGAATATAGCAGTCATACATCTTTGAAAGGTAGCAGGTGCATTGCATAAACCAAAAGGCATACGTCTATAAGCGTAAGTTCCAAAAGGGCAAGTAAAGGTGGTTTTCTCTTGATCAGGTTGTGAGACAGGTATCTGAGAAAAACCGGAATATCCATCAAGAAAGCAAAAATATGTGTGCTTTGATAGTCTTTCTAACATTTGATCAATAAAAGGCAGAGGGTAATGATCCTTTCTTGTAGCTTTATTTAGTTTTTTAAAATCAATTACCATTCTGTAGCCAGTGACAATTCTTTGTGGAATAAGTTCATTCTTATCATTAGGAACAACGGTAATACCTCCCTTTTTAGGGACACAATGAACGGGACTTACCCATCTACTATCAGCGATGGGATAGATTATACCTGCTTCCAGAAGCTTCAGTATTTCTGCTCTTACCAGTTCTTTCATTTTAGGATTTAAATATCGTTGGTGATCAACAACGGGTTTAGCATCAGGCTCCACATTAATTTTATCCGGACAGAGAGTGGGACTAATGCCCTTTAAATCATCAAGAGTATATCCAATGGCAGATCGGTGCTTCTTCAGAACCTTCAATAATCTTTCTTTTTCATGTTCTGAAAGGTTAGGACTAATAATAACAGGATAAATCTTTTTCTCATCAAGATAAGCATATTTCAAAGTGTCTGGCAATTGTTTTAATTCAAACACAGGATCACCTTTAGGTGGAGGTGGACCTCCCAGAGTTTTAATAGGCAAATTATGTTTAAGCAGAGGACGTTGTTCAAAGAAAATCTTATCTATTTCATTTCTTTCATGCAGATGCATATCATTTTCGTGGTCTAGCAAATATTGTTCTAGTGGATCGGTAGGAGGCACAGCAATAGAAGCAAGACCAATTATTTCATCCTTACTAGGCAATTCTTCCTTATGATGCTTCCTACTAAACTTAGAAAAATTAAACTCATGAGACTCATCACCAAAACTAACACCGACGATTTGTTTTTCACAATCTATTTTAGAATTAACGGTGTTCAAGAAAGGTCTACCAAACATAATGGGACAAAAGTCATCTTGTGGGGAACCAAGAACAAGAAAATCAGCAGGGTATTTTATTTTCCCACACAATACTTCAACATGTCTAACAATCCCAAGTGGTTTGACGATGTCCCTATTAGCAAGTTTAATAGTAACATCTATGTCTTCTATTTCAGCGGGTGCCATATCATTCATAATTTCTTGATATAAGGTAAAAGGAATGGCACTCACGCTAGCACCTATGTCGCATAAACCATGATAACAGTGATCTCCTATTTTAACTGAGACAACAGGCATGCCAACAATGGGTCTATGTTTATCTTTTTCATCGGGTTTGGCAATTCTAGCAGCTTCATCACATAAGCAAATAACATGCCCATCTATATTTTCAACCAAGAGATCTTTAACCATAGAAACACTAGGTTCTACTTTGATTTGTTCAGCAGGTTTGGAAGTTCTAATATAACTTTTGTTGACCACAGTTGATACTTTAGCATATTCCTTTATCCTAACAGGGAAAGGTGGTTTTTCAATATAAGCAGTAGGCACAACTAGATCAACATTGTAAATAATAGTTTCATCTTTAGCTATTACTGGTTCTTTAATTTCTTCTTTGATAGGTGGGTGATATTTAAACCACTTCTCCTTAGGGAGGTCAACATGAGTAGCAAATGATTCACAAAAGGAGGCTATTATCTCAGAGTCAAGTCCATATTTAGTGCTAAACTTTTGAAAAGCATCGGTATTCATAAAAGATTTAACACAATCATACTTGAGCTTAATACCTGACTCTTTACCTTCGTCAAGTTCCCAATCCTCAGAGTTGCGTTTAATTCTTTCTAAAAGATCCCACCGGAAGTCAATAGTCTTCTTCATAAAGGAACCAGTACAAGAAGTATCAAGCATGGATCGATCATCGTGAGAAAGCCGAGCATAAAAATTCTGAATGATAATTTCTCTTGAGAGCTCGTGATTGGGGCATGAATATAACATTGAATTAAGCCTCCCCCAAGCTAAAGTGATACTTTCTCCTTCACGAGGCCAAAAATTATATATATAACTCCGATCACGATGAACTAGATGCATAGGATAATTTTTTTGGTGAAATTCCAATTTCAATCGATTCCAATTCCAGGATCCAATATCATCGCATAGCCTATACCATCCCAATGCTTTTCCCTTCAAAGATAAAGGGAAAACCTTCTTCTTAGCTTCATCTCTGGGTAAACCTGCAAGCTTAAATTATCCACAAATCTTATCCACATATATCAAGTGCATATCAGGATGTTCAGTTCCATCTCCTGCATAAGGATTAGCTAGCAGTTGTTCTATCATACCCGAAGGAATTTCATAACCAATATTTTCAGTTGGTGCAGTAGGTTGAGGGGTAACTAATTGTGGTTCTGGTCGAGGTGAAGATACCCCGAACAAACCCCTCAAAGGATTGTTCTCCATAGTAACAAGTGGCAACAAATTTCAGCACGTAGTAATAATTTTTCCTTACCAATTTCCACTTACCAAAAGCGCTTCACTCCCCGGAAATGGCACCAGAAAAGAGCCTTGATTACCCACAAGTGTAGGGGATCAATCGTAGTTTTTTCGATAAGTAAGAGTGTCAAACCCAACGAGGAGCAGAAGGAAATGACAAGCGGTTTTCAGCAAGGTAATGTCTGCAAGCACTGAAATTATAAGTAACGGTAGTTTGGTAGCAAGATAATTTGTAACGAGCAAGTAACGATAATAGTAACAAAAGTGCAGCAAGGTAACCCAATCCTTTTGAGGCAAAGGATAGGCCAAAACGGTCTCTTATGATAAGCAGAGCGTTCTTGAGGGTACACGGGAATTTCATCTAGTCACTTTCATCATGTTGGTTTGATTTGTGTTCGCTACTTTGATAATTTGATATGTGGGTGGACTGGTGCTTAGGTGCTGTTATTACTTGAACAAACCTCCTACTTATGATTAACCCCCTTGCAAGCATCCGCAACTATGAGGAAAGTATTAAGAATAAATCTAACCATAGCATTAAACTTTTGGATCCAAATCAGTCCCTTAGGAATAGCGCATAAACTAGGGTTTGAGCTTCTGTCACTCTCGCAACCCATCATCTAATAACTACTCCACAATGCATTCCCTTAGACCCAAAATATGGTGAAGTGCCATGTAGTCTACGTTCACATGACACCACTAAGGGAATCAGAACATACATATCATCAAAATATCGAACACATATCAAGTTCACATGATTAATTGCAACAAGATTTCTCCCATGACCTCAAGAACAAAAGTAACTACTCACTAATGATAATATTGCTCAAGGTCAGAGGAGTATTAAAGAGCATAATGGATCTGAACATATAATCTTCCACCAAATAAACCATATAGTAATCAACTACAAGATGTAATCAACACTACTAGTCACCCACAAGTACCAATCTATAGTTCCGGTAAAAGATTGAACACAAGAGATGAACTAGGGTTTGAGAGGATATGGTGCTATTGAAGATGTTAATGGAGATTGCCCTCCCCACGATGGGAAAGTTGTTGGTGATGATGATGACGATGATTTCCCCCTCCGGGAGGGAAGTTCCCCCGGCGGAATCGCTCCGCCGGAGGGCAAAAGTGCTCCTGCCCAAGTTCCGCCTCGAGACGGCGGCGCTTCGTCCTGAAAGTCGTCCCCTTATTTTTTCTAGGTAAAAATGAATTATATACTAGAAGAGGGGCACCAGAGGTGGGCCGAGGAGGGCACAACCCACCAGGGCGCGCCTGGGCTCCTTGGCGCGCCCAGGTGGGTTGTGCCCACCTGGTGGGCCCCCTATGGTAGTTATTTGCTCCAATAATTCTTATTTATTCCATTAAAATTCCGCGTGAAGTTTCAGCTCATTTGGAGTTGTGCAGAATAGGTAGCCTAACGTAGCTTTTTCAGGTCTAGATTTCTAGCTGCCGGAATTCTCCCTCTTTGTGTGAACCTTGCATATTATGAGAGAAAAGGCATTAGAATTACTCCAAAAAGCATTATTATGCATAAAAACATCATAAATAACAGTAGGAAAACATGATGCAAAATGGACATATCAGTGGCCACTAGAAAAACGCGGAAAAAGAACTGCAGTGACTACAAGCAAACAACTAAACAAGACAATAAGGAAATAAATAAGCAAGCAACTAAACGCTAGGCTATTACTGCTATTACACATATTACATTCACTGGGCATCAAAGTTCGCCACCAATGCAAATATAGGGAACAAAGCAGCATATCACATACATTGGTTGTCAAAGTTGGTGACCAGTGCAAATAAACGCCGCAGGAAAACAAGTCTAGAGCTGAAACCACTTCAGAAGAGCTCAAGAAACAATATCCTGGGTACCCAACATGCTGGCAAGATGCTTAGCAAGCTTATTAACTTTCTCCTTTTTGGCGCTTTAATCCTCCAGCGCTTGCTGTTGCACCAGAAAGTATGCATCTGAATTCTGCAAGGACTTCCTCGGTCCTTCGGCTTCGTGTCGCAGCACATCTGATCGATGTCTTTCAATTTGAAGTTGAGACTCGAGAAGACGAACTGATTCAGGCAGCGAGTTCAAAGAGCTTGTGCCAGCAGTAGTGGCCAGTAACTCGAGCACTACATCAAGACAGGACTTTGGGGTTGACTCACTGTTGTCAAGATAGTTTTTATCAGCTTTCTTGGAGACCAATAGGGATGTCTCCTATCTAGAACCTTATCTGCATTACTTGCTTTACCATTGCATAACGGGGTACTCTTCTCCAATATTTTGTCCGCATTCTAAAAGAGAAACAAGAAGACACATCACAAGTTTACCATGCTATATATGGAACTCATTTTGGTAAATCAGTTCGGTAGTAAAGTGGACAGGATAGCAACATGAAACAAACATATATCTATGTACCGTGGTCACTGTATGGTCTATATCATTCTAGTTTTTGTTGCCAAATCAAGATAGAGACACAGTTCAAATAATATCTATTTAAGACAAAGCAACATAGACAGAATATAAGTGTGGGAAACTAGACAGCAATAACAACACTTGTAATGTGCATGACATGAGATCATAACTATTTATTCAATTGAAATTGAAATCAACATAGAGCAAGTTACAACAGAAAACCGGTTAAAGAAACAGGTTTAAAACATACCTGTTGCGCCATTGGAGTTTCAATTCCATCGTTCAAATTTGAAAATAGTTGGTATAAGTAAATACAGTGATGCAAGAGCAATGGAGTATGAACCATAGCTACAGAACCTGATCTGAGAACAATTCTTCTTCTGCTTTAAGCGTTGAGTTGGGGTTCGGAGTGGTGGTCCTCGTGCTTTGGGCACTGTAGTTGCCTTACTAACTACTCGTGTTTGGGTGCTCTGTGGTGGAGACAGTGATGTGTCAACTGGAACTGGGTTACTATCTGCTGGGGTTGGGGTTAGAAGGGGTGTAGCTGGTTCTCTGTCCAACTGGGTATGGGTACAATCTGCGAGAGTCTGGGTTATGTGTGGTGGGGTTGGTTCTTGGGCAAGTACAACCGTGGTTCTATCTGCATCAACTGGTAGTACTATCTTTTCTGAAGACCGTGTTGTTACTCCCTTAGATACTACCATCACCCCCTCCAATTCAAATGGCTGATAAACAAGAAAAGTAATTGAATGTATATACATTGTATGATAGACAGGTGCAATGGATAGTGGGGAATAAAAGAGGGCATGAAATAATTCACATTTATGTTGTCTAACCAAACAGGATAGCATGACACAATTTCACATATACGATGGCTAACTAAACAGGGTAGAAAGACATAATTCAAAATATGATGACTATGTAAACAGGATGACATGATATAACTATATGATGTGTTTATTAAATAGGTTGGCATGCCATAATTCACATACATGCCGCCTATGGAAACATGATAGCATTGTATAATTCACGGATAGAATGACATAATTCAAAATATGATGACTGTAAACACTAAACAGGATGAGATGATATAACTATATGATGTATTTATTAAATGGGTTGGCATGCCATAATTCAGATAGATGTTGTCTATGTAAACATGATGGCACGATATAATTCAAATATATGATTTATATATATACTAGGCAAGTAAGCAGATGGCAATCGCATATATGATGTAAAAACTAAGTAATGCAAGACAACATATGCATGATATGAGTAATATAACCCTGCCTAGTTCGAGCATAGACATCAGTGGGAAAAAGGACTGGTCATCTATCTCTGAATCCTCCTCTGAGGAGCAATCTTTAACCAGCAAGATGTCTGCTTCAGCAGGTAGCATTGTCTGCTCTGAAGACCTTGTTTTCACTCCTGATACTTTCATCACCGCTTCAAATGGCTAATGCATAGGAAGAGTAGTTGAATATACAAACGTTGTCGACAAATGGAATACGTAATACAAAAAAAGGTAGCATGATATAATACACATATATGATGACTGGCTAAACAGCATGGCATTGCATAATTCACATATATAATGCCTTGCAACAAGATAGCATTGCATAATTCACATATATAATGTCTTGCAATAAGATGGCATTGCATAATTCACATATATGGTAATTAGACACTAAAAAGGTGGAATTCTCACAAAGCATGTCTAAACTAAGCAAATGACATAGCAATGCAAGACACCATACGCATGATATGAGCAACATAACCCTGCCAAGTTGGAGCATACACCTCGGGGGGAAATAGGACTGGTCATCTGTCTCTGAATCCTCCTCTAAGGAGCTATCCGTAACCCGCGAGATATGCATGTCGTGGGGATAGACCATGGGTAGCCTCCTCCACACCCCTTAGCATTTCAAGACATCGGGGTAGCAAAGCCCCTCACACCTTCCGAACACGCGACCGGCTCCTTGGGCCGGCTGGGCCCAAGCGGTCGGCTCCCAGAAGACGAAGCACTCTTAGGAGGCGGCTTCCGGGGAGGCCGACTCCTATCAGATGGACCCTCCTCCCCTTGGAGTCTGCACTCACCTGCTCTCACGAGACGGAGCGTGGCTACAGGGCCACCCTCTCCCCCAAATCCCAGAGGGGCATGGCTACAGTGCGAGCTGACCAAGCAGTCCCCTACCTGCCAGGCGCAGGACTGTAGCCAAGCGACCCTCAGCATGGCCCTCGTCAGCAAGGGCCATGCTACAGCAAAAGGCAATCAGTACGGCCCGCAGGCGGCGAGCCTTACCTGTCCGTGAGCCCCCAGAAGACGGCGCCTTCCTGGAAGTCGGCTTCGGGGGCGGGCCGGCCTCCAGCAGGCAGCCCTTACCTTTCCTTGAAGTCCGCACTCACCTGCTCCGACGTGATGGGGCATGGCTACACTGTGCGCTGACCAAGCGGCCACCAACCCGTCTGACGGTGGGACTGTAGCCATACGACTCCTGACGAGGCCTCCGTCATCAAGTACGAAGCCACAACAAAAGGCAATCTGCATGGTCCGCAGGCGGCGGGCCCTACTTGTCGGCCGGATTCTCGGCAGCCGGCGGCGCCCACCAAGCGGCGGGCCCCAGCAGCTGGCGGAGAACTCGGCAACCTAAGACACTGACGTCCGGGTCCTACACCCAGACGTATTACCATTGTACCCCTGGGGGGTTGGCCTATAAAACCCCCCGGGACTCACCCATGCAAAAGGGTTCAGCCCTCATTCAACCACACACCATAGCTAGGAGAAGAGAGCTAGCTTTGCCGTTCTTCCTCCTCTAGCAACACAGCTCAAGGAGCAAGCTTGTACACCATTTGATCATAGTCATCATGCGGAGACCCCGCAGAGCAGGACTAGGGGTGTTAACTCCCCGGAGAGCCCCAAACCTGGGTACGTCTCGTGTGCGATCGAGCTCATGCTCACTCCCGCTTCCAGGGCCCGGCGACGTCCTCTTGGCTCCACCCATGATAAGCCACCCCCTGGCATCTGACGTGAGAATACCACGGCAGTTGGCGCCCATCGTGGGGCCATTCGCGGCGTCGGCCGGAGACATGTTCTGGACGGGAACCGCCTTCCTCTCCGGCGAGCACATCGTGGCCGACTTGATCAGCCAGCCCGATGCGTTCGCTTGCGCTTGCTCCGGGGCGTCGTCCGACGCAGGAGCCATTTGCCCCGTGGGCTGCCTCGTCGACCTCTTCGGGGAGCTCAGCCTCTCCGACGCGGACACCTCCGACGGGTTCCCCGGCAGCGTGGTGGTGATCGACGACCCGCTCCCTCCCATCTCAAGCGTCGCCTCTGCTGGCGCGCTTGACGCCGGCGTCTTCGCGGAGGTGATGGTCACAGGCCACAGCCAAGCCTCTGACAGGGCCATCCAAGACCCGTTGCGAGCAGCGATGCAGGACCTAGCGGCTCCTGTTGGAGCCGACGCCGACGCGGCGGCGCTAGAAGAAATCCGCGTCAAGCTCCTCGACAGCGCCACCAAGATGGCGTCCATGAAGTGCCGCGCTGAGGCCAACCAGCGCGAGATCGACCGCATAGCTGGTGGCACGCCGGCTGCGGCCGAGCCTAGCCGAGCCGGCGCCACTCGGCAATGCGGCACAGCCATCGCTAGCATGCTGGGGGTTGGACATCCGATCTATGACACCCCCGTGCAGAACCTGCGTGCCGCACAGGCGGTGGCAGAAGAACTCGAGAACCTGGAGGGTGATGAACGGCGCAGTCTGCTAGACCGCCTCCAGGAACTCCTCGACGCTGCGAACACGCAGCAAGACGCGTGCAACCGCGTGGTGGGAGCCAGCCGGCTGGACTGCTTCGGCCCCCGCATCCGCGACAAGCCCTTCCCGAAAGGGTTCTCGCTTCCTCGCGACACTCCCAAGTACAATGGCGCCGTGAAGCCAGAAGATTGGCTGACCGACTACGCCACAGTGGTCAGCAAAGCAAATGGCAACAAGCGCGTTGCCGTGAAGTATGTTCCACTCATGCTCCAGGGCACGGCTCGGACATGGCTGAACAGCCTCAAACCCAACAGCATCAACAGCTGGTTGGACTTCAGCGACGTCTTCGTCCGCAACTTCACCAGCACCTACAAGCGGCCTCCCAAGCCTCGCCAGCTCTCCATGTGCGTTCAGGGGCCGGACGAGTGCGCTAGCGACTACCTGACGCGCTGGGCCGAGCTGCGCAACTCCTGCGAAGGGGTGCATGAGGTGCGGGCCATTGAGTACTTCACCGCCGGGTGCCGAGAAGGCACCCTGCTCAAGCACAAGCTTCTGTGCGACGAGCCGGCTACCTTGGACGAGCTCCTGGTTGTGGCGGACAAGTACGCCACGGCCGACTCCTCCATGAAGTCAGAGATCCGGATCGACGCGTCTGGGAAGGTTATCCCACCGGCTTCTCAAGCGCCAGCTGGTGACTCCAACCGGCGCCAGCAGCTGAACGACAACAAGCGTAAGGCCCAGCAGCCGGCTTCAAATAGCCGGCAGGTGGCGACCATCGAGGACGAGCAGCCGGCATGCCAACCTGGCCCCAAGCGTCAGCGAGGCTGCAAGGGGGCCTGGCTGCCGGCCTTCTCCTTTGAGTAGACCCTCGATGCTCCATGCAAGTTCCACAGCGGCGCGAAGCCGTCCAACCATACAACCCGGCAGTGCAACTGGCTCGCCCGAATCACTCAGGGTGAAGGCTTGCCGCCTCCTCCAGCTGGCCCGGCGGCTCCGGCTGCTCAGCAGCCGGCCTGCCCTGTCGGCATGCTCCAAGATGAGTTCCCCAACAAGAATGCCACTTACGTCGTCTTCACCAGTGAAGCCGGCGACAAGCACAGTCGGCATCAGCAACACCACGAGGTGAACGCTGTCATTCCAGAGGTCCCCCAATTCATGCACTGGTCCGAAAGGCCCATCACCCGGAGCCGCAAAGACCATCCGGCTGTGATGCCCTCGTCGGGTGCCTACGCCATGGTGCTGGACTCCACCTTCTCAACCGAGAGGCGGGCTTGCCGCTTCTCCCGAGTCCTAATAGACGGCGGCAGCAGCATCAACATCCTCTACCACGACACCATGGAAAAGCTGGGCGTCAAGGAGAAGCAAGTCCAGCCTAGCCGGACCGTGTTTCATGGCATTGTCCCTGGGCTTTCCAGCTCTCCAATCGGCAAGATCAAGATTGACGTCCTGTTCGGCGACAAGACCCACTTCCGCCGCAAGCTGATCTGGTTTGAGGTGGTTGACTTGGACAACCCCTACCACGCGCTCTTGGGCCGGCCAGCTTTGGCCAAATTCATGGCGGTCCCGCAATACGCCTACCTGAAGATGAAGATGTCGGGTCCCAAGGGCATCATCACCATTGCCGGCGACTACAAGAAGTCGCTCACGTGCGCCGCGGCCAGCTCCCAGCTGGCCGAGTCCCTCGTCATCGCCCAAGAGGAGCGCCTCCTTTACCGGGCTGTGGCCATGGCCAGCGAGCAGCCAGCCATGCCTTCCGACCCCAAGGAGGTTGAGGCTGAGGGCTCCTTCCAGACGGCCAAGGAAACCAAGAAGATCATCTTGGACCCGGCGCACCCGGAGAAGTACGCTGTCGTGGGGGCTAACCTCGACAGCAAATAGGAAAGCGAGCTCGTCGATTTCCTCCATGAGAATCGGGACATCTTTGCATGGTCCCCCAAGGACATGCTAGGTGTTCCGAAGGATTTCGCTGAGCACAAGCTGCATGTGCGGCCGGATGCCAAGCCGGTCAAGCAACCCCTCCGCCGCCTATCAGAAGAGAAGAGAAGGATCGTTGGTGAAGAAATCGCCTGGCTTCTGGCAGCCGGCTTCATCATGGAAGTGTTCTACCCGGACTGGCTTGCCAACCTAGTCCTCGTTTTGAAGAAAAACAACAAGTGGCGCATGTGTATCGACTACACAAGCCTCAACAAAGCCTGCCCCAAGGATCCGTTTGCCTTGCCCCGGATTGATCAAGTGATCGACTCCACGGCTGGCTGCGAGCTTTTGTCCTTTTTGGACACCTACTCCGGCTACCACCAGATCAAGCTGGATCCGGCTGACCGACTGAAGACCGCCTTCATCACCCCTTTCGGCGCCTTCTGCTACATCACCATGACGTTCGGCTTGAAGAATGTCGGCGCCACCTTTCAGCGCTGCATGCAGAAGTGCCTCTTGAAGCAACTCGGCAGAAACGCCCACGTCTATGTGGATGACATAGTGGTGAAGACAGAGAAGCGCGGTACCCTTCTGGAGGATCTCAAGGAGACCTTCGCCAACCTGCACCACTTTCAGATCAAGCTCAACCCGGAGAAGTGTGTCTTCGGAGTACCAGCCTGCCAGCTCCTTGGCTTCCTTGTTTCTGAGCGTGGGATCGAGTGCAACCCCGTAAAGATCAAGGCCATTGAGCGCATGAAGAAGCTGACCTGGCTGCGAGGCATCCAGAAGTTCACCGGGTGCCTAGCCTCTCTCAGTCGGTTCATCAGCTGGCTGGAGGAAAAAGACCTCCCACTGTACCAACTGACAATGTTGAGGATATCGCTTATCGTTATCATCTCGGTCAGCTGGAGATTAGAGATTAATCAGAAATCGGCCGATTAATCGATTTTATCGGACGACTATTAATCGGATAACTTTTGCAAATCCCTGGTTCCCAACACTAAAATACGCTATATTCAACACCAAATCAATATTGGACAGAAGTGTTACCTTGATTGCTAGCCTTTGAATCCTCGTATATAATGACAAACAAAATAGGACAATAGTACATATTGCGTAACAAGGTCCACAAAACACAAATAAACATAGTTTTTGCAAACATAATGCTATGAATAGGTCTGATTTATCGGTAGATTCTCGATAAATCGCTTGACAGAGTGATAAATCGGCCCAAAAGATAAACAGTGAAGATAAGGCATAATCTTATCGGTCGCCCCTAGATTAGCGATAAATCGGAAGATTAATCGCTGAATCAGAAGATTTCTTGAACAGTGCCAACTGATGAAGAAGACCACGTGCTTCGAGTGGACCGACCAGGCGGACGAGGCATTCCTCCAACTCAAACGGATGCTGTCCACGCCACCTGTTCTGGCCACTCCGGCTGCTGAAGAGCCCTTGTTCCTCTACATCGCCACTACCAATTGGGTCGTCAGCACCGTGATCGTTGTCGAGCGCCCAGAAGCCGGCAAAGCCCAGTCGGTCAAGAGGCCGGTCTATTACCTGAGCGAGGTGTTGTCCGCCTCCAAGCAGAACTACCCCCACTACCAGAAGATGTGCTACGGCATGGACTTTGCCGCCAAGAAGCTGAAGCAGTACTTCCAGGAGCATACCATCACGGTCGTCTGCACCGCCCCCCTTGCCGAGATCATGGGCAACAGAGATACCTCAGGCTGGGTGGCCAAGTTGGCCATTGAGCTGGCTCCCCACACCATCCTCTACCAGCCCCGCACCGCCATCAAGTCTCAAGCCCTGGCCGACTTCCTCATCGACTGGGCCGAGCCCAGTACCTGCCATCAGCGTCGGATTCCACGCATTGGCGGATGCACTTCGATGGCTCGAAGATGCGCACTGGTTTGGGAGCCGGCATCGTCCTCACCTCTCCCAAAGGCGACAAGCTCAAGTACACGCTACAGATCCACTTTGCCGCCTCCAATAACATGACCAAATATGAGGCACTCGTCCACGGGCTCCGGCTAGCAAAGGAGATTGGCATCCGCCGCGTTCTGTGCTACGGCGACTCGGACCTCGTGGTTCAGCAGTCCTCTGGCGACTGGGACGCCAAGGACGCCAACATGGCCAGCTACCGTTTCCTCGTCCAGCAGATCAGCGGCCACTTCGACGGGTGCGAGTTCCTCCATGTGCCACGGGCCGACAACGAAGCAGCCGACGCCCTGGCACGGATTGGCTCCAGCCGGCAAGCCATACCAGCCGGCGTCTCCCTTGAATGCCTGCGCAAGCCGTCCATCAAGCCTTCACCGAAATCAGAGACTATCTTCGTGCCGGCTAACCCTGGAGCAGCCGGATCCGGCTCGGGGACTGCAGCAGCCGGCCCCGGGACTCCAGAACCTAGCCCGGGGACTGCTGTAGTCAGCCCGAGGACTTCAATGACGCGGCAAGCAGCGGCCGACTCCGACCCATCGCCTCCCAACCCAGCCACCCTGGTGCCGGTTGCTGTCATGACGGTGGTATAAGCTCCATCTTGGGCACAGCCCATCCTCAACTTTCTGGTGAGCCGTGAACTGCCAGCCGACGAAATCTTGGCCCGGCAGGTGCAACGCCGGGCAGCTGCATACACAATCATCAACAGAGAGCTCGTCAGGCGCAGCGTGACTGGCGTCTTCCAGCACTGCGTAGAGCCGGAGAAGGGCATGGCTATCCTCAGGGGCATTCATCAAGGTGAATGTGGCCACCATGCCGCCTCCAGAGCCCTAGTTGCCAAAGCGTTCCGCCATGGTTTCTTCTGGCCGACTGCTTTGGACGATGCCAAGGAGTTGGTCCTCAAGTGCAAGGGGTGTCAGCGTTTCAGCAGCAAGCAGCACCTGCCGGCCTTAGCACTCAAGACCATCCCCATCACTTGGCCGTTTGCCGTATGGGGGCTGGATATGGTGGGCCCATTCAAAACAGCACACGGCGGTATGACCCATCTGCTGGTTGCCATGGACAAGTTCATAAAGTGGATTGAGACGAGGCCAATCAAGAAGCTGAACGGCCCGACTGCCATCATGTTCATCGCTGACATCACCGTCTGGTACGGCATCCCGCACAGCATCATCACCGACAACGGCACGAACTTCACCAAAGGCGCCTTGGCCCATTTCTGCGCGACGTAGGGTATCCGACTGGACCTCACGTCCGTTGCCCGTCCGCAGTCAAACGACCAAGTGGAGCGAGCAAACGGCCTCATCCTGTCCGGCATCAAGCCCCGGCTGGTCGAGCCACTGGAGCCCTCGGCCGGCTGCTAGATCGAAGAGCTGCCGTCCATCCTTTGGAGTCTTCGAACCACGCCGAATTGATCAACCGGATTCTCGCCCTTCTTCCTTGTGTACAGGGCCGAGGCCGTCATCCCAACAGATATTGAGTTCGACTCGCCTCGCATCACCATGTACACAGAGGCGGAAGCCAAGGAGGCTCGAGAAGATGAAGTCGACCTGCTCGAAGAGGCCCGGCTGCTAGCACTCAGCCGGTCCACCATCTACCAGCAGGGCCTACGCTGCTACCACAACAAAAAGATCAAGCCGCGTGCTTTCCGCAAGGGCGACCTTGTGCTTCGGCTGATCCAGCGAACAGCCAGCCAGCACAAGCTCTCGGCTCCTTGGGTGGGGCCTTTCATCATCAGCAAGGCCCTGGGCAACGACTCCTACTACCTCATCGATGCACAGAAGCCCAGGGCACGCAAGAGAGACAATGCCGGCCAAGAGTTGGAGCGCCCATGGAACGCGAACCTTCTCCGCCCGTTTTACAGTTGATACAGTGTATGTACCACGCTATCTTTTGTATTAAGTAAAGACAACAGGTCCCCCGAGGCGTACTCGGGGGCTACCTTTTTATCTATATGATAAGCTTCAACTATGAATGAGTTTTTTATTCCGCCCTGTTCGGGTCCGGCTAGCCGGCCCGGGGGCTCGTCGCCTTGACCTAAGTTGGCACCACCCAAAGTCGGCTAAGTAGTGTGCCAACGCCAAAGCCCTCTCTTCGTCCCAACCACAGCTCCCAGCGCGACTGTCCGGCTGGCAAGAGCTAAAGGCCGGAAACGATGTCCACACGATAAACGACTAAGGAAGAATGCCGATTCAGGCCAAGTCGGCCTCTCGCCCCAGCCGTCCGGCTGCTTAGTAGCCGGCCGGCCGGCTTCTCACATGACTAGCTACGCTTTAAGTGGCTGAAGTAACTTGCCTATTCTGAACGGCCAAGTCCCTGACCCGGCCACAGACCGCAGCGCGACTGTCCGGCTGGTAGGGCAGGAGCCAAAGGAAGACGACAAAAGAAAAAAGTCAAAGAAAGCAAAGGCAAAATCGAGCCAGAACTCAGCAGAGCACGCAAGCATGTTCGAATAAATTCATTTACATTGCAAAAGGCCAGAGGCCGGCATTCATCAAGGTTTAAAATACACCCCCAGTGGTTGGAGCTGCACATAACCAACTTGTTCTTGAGCATAATACAGAAAAACTTAGAGATAAGGGCCGCCTAACCGGAGGCACTATGGGCTGCTCGGACGAGTCTGCGGTGGCGGTGGCACCGGTTGGCGGAGCCTCTGGCTGGTCGGTCACGGGTCAGTTCCGGCTGGTCGCTCCGTCATCTGGTGTGACACCATCGCCTTCCTCGCCCTCGTCCTCATCCGCGGCCTCATTGCTGGAAGCGATCTCCTCCGCCGGGTCCTCCCCCTCGTCCGGGTTCAGCCCGAACCAAGATGGTGGCACCTTGGTGCCATCTTTCGCCCGCTCCGGGACGAAGACACCGACGTCAGCGTAGTCGGCAAGGGCTGCGGCGCGAATGGCAATCGCTTCACGCTCCGCCTCCAGCTCCGGCGTCGCCTCCTGGCAGAAGGTGGCCAGCTGCGCCAGGCACATGCCTGGATACCACGCCTTCACGAACTCCAGTGTCACCCTAGCACCGGCCCACGCGGCGGCACTCTTCCAGGCGTCGAGCCGCTCTCCAGCTACTTCCAACTAGTTGGGCAGTGGTCTCTGCAAAGGCAAAGAAGAATCATCAGCGATAGCATCAACGAATACAAGAAGTCACCGGAAGATCCAGCCCAACCCCTCAGCAGTCGGCCCGGATCTCGGCGGCTACACCCAGTGGCTGCGCTTGCGCACCCCCACTGAAAGCCGGCCTACGTACCTCGGCTCTATTTCAACTTGGTGGTCCGGTTAGCAAGTGCCTGGTTCTGGGAGTTGAAGGCGGCCACGCGCAAGTTGTGGTAGTCCTGCGGCAATCACAAACATCTCAGCATCCAGAAACACGCCTAGAAGTTCCAACCTGCCTGCTCAGCAGCCGGCTTGGAACTCGGGGGCTACACCTAGTGGGTGCGCCGGTGTGTCCCCACTGAAGATCGACAAAATAAAAAACAAGATCAAGAACATACCCGGACAGACGTCTGCATCGCCATCATCTCGCTCCTCGCCTTCAGGAGGGTGGCGCCGTGGGCAGAAAACTTGTCGAGGACGTCCTGCGCCGCGGGGTTCAGGGCAGCCGGGCCGGCTCTTGGTGCCCATCCAGGCAGAGCAGAGCTCGTGGCTTCGGTATCGGCTCCCGGAGAGCTCGCGGCCCAGACCTCTACCGGCCTTGGCGCGGAGGCCGCCCGCGACAAGCGCAGGCACGCGGAGGCGCGCGTTGTCTGGGCCAGGCTCGTCACTCGCCAGCACTCGGCGCCCGCTGGATTAGCTCCGCCTCAGGGCCGACGGGGCCGGTCACCCCCTGCTCCGTGGTCGTCTGGTCGGCTCCGGCTGTTCCAGACGGCACCTGAATCTCCACCACCGGCGGCTCCGGCTGCTCGAGGTTGGCGGCTTTCGGGATCTCGCCACCAGCCGGATCCTCCGCGGCCTTGGCGTCGGCCTTCGCCTGCGCCTTGGTCGCCGCCTCCGCCTCTGCCTGCGCTGTGGCCTGGGCCTTCGCCTGCGCCGCGGCCTGGGCCTCCGCCCGCGCTGCGATCTCCCGCTCCTCTTGTGCCTCTCGCGCGTTCCTCTCCGTCGCCTCCAGAAGGGCGGCGGCCGGGTCCACGCGCCGGGCCTCCTCAGAGCCGCCTACTGATTCGATCAGCGAGGCGGACGGAGCCCGCGATATGGAAAGGGAAGCCCTACACGGCAAATCAAGCACAGATAAGAAGCTTGCGAGAAAGAAATAATCAATACAGTACGCACTTACCCGGACACCATTGGGCGCTCCTTCGGGCCCCGCCGGGTGGCGGCTGCCCTCGCGGCCTCTTTCCGCTTGGTCGTGGCCATCGACTTGGCCTTCTTGGGCAGCTTGCTGCCAAACATCCCCTCGGCACAGCATTTGGGTGCGCCGGGCGCACCAGTCGGCGCTCCGCCTGTCGGCCGCGCCGTCGAGGAGCCGGCGCCTGCTCTATCGGCGCTTCGGGGCGGTGTGTCTGTCACCGTCTTCGTCATCGTCCGGCCAATCCTGGACATCGCCGCCTCCCGTGGCTCCGCCTGCTCCAGCGGCGCCTCCCCCAGTGGCGTCATCATCGCCTTCATCCTCCAACGCGGCCACCCCCAGCTCGGGATCGCCCACGTCGCTCACCTCACAGTCCGCCATCCATTGGTGGCCCCGAACCGGCTCGCCGCCTGCCACCTGGCCAGGAAAACGTTGCGTCACATCCGGGGGTTCAGGTTGGATGAAGAGCACGGCGTGAGCAAAGAAGGGGGACCAGATACTAACCGGTGGCGGTGGATTGGCGCGGCTGTACGGCTGGTTGCCGAATCCCCACTCAGTCTCACTGAGCTTGTTGTCGGAGAAATAGTTGACATGGCGGACCACCTCCACAGTCGAAAGCTCCTTGGTTGACATCCGGCATACTGCTTACCACCAACGTCTTACTTTGATTCGGCGGTTTTGTTGGATGAAGCGGCCCGGACCGACATTACATGACTGCGTTCATGAGACTAGTTCTACCGACGTGCTTTGCACACAGGTGGCTGGCGGGTGTCTGTTTCTCCAACTTTAGTTGAATTGAGTTTGACTACGGCCGGTCCTTGTTGAAGGTTAAAACAGCACACTTGACGAAAAATCGTTGTGGTTTTGATGCGTAGGTAAGAACGGTTCTTGCTAGAAGCCCGTAGCATCCACGTAAAACTTGCAACAACAAAGTAGAGGACGTCTAACTTGTTTTTGCAGGGCATGTTGTGATGTGATATGGTCAAGACATGATGTGATATACGTTATTGTATGAGATGATCATGTTTTGTAAAAGTTATCGGTAACTGGCAGGAACCTTATGGTTGTCGCTTTATTGTATGAAATGCAATCGCCATGTAATTTCTTTACTTTATCACTATGCGGTAGCGATAGTCGTAGAAGCAATAGTTGGCGAGATGACAACGACGCTACGATGGAGATCATGACGGTGCTTTGGAGATGGAGATCAAAGGCACAAGATGATGATGGCCATATCATGTCACATATTTTGATTACATGTGATGTTTATCTTTTATGCATCTTATTTTGCTTAGTACGGCGGTAGCATTATAAGATGACCCCTCACTAAATTTCAAGGTATAAGTGTTCTCCCTGAGTATGCACCGTTGCTACAGTTCGTCGTGCCGAGACACCACGTGATGATCGGGTGTGATAAGCTCTACGTCCACATACAATAGGTGCAAGCCAGTTTTGCACGTGCAGAATACTCGGGTTAAACTTGACGAGCCTAGCATATGCAGATATGGCCTCGGAACACTGAGACCGAAAGTTCGAACGTGAATCATATAGTAGATATGATCAACATAGAGATGTTCACAATTGAAAACTACTCCATCTCACGTGATGATCGGACATGGTTTAGTTGATATGGATCACGTGATCATTTAGATGACTAGAGGGATGTTTATCTAAGTGGGAGTTCTTAAGTAATATGATTAATTGAACATTAATTTATGATGAACTTAGTCCTAGTAGTATTTGCAAATTATGTTGTAGATCAATAGCTCGCATATAGCTCCCCTGTTTTATTTTTGATATGTTCCTAGAGAAAACTAAGTTGAAAGATGATAGTAGGAATGATGCGGACTGGTTCCGTGATTTGAGGATTATCCTCATTGCTGCATAGAAGAATTATGTCCTTGATGCACCGCTAGGTGACAGACCTATTGCAGGAGCAGATGCAAACGTTATGAACGTTTAGCAAGCTCGATATGATGAATACTTGATAGTTTAGTGCGCCATGATTTACGGCCTAGAATTGGAACTTCAAAAACGTTTTGAACACCACGGAGCATATGAGATGTTCCAAGAGCTGAAATCGGTATTTCAGACTCATGCCCGTGTCGAGAGGTATGAGACCTCTGACAAATACTTTGCCTACAAGATGGAGGAGAATAGCTCAGCCAGTGAGCATATGCTCAGAATGTCTGGGTACTACAATCGCTTGAATCAAGTGGGAGTTAATCTTCCAGATAAAATAGTGATTGACAGAGTTCTCTAGTCACTATCACTAAGTTACTAGAACTTCATGATGAACTATAATATGCAAGGGATGACGAAAACAATTCCCAAGCTCTTAGCGATGCTGAAATCGACGAAGGTAGAAATCAAGAAATAGCATCAAGTGTTGATGGTTGACAAGACCACTAGTTTCAAGAAAAAGGGCGAGGGAAAGAAAGGGAACTTCAAGAAGAATGGCAAATAGGTTGTCACTCCCGTGAAGAAGCCCAAAGATGGATGTAAGCCTGAAACTGAGTGCTTCTACTGCAAAGGAAATGGTCACTGGAAGCGGAATTGCCCCAAATACTTGGCGGATAAGAAGGATGGCAAAGTGAACAAAGGTATATTTGATATCCATGTTATTGATGTGTATTTTACTAGTGTTCATAATAGCCCCTGGGTATTTGATACCGGTTCAGTTGCTACCATTAGTAACTCGAAACAGGAGTTGCAAAATGAACAGAGACTAGTTAATGACGAGGTGATGATGTGTGTTGGAAGTGATTCCAAGGTTGATAAGATCACCAACGCACACTCCCTCTACCTTCGGGATTAGTGTTGGACCTAAATAAATGTTATTTGGTGTTTGCGTTGAGCATGAATATGATTGGATCATGTTTATTGCGATACGGTTATTCATTTAAGTCAGAGAATAATTGTTGTTCTGTTTACATGAATAAAACCTTCTATGGTCATACATTCAATATAAATGGTTTATTGAATCTCGATCGTAGTGATACACATATTCATAATATTGATGCCAAAAGATGCAAAGTTGATAATGATAATGCAACATATTTGTGGCACTGCCGTTTAGGTCATATTGGTGTAAAGCGCATAAAGAAACTCCATTTGGATGGACTTTTGGAATCACTTGATTTTGAATAAATTGATGCTTGCGAACCATGCCTCATGGGAAAGATGACTAAGACTCCGTTCTCCGGAACAATGGAGTGAGCTAATGACTTATTGGAAATAATACATACTGATGTATGCGGTCCGATGAGTGTTGAGGCTCACGGCAGGTATCATTATTTTCTGACCTTCACAGATGATTTGAGCAGATATGGGTATATCTACTTGATGAAACATAAGTCTGTAACATTTGAAAAGTTCAAAGAATTTCAGAGTGAAGTAGAAAATCATCGTAACAAGAAAATAAAGTTTCTACGATCTGATCACGGAGGCGAATATTTGAGTTACGAGTTTGGCCTTCATTTAAAAACAATGTGGAATAGTTTCATAACTCACGCCACCTGGAACACCACAGCGTAATGGTGTGTCCGAATGTCGTAATCGTACTTTATTAGATATGGTACAATCTATAATGTCTCTTACCGATTTACCACTATCATTTTGGGGTTATGCATTAGAGACGGCTGCATTCACGTTAAACAGGGCACCATCTAAATCCGTTGAGACGACACCGATGAACTGTGGTTTGGCAAGAAACCTAAGCTGTCGTTTCTTAAAGTTTGGGGTTGCGATGCTTATGTGAAAAAGCTTCAGCCTGATAAGCTCGAACCCAAATCGGAGAAGTGCGTCTTCATAGGATACCCAAAAGAAACTGTTGGGCACACCTTCTATCGTGGATCCGAAGGCAAAAATCTTTGTTGCTAAGAATGGATCCTTTCTAGAGAAGGAGTTTCTCTCGAAAGAAGTGAGTGGGAGGAAAGTAGAACTTAATGAGGTAATTGTACCTTCTCTCAATTTTGAAAGTAGCTCATCAGAGAAATCTGTTCCCGTGATGCCTACACCAACTAGAGAGGAAGCTAATGATCATGATCATGAAACTTCAGATCAAGTTACTACCAAACCTCGTAGGTCAACCAAAGCACGTTCCGCACCAGAGTGGTACGGTAATCCTGTTCTGGAAGTAATGTTACTAGACCATGAGGAACCTACGAACTATGAGGAAGCGATGATGAGCCCAGATTCCGCAAAATGGCTTGAGGCCATGAAATCTGAGATGGGATCCATGTATGAGAACAAAGTATGGACTTTGGTTGACTTGCCCGATGATCGGCAAGCCATAGAAAATAAATGGATCTTCAAGAAGAAGACGGACACTGATGGTAATGTTACTGTCTACAAAGCTCGACTTGTCACGAAAGGTTTTCGACTAGTTCAAGGAGTTGACTACGATGAGACTTTCTCACCTGTAGCGATGCTTAAGTATGTCCGAATCATGTTAGCAATTGCCGCATTTTATGAAATCTGGCAAACGGACGTCAAAACTGCATTCCTTAATGGATTTCTTAAAGAAGAGTTGTATATGATGCAACCAAAAGGTTCTGTCAATCCTAAAGGTGCTAACAAAGTGTGCAAGCTCTAGCGATCCATTTATGGACTGGTGCAAGCATCTCGGAGTTGGAATATACGCTTTGATAGTGTGATCAAAGCATATGGTTTTATACAGACTTTTGGAGAAGCCTGTATTTACAAGAAAGTGAGTGGGAGATCTGTAGCATTTCTAATATTATATGTGGATGACATATTGTTGATTGGAAATGATATAGTATTTCTGGATAGCATAAAAGGATACTTGAATAAGAATTTTTCAATAAAAATACCTTGGTGAAGTTGCTTAAGTATTGAGCATCAAGATCTATAGGGATAGATCGAGAAGCTTAATAGGACTTTCACAAAGCACATACCTTGACAAAATTTTGAAGGAGTTCATAAAGGGATCAGTCAAAGAAAGAGTTCTTGCCTGTATTCAAGGTATAAAGTTGAGTAAGACTCAAAGCATGACCACGGCAGAAGATAGAGAGAGAATGAAAGTCATTCCCTATGCCTCAGCCATAGGTTCTATAAAGTATGCCACGCTGTATACCAGACCTATTGTGTACCTTGCCATGAGTTTGGCAAGGGTGTACGATAGTGATCCAGGAATGGACCACTGGACAGCGGTCAAAATTATCCTTAGTTACCTAAGAGGACTAAGAAAATGTTTCTCGGTTATGGAGGTGACAAAGAGTTCGCCGTAAAGGGTTACGTTGATGCATGCTTTGACACTGATTCGGATGACTCTGAGTCTCAATCTGGATACATATTGAAAGTGGGAGCAATTAACTAAAGTAGCTCCATGCAGAGCATTGTAGACATAGAAATTTGCAAAATACATATGGATCTGAATATGGCAGACCCGTTGACTAAACCTCTCTCACAAGCAAAACATGATCACACCTTAGTACTCTTTGGGTGCTAATCACATAGCAATGTGAACTAGATTATTGACTCTAGTAAACCCTTTGGGTGTTGGTCACATGGCGATGTGAACTATGGGTGTTAATAACATAAAGATGTGAACTATTGGTGTTAAATCACATGGCGATGTGAACTAGATTATTGACTCTCGTGCAAGTGGGAGACTTAAGGAAATATGCCCTAGAGGCAATAATAAAGTTGTTATTTATATTTCCTTATATCATGGTAAATGTTTATTATTCATGCTAGAATTGTATTAACCGGAAACTTAGTACATGTGTGAATACATAGACAAACAGAGTGTCCCTAGTATGCCTCTACTTGACTAGCTTGTTTATCAAAGATGGTTATGTTTCCTGACCATAGACATGTGTTGTCATTTGATGAATAGGATCACATCATTAGAGAATGATGTGATGGACAAGACCCATCCGTTAGCTTAGCATATTGATCGTTTAGTTTTATTGATATTGCTTTCTTCATGACTTATACATATTCCACTGACTATGAGATTATGCAACTCCCGAATACCGGAGGAACACTTTGTGTGCTATCAAACGTCACAACATAACTGGGTGATTATAAAGATGCTCTACAGGTGTCTCCGAAGGTGTTTGTTGATTTGGCATAGATCAAGATTAGGATTTGTCACTCCGTGTATCGGAGAGGTATCTCTGGGCCCTCTCGGTAATGCACATCACTATAAGCCTTGCAAGCAATGTGACTAATGAGTTAGTTACGAGATGATGCATTACGGAACGAGTAAAGAGACTTGCCGGTAACGAGATTGAACTAGGTATGATGATACCGACGATCGAATCTCGGGCAAGTAACATACCAATGACAAAGGGAATGATGTATGTTGTTATGCGGTTTGACCGATAAAGATCTTCGTAGAATATGTAGGAGCCAATATGAGCATCTAGGTTCCGCTATTGGTTATTGACCAGAAATGTGTCTCGGTCATGTCTACATAGTTCTCGAACCCGTAGGGTCCGCACGCTTAACGTTCGATGACGATAAGTATTATGAGTTGTGTGTTTTGGTGACCGAAGTTTGTTCGAAGTCCCGGATGAGATCACGGACATGACGAGGAGTCTTGAAATGGTCGAGAGGTAAAGATTGATATATTGGAAGGTAGTATTCGGACACCGGAAGGGTTCCGGAGTGTATCGGGTACATACTAGAGTACCGGAGGGGTTACTGGAACCCCCCGGTGGAAGATATGGGCCATATGGGCCATAGGAGGGAGGCTAACCAGCCCACAAGGGGATGGTGCGCGCCCCGCAAGGGAGGAGGCCGAATTGGACTAGGGAAGGGGGTGGTGCCCTCGTTTCCTTCTCCCTCACCCTCTCCTTCCCTCTTTCCACCTCCGGAGAAAGGAAAAGTGGGGGGGCCGAATCCTACTAGGAGTGGAGTCCTAGTAGGACTCCCCCCCCCATGGCGCGCCCCCTTTGGTGGCCGGCCTCCTCCTCCCCTCCTTTATATACAGGGGCAAGGGGGCACCCTAGAGCACAACAGATATTCTCTTAGCCATGTGCGGTGCCCCCCTCCACAGTTTATTCCTCTGGTCATAGCGTCGTAGTGCTTAGGCGAAGCCCTGCGCGGATCACATCACCATCACCGCCACCACGCCGTCGTGCTGACGAAATTCTCCCTCGACACTTTGCTGGATCAAGAGTTCGAGGGACGTCATCAAGCTGAACATGTGCTGAACTCGGAGGTGCCGTATGTTCGGTGCTTGATCGGTTGGATCGCGAAGACGTTCGACTACATCAACCGCGTTAAGCTAACGCTTCCGCTTTCGGTCTACAAGGGTACGTGGACATACTCTCCCCCTCTTGTTGCTATGCATCTCCTAGATAGATCTTGCGTGAGCATAGGAAATTTTTTGAAATTGCAAGCTACGTTCCCCAACAAACACATGGTCCCCGTTCATCATCCATGCATGCCTCCTGATACATCTATCACGCACACACAAAAACACATCCCCACTCTTCTTGATATTGCAGTTGTACCCTCAGTTTGTCTTGTAGGCCTCTCCCACCATCTCCGAGAAGAAACTCCACCACCCATCCAACACTCTACCTCTCTCTCTATCTATCTATCTCTCTCTCTCTCTGTCCCAACCTATTTCCCATCCTTCACTTATGTATGGATGTCGACTGATCTCCCTCAAGACATAGCTAGGTCTCTCCTTCTCAACACATATACGAGTCGATCTACCTCTCTAGTTAGGCCCCACACACACACCGATACATCGAGCGCTCTAGTCACGTCTCCCTGCCACAAACAACTTGCCCTCTGCCCTCTGACGTTCCGGTAGGTCAGTCGCCCTATATCTTTGACGTGCACACACACAATTTCGATGGCTCTCTTCATCGATCTCGCACCCACACACTTGATCCTCTCTTCGACTCTATCGATATCTATGACCCCTCCCTCTCTTCTCGTGGATCGCCCCCTCTATATATGATATAGATAGGCCTCTATTTCACGCACATTGCATGTGTCACATTTTTGTTTGAGATATCATCGACACATATCCTCTAATCTTTGTAGCCAACACTAGCTTTCTCTCGTGCACGCACATGCCCTCCTCGCCCTCCCCCTCCCTCAGCATTCTATCCATCGTGGACATTCATTTTTTTCATTAGGTCATTCTCCCACGGTCGCCACACCTCCTTCTTTCCGACACACACCGATTGATAAACCTCTCTAGCGATGTCTGCCTACCACATACACACACACTTTTCATCTCCTACTTTCTTTGTCCATGCATGCCTCGTGTCTCTCATACGGTCCCACACACGTGTAAACTGTCGCCCCTCTTTTCATCGATCTCACAATCGCACACTCCTCCCCCTATCTAGTAGGCCTCTCGCACCACCTCCTAGCTCCATCCCTCTCTCTCTATCCATCTCTCCAGACCTTATTTGCCTCTAACAAATGGACGTACACCGATTGATCTCCCACTATACATATAGCTAGCTAGGTCGTTTATAACTCGTTTTCCCCACACGCTGATCGATCTACCTCATTAGTTATGTCTCTCCCTTCCTCCGACCCATAACAATTGATCTACCGATCTAGTTAGGTCTGCTTACCAAACACACATGGTCCCCTTCATCATCCATGCATGCCTCCCGACACATCTATCACGCACACGCACACACAGAAACACATCCCCTCTCTTCTTGATATTGCAGTTGTACCCTCAGTTTGTCTAGTAGGCCTCTCCCACCATATCCGAGAAGCAACTCCACCACCCCTCCGATACTCTACCTCTGTGTGTGTGTGTGTGTGTCCCAACCTATTTCCCGTCCTTCACTTATGTATGGATGTCGACCAATCTCCCTCAAGACATAGCTAGGTCTCTCCTTCTCAACACATATACTAGTTGATCTACCTCTCTAGTTAGGTCTCTGCCTCCCCTACACCCCCCCCCACACACACCGATACATCGAGTGCTCTTGTCATGTCTCTCTGCCACACCCAAACTTGCCCTCTGCCCTCTGACATTCCAGTAGGTCAGTCGCCCTATATCTTTGACGTGCACACACACAATTTCGATGGCTCTCTCATCGATCTCGCACCCACACACTTGATCCTCTCTTTGACTCTATCGATATCTATGACCCCTCCCTCTCTTCTCGTGCATCGCCCCCTCTATATATGATATAGATAGGCCTCTATTTCACACACATTGCATGTGTCACATTTTTGTTTGAGATATCATCGACACATATTCCCACAAATACATTCACGAAATCACTCCCCTAACAAAAAATACTCAAGAACGCACACGCCATATCTCTAGATTTGTATCTCTCTCACACACACCCATGTAGGTGGGGGACGTGCACGAAGAGAAGAGGTGCATGCACGGCACACGTACTCCCGTCTCTTTCCCAACCACACTCGCGCGGGTACATGGTGGAGGTCATTTCTATATGAAAAGGCAGCCCACTTGGTAATTTGACACGTGTACTGGTTGTCCACTTGATGGAGGATCGTGTACCACAGGTGAACAAACAAATTGCGACTTGATGCGTTATTTAAAAAAAGAGGCAAACCATGTGGGGCCTACCTTAGAGCAAGGCCCTATACACTGGAGATGCTCTGTACTACTTTTGATGTGTCCCGTCAACTCGCAGAACAAGGAGAAGCTTGCTTAGTACGCCCTCTCCCGCTCCCACGGGCACGGTGGCTCGCAGAGTCGCAGGACAAGGAGAAGCTTGCTTACTACGCCTACGCCCGCTCCCTCGCCCACGAGCGCGGTGGCTGGCAGGACGAGGAGAAAATTTTACTACTCCCTCCGTTAGACGTATATACTCCTCGTCCCTGTTGGGTTCTACGGTAGGGTGCGTCGACTGCAAATTAAAATTTTCCTACATGCAGAACAACCAAGAACATGCTACGGGAGATGGATCACAGATCTTTACCACTAGACGCGCAGTGCCGTGCAGCGGAAGTAGAGTTGGGGCAGTGCGTCCAGAGTCATCTCCTCCTCATCCGATCTTCCTCGAACAGCAGGAGTGGATCCCGCGTACAAGTTCGCCAGAGCGGCGCAAGTGCACCACCTCTAACGGTATCCACGCATGCAGGAGGAACACCATGCAGCGGACTGCTAGGTCCGATCACCCAGCCGGCGGCAAGTGGAGGTGGCTAATCACAACACATGTAAACCCTAGTGACAGCACCGAAGCGATCAACCGCATGAGTGTGCCACACCCCCACTTTATATAGGCGTCCGTCACGGGCTCAACACTTGGGCCTCGCACGGACCCTAAAGCCAAAAATCTGTTCGGCCTGGATCTGAGTCCGAGTAGGATCACTCTGACTTCATGGAGTCGGACCGGGCCTCACAGGTTCCCTCCCTTAAGCGTGCGACCCCTTAGGTTCTTGTTCACTTGGTCGCGAGCCAGATCACATCCGACTCGGCTAGTCGGCAGCGGCCTCTAGCAAAGCATGCCGACTCCAAGTGTTGGATGAAGCTGGTTCGGCGAACCTGTACAACATGTCACACTTCTGTTCCCTTTGCCACACGATATATGTTGTCGGGCTCAAGGAGAGTCTGTCATCCTTGTGCTAGCCCGACCTCTTTCTCATTCCAGTGATGTCGACCACTAACCAGATTATCTCATAATCCCTATCGCTTGGCCATGCTTATCTTGGTCGGATCACACGAGGGGCCCAGAGTATATCTCTCCTGATCGGAGGGGCAAATCCCATCTTGCTCGACCATGTCTCGCAGCATGGGTCTGGACAAGCCCGAAACCTACCTTTGTAAATACCCAGTCATGGAGTAGCGTTTGGTCGGCCCAACGCAGGTCTGTCACCATCCCGAGTACATGCGCCACCTCAGGTCTTAGGACGTAGAACGTATGTTGTACTAGAGACTCACAGATGACATATCGCTGCGTCTCATAGTTGGGTCTGTCCAACTCGGATCCAAATATGTCGAATCCGACGAGACCCTTCCGAGTCCATATTATCCGGTTAGCATCCAATGCTCCAGGGCTATTGAGACCAAGCCATCAACCGTGTCATATGCTAGTCTAGTCGGCTATGCGTCCACACAGCCCTTTCGACTAGGGACCTTTTAGGACAGTCATCATACAATGCATAGTCCCACAAACAAGTCACGTACTTGCTGATACACATCATTGATAATGTCCAAGGACTATCTTTATTCATAAACACATAGGAAATATCATCATACATGATTGCCTCTAGGGCATATCTCCAACATTCTCTACCTTGGTTAGAGAGATTATCATATTGTTTGAAATATATGTCTTTTAGCAGATTTCAATATGAAGTACTAGTACATACTCCAAACACTGATGTATATAGACGTATTTTAGAGTGTAGATTCCCTCATTTTGCTCCGTATGTAGTCCATATTGAAACAGACGTAGTAGTACGCACTCTTCCTCGCCCCTCTCCCCTCTCCCCTCACCCACACGGTGGACGTGCAGCAATTCATTCGGTCTCAGATAGCCAGAACCATATACTGTAGTACCATCATTGCTCGACTTCCCGAAGAGGCGAAGAGCCCAGCGCAAGGTTAATATTTTTGAGATGCCAAGCACAAGGTTTATAGGAGAACGAGTAGTAGTAGTAGTAGTAGTAGTAGTAGTAGTAGTAGTAGTACGTACTGTATGAGGAAGAAGGCAACAAGAATGTATGTTTTGCGTGACAGTCTCTTCTTATAGGACGTGCTAGACCTAGTGAACCTCATTGTTGTTGCAATGGGAGTATCATAGATGGCATGATTCAGAGTGGTGGGCAGCGGGAATAATATTCGGAGCTGCTTAAGAAGTCCCATCGAAAGGAATAGCCATCCTCTACACGTGCTTCTATGTAAAATGAGTAAATGAGACAAAAAGAGAAAGAGACAAAGTAAAAAAAATCACCAACCTTAGAGCCAGCCCTATTGTATCAGTGAATGATATTTCTACGTTGTGATTGACATGGCTATATTATTAACCATGTTGCGGAGGTAGCAGCGGATTTTTATTTATTTGCGAAGGTAGCAGCGGATGGATATTCAACGAGGAGTGAAATGATGACTGCTTCATCGGTCAAACATAGAGAAAGGTGGGCCTCGTGATTTGACGACTCATTATTAATTATTACTGCCTATACTCTATGCCCATATAATAACCGCGTGGTAGAGTAGTTGGCTATACTTTTAATAACCATGCTCGAAGAGAAGAGGTGCACGCACCCATGCATGTAGCAATCTTTGTGTCTTCCCCAACCACACATGTGACACAGTGGAGCTCATTTCTGTACGATGATGCAGCCCACGTGATAATTTGACGCGTCTAGTAGTAGTTACTCACTTAACGGAGGGTCGGGAACCACGCATGAACGGTGCCTTGTTATTTATAAGTAATTTTTTTTCTTCAGTGGCACGTACGCAATATAAATAGGTTCATATGGAGAGAAAAAGAAACCGCTCCACTATATATGTAGCCAGGAGCCTACACGGTTGCTTGCTGGGGTTGGTCACTTCACACTCTCTCACAAAAAACGACTGTGGCCACATCTCTAACATCCGGGCGGATCACGTCCGCCGGGGGAAGGGGTGATGCCTTGTGTAGATGAGGTCGCCATCGCAGACGGTGAAAACCCACTGTTAGCGCGTCTCGATCAAGGGTCCCCGCCGTTCTCTCTCTCAAAGCCGGTGCGGTTGCCTTTGTCCCTTGCTCACTGCCATGACGTGGGCAGTTGCGGCCTCCCGCCGCCCTCCTCTAAGCTAGCTACATCCCGACATCCCTCAGGTACAACTTCCTTTACAGCGGGCTGATAACCCACAAGTATAGGGGATCACAACAGTTTTCGAGGGTAGAGTATTCAACCCAAATTTATTGATTCGACACAAGGGGAGCCAAAGAATATTCCCAAGTATTAGCAGCTGAGTTGTCAACTCAACCACACCCGAAATACTTAATATCTGCTGCAAAGTTTTTAGTAGCAAAGTAGTACGGAACTAACGGTAATGGTGGCAAAAGTAACAGTAGCAACGACAAAGTAACGTAGCAAAGATCAATATGTGAAAAGCTCATAGGCAATGGATCAGTGATGGATAATTATGTCGGATGGCATTCATCATGCAACAATTATAACCTAGGGTGACACAGAACTAGCTCCAATTCATCAATATAATGTAGGCATGTATTCCGATTATAATCATACGTGCTTATGGAAAAGAACTTGCATGACATCTTTTGTCCTACCCTCCTGTGGCAGCGGGGTCCTAATGGAAACTAAGGGATATTAAGGCCTCCTTTTAATAGATAACCGGACCAAAGCATTAGCACTTAGTGAATGCATGAACTCCTCAAACTACGGTAATCACCGGAAAGAATCCCAATTATTGTCACCTTGGGGTATGCGGATCATAACACATAATAGGTGTCTACAACTTGCAAGATAGGATCAAGAACACAAATATATTCATGAAAACATAATAGGTTCAGATGTGAAATCATGGCACTCAGGCCCTAGTGACAAGCATTAAGCATAGCTAACTCATAGCAACATCAATCTCAGAACATAGTGGATACTTGGGATCAAACCCTAACAAAACTAACTCGATTACATGATAAATCTCATCCAACCCATCACCGTCCAGCAAGCCTACGATGGTGAGCATCATGAAATTGGTGATGGAGGAAGGTTGGTGATGATGATGGCGATAAATCCCCCTCTCTGGAGCCCCGAACGGACTCTAGATCCGCCCTCCCAATGAAGAATAGAAGGTGGCGGCGGGTCCGGATCGTAAAACGCGATGAATCCTTCTGTCGAATTTTTTTCTCCCCGAATAGGGTTATATGGAGTTGGAGTTGAGGTCGGAGGGGCTCCAAGGGGCCCACAAGCCTACAGGGCATGCCCCCAGGGCTTGTGGCCTCTGGGTGGCCCCCCTCTGGTTGATTCTTTCACAGTATTTTTATGTATTCCAAAAATATTCTCCGTAAATTTTTAGGTCAATCTGAGAACTTTTATTTCTACACAAAAATAATACCATGGCAATTCTGCTGAAAACAGCGTCAGTCCGGGTTAGTTCCATCAAATCATGCAAAAGAGTTTGGAAAAGTTGATACGATGGAGACGTATCAACTCCCCCAAGCTTAACCCATTGCTTGTCCTCAAGCAATTCAGTTGACAAACTGAAAGTGACAAAGAAAAACTTTTACAAACTCTGTCTGATCTTGTTGTTGCAAATATGTCTAGCCAGCATTCAGGTTTTCAGCGAAGATTATGAACTAACCATATTCACAATAACATTTAGGTCTCACATTTACTCATATCAATGGCATAATCAACTAGTGAGCAATAATAATAAATCTCGCATGACAACACCTTTTCAAAACAATCATGATATGATATGACAAAATGGTATCTCGCTAGCCCTTTCTGAGACCGCAAAACATAAATGCAGAGCACCCCTGAAGATCAAGGACTGACTAGACATTATAATTCATGGAAAAAGAGATCCAGTCACACTCATACTCAATAGCAATTAATAACAAAGCATACAAATGACAGTGGTGCTCTCTAACTGGTGATTTTTATAAGAAGATGATGACTCAGCAATAGAAGTAAATAGATAGGCCCTTCACAGAGGGAAGCACGGATTTGCAGAGGTGCCAGAGCTCGAGCTCGTAAAACAGAGATGAATATAATTTTTAGAGGTATGCTTTCATTGTCAACATAACAACCAAGAGATCACGGTATCTTCCATGCTAGATACATTATAGGCGGTTCCCAAACAGAATGGTAAAATTTTCACTCCCCCTCCACCAATAATCACACTCCATGGCTAACCGAATCCACGGGTACCGTCCATACCAACAACAGTCCTGTGGGAGTTTTGTTTGATAATTATATTTTAATTTGATTTCGAGCATGGAACTGGGCATCCCGATTACTAGCCACTTTCTCGTGAATGACAAGTGAGTAAACACTTATTGTGTGAATAATCCACCTAGCATGGAAGGTACTGATAGCCCCCAGTCACTACATGAGCGATTCGGGCATACAAAACAGATTACATTTGAAGGTTTAGAGTTTGGCACATGCAAATTTACATGCAACGGCAGGTAAATACCGCATATAGGTAGGTATGGTGGACTCATATGGAACAACTTTGGGTTTAAGGAAGTGGATGCACAAGCAGTAATCCCTCTTAGTACAAGTGAAGGCAAGTAAAAGATTGAGGAGCGACCAACTAGAGAGCGACAACGGTCATAAACATGCATTGAGATTAACCAACGTTGAGTGCAAGCATGAGTAGGATATAAATCACCATGAACATAAATATCATGGAGGGTATGCTGATTTTGATTCAACTACATGCGTGAACATGTGCGAAGCCAAGCCACTTAAATCATCCAAAGGAGGATACCATCCTATCATACTACATCACAACCATTTTAATTTGCATGTTGGCACTCAAGATAAACCATTATAAACTCCTAGATAATTAAGCATGGCATGAGTAACTATGATCTCTAATTGTCATTGCAAACACGTTTCATTCATAATAGGCTGAATCAGGAACGATGAGCTAATCATATTTACAAAAACAAAATAGGTCGAGTTCATACCAGGTTTTCTCTATCTCAATCATTTCATCATATATCGTCATTATTACCTTTCACTTGCCCAACCGAACGGTGTGAATAATAATAAGAGTGCACGTGCATTGGACTAAGCTGGAATGTGCAAACATTTATTCAAAGGAGTAGACAAGCTAATATGGGCTCCTTGTTAGATCAACAATAATGCGTATGAGAGCCACTCAACATTTTCATCGTGGTCTTCTCCTTATGACCCAAAGAAAAGAAAATAATTTCAAAGAAGCACACTAAAATATTTTTGGAGTTTTCGTTTTTCTGAAGAAAGTAAAACAAGAACGAGAAAAACTATTTACACAGGAAAGCTCCCAACAAGCAAAGGACCAATTTTTGGGTTTTCTTTTAATACTACAACTAAATTAAACTAGAAAGAAAAACTAAAAATAAGCAAGAACCAATTTTTTTGGATTTTCTCAAAGTTTTTCAAACACACAAGAAGAAAGCGAGAGAAAGAAATAAACTAACATGGATAATACAATGAAAAAGTATGAACACCGCCAACTGAAATGAGTGTGTGAACATGAATGTAATGTCGGTGAGAAATGCATACTCCCTCAAGCTTAGGCTTTTGGCCTAAGTTGGTCTAGGGCCATGGCTGGCCTGGCGGATATCCATAGTCATAGTTGGGGTTGTACTGAGCTGCAGCCGCCACTGCCTGAAGGGCTGCAGCGTGGAGGCGAGCGGCCTCCACCTCTCTCTCATACTCATCTGCCTCCTCTCTGGTTATAAAGTATCTCCGTTTTACCTGAAAGTTAAAGAAGGAAGGAGCGGCAAGCGTAATATAGAAGACGCGCTCCCTATCAAAGATTAGTCGGTACAAGAGGGCTTGTTCGTTCCTCTCATGAAACTAATAGCGTACCAAAGCATTATAATCAAGGAAAGCGGGTGGTAACTCAATGTCATTTTCCCTTATGGGTACCCCAAGATAATTAGCTAACTGGGTGGCATAAATCCCCCCAAAGAAATCTCCATCTTTAGCATTATTATGTAACCTCCTTGCAATAATAGCCCACACGTTATATCGTTTATCACTCATTACCGCACACCTGAGGACACTAAGATCTGATGCACAAAGTTGGCTATGATCATGTTTACCATTAATACATCTACCTATAAAGAGAGCAAAATAATGTATAGCAGGAAAGTGAATGCTCCCTATAGTAGCTTGTGTTACATTTCTAGTTTCTCCCATGGTGATGCTAGCAAGGGACTCAGAACAATAAATTTTACGAGGCTCACTATGAATGCCCCATTGTGGAATTTTGCATGCAACACTAAAATATTCTAGGTCCATGGTAAATGATTTATCATAAAGATCAAATAAAACAGAATGAGTGTTGCGCTGGGATGTAAATTTAAATCTTCGCACAAATGAATCAGTGAGGTGATAGTACTGCCGACACTTATCTGACACGAAGTCTTCAAGGCCAGCATTTTGTACGTATGCGTCAAATTCCTCCTTAAAACCAGCATGAACCATAAATTGATCCGACAGCCATTCACAAGGCTGCACTAGAGCTTCTCTCGGTGGTTCTAGGTCTGGCTCCCGTATTGCAAGTCTTCGGGCCTTCTTCGTCGAGGAACCCCCTTGGTATATCTTCCTAAACATTTTTCTTCCTCTGAAAAATTTCTGAAATTTTTAGTGACTCAAAATAAAAGTGAACACAACTCAACAAGATTGATAGCAACTACTCCCACAAGTGTCTAGAGGCTATATCATGCATCAAAACTACTTTGGACCATATAAATTTGACATGCAAGCTCAAGAATAAGGTCACCACAGCAGCAAAAATTTGCAATATATAAAGCACTAGAACAAAAACTAATTGGACCATTGGAGGAGTCACATACCGAACAACAATCCCCCAAAACAGTTTTGCGAATGGAGCTTTGAGCAAGGAGATCGAAAATGGCAACAAAATGAGCTAGAACACGGGTTTGAGCAATGGGATGATTTTTTCTGGAGGAAGACCAAGTGGATGGGTGCTGGAATAAGTGAGGGGGACCCACGTGGGGCCCACAAGCCACCCAGGCGCGCCCGGGAGGTGGGCGCGTCCTGTGGGCTTGTGGCCCACTGGTGCTGCCCCCTGGTGTGTTCTCAGTGCCCAAAATTCTTAAATATTCTATAAAAAATCATACTAAATTTTCAGGGCATTTGGGGAACTTTTATTTTCGGGACATTTTTATTGCACAGATAATTCAGAAAACAGGCAGAAAATAATATTTTTGCTTTATTTAATCTAAATAACAGAAAGTAAAAAGTGGGTACAGAAAGTTGTGCTTTCTAAACTCATCCATCTCATGCCCATCAAAAGGAATCCATTAACATGGTTGATCAAGTCTTATTAACAAACTTCTTCTGAATGACATGAAATCGAAGAATTTTCGAATAACTCTAGGTTACCTCAACGGGGATATGCATGTCCCCAACAATAAGAATATCATATTTCATTTTGACAGTAGGAATAGGGAATTCAACTACGTTCGCCTTGCCTGGATGATAGTTGATACCAACATCATAATCTTTGACAAGCTCAAGCCATCTGCGTTGCCTGAGGTTCAGGTCGGGTTGCATGAAGATATACTTAAGACTCTTGTGGTCTATATATATCTCACACCTTTGACCAATCAAATAGTGTCTCCAGATTTTCAAGGCATGCACTACTGCGGCTAGCTCCAGGTCATGAGTGGGATAATTTTCCTCATGGGGTCGTAGCTGTCGTGATGCATAGGCCACAACCTTTCCTTCTTGCATAAGTACACATCCAATCCCACGTCTGGACGCATCGCAGTAAATGTCAAAACTCTTACAAATATCAGGGAGGACTAGAACAGGGGCTGTTGTCAGCCTTGTCTTCAATTCCTTGAAGCTGTTCTCACACTCAGTGGTCCAGATAAACTTCTGGTTCTTCTTTAATAGCTCCGTCATAGGTTTGGCTATTTTTGAGAAGCCTTCAATGAAGCGGCGGTAGTATCTCGCCAATCCAAGGAAACTACGGACTTCTGTCACCATAGCTGGTGTCTTCCAATTTAAGACAGCCGTAACCTTGCCAGGGTCAACGGCTATACCATTTTCCGACAAGATGTGACCAAGAAATCCCACCTCCTTGAGCCAAAATTCGCACTTGCTGAATTTGGCGTATAATTGATGGATTCCCAATCTTTTCAGAACAGCTTGAAGGTGTTGCTTATGCTCCTCTTCATCCTTAGAGTATATGAGTATATCGTCGATGAACACTACCACGAACTTATCCAGGAAGTCCATGAAAATTTTGTTCATCATGCTCGTAAAGTATGCGGGAGCATTTGTCAGCCCGAACACCATGACTGTGAATTCAACACAGTCCATAGCGAGTAGTAAATGCTGTTTTGGGGATATCTTCTTTGCGGATCTTCAATTGGTGATATCCCGTCCGAAGATCAATCTTTGAAAATACCCGGGCTCCACTTAATTGATCAAATAGATCATCAATTCGCGGCAGCGGGTACTTATTCTTGATAGTTACCTCATTGAGCTGTCGATAGTCTACGCACATCCGTAGACTCCCATCTTTCTTCTTCACAAACAGTACTGGTGATCCCCATGGTGAAATGCTGGGACGAATGTATCCCTTCTGAAGCAACTCGTCTAGCTGCTTTTTCAACTCGGCCAGCTCCGGACCTGGCATTCGATAATACTTCTTGTATATGGGGGCTGTGCCAGGAACTATTTCAATGGCAAACTCCAGTTCTCTATCTGGCGGCATTCCTGGTAATTCCTCCGGAAACACGTCCGGAAACTCACATACCACCGGAATCAAGTTCATATTAGTGGCAGTGGTGTGATATGCTGAGCCTTTTCTAGTTATCATTCGACTGGCTAGGAATTGGATCATCTGTCCAGCGGGGTTTACCAATGTTACCGTTCTGGTGGCACAGTTAATGCACACCTGGTGCGGGGTTAACCAATCCTCTCCCAGAATTATATCCAATCCTGGGGAATCGATAGCAACCAAGGTGGCTGGAAATTGTACTCCATGAATGGAGATTTCTAGGCCCCTATATACAATATTGGTTCTGAGCATGGAACCGGGGGATTGTATCACCATGATTTTGTCCAAAACCGATGGGGAAAGATTATGCGAGTTGGCAAAACTCCGAGAAATGAACGAATGGGAAGCCCCGGAATCAAACAAATAAGTGCAGGTATGTCATTAACAGTAAACATACCAAGTACGATGTCGGGGGCTTCGCATACTTCCTCGGCCGAGATGTGATGGACGCATCCGTGATGGACATTGCGGCATCCAAGGTGGTTAACCTGCGACTTGGGGTCTGTTGGCTGCTTTCCAGCATTGGCAGGACACTGTTTAGCATAGTGCCCGCTCTGTGCGCAGGTGAAGCAAGTATTGTTGCGGCGACAGTCTTCCGCAACAGGCTGCTTGCCGAGGGGTTTTAGTCTGGGTGCCGAGCTTGTTGTTGTTACCGTTGTTGTTCCACGCAGGCTTGCTCTCTGTTGGGACAGGTTGCCAACTGCGCAACTTCTGAGCATATGGTTCCTTATTATCCTTCTTTGGCTCAAATTTTCTTTTATGCTCATTGTTTGCAAGCTTGTGTTCACGTTCAGTGATGTAGGCCTTGTTCACCAGTGTCTGGAAATCAGCAAAATCCAACATACATAATTGGCACCGGAGGGCATGATTCGGTCCTCCGAGGAAGCGATCTATCTTCCTTTCCTCCGTATCCACATCGTGAGGTGAGTATCGAGCCAAGTTATTGAACTTGTTCAAGTATTCTGCCACAGTCATACTCCCTTGCGTGAGGGACAGAAATTCCTTTTGCTTGATCTTCATAATTCCCGTGGGGATATGGTATTTGCGGAACAATTCCTTGAATTGCTCCCAAGTGATTTCTTCTCCAGTTGGCCATGTCAGCTTAGTATTATCCCACCAGATTGCGGCGGGACCTTCAAGATAGTGGGTAACAAATGGAACCTTAACCGCTTCATTGCAGCGGGCAATTTCCAGTTTCTTCTCCATTGTTCTAAGCCAGTCATCTGCCTCAATAGGATCAACGGCCTGGCCAAAGCTAGGCGGTTTGGTCGCTGAAAATCTGTCAGCTTAGAGTGCACCCCGTTACCATTGTTTTGACCAACCACTGCCTGCATAGTTCTGAGGAACTCCATAAAGTCCTGGTTCCTCTTCTCTTCAAACATCCTCATGATTTGTTCAGTTGTAGGTGCTTGTGGTGGTGGAGGCAGTAAGTCTTCGGGCTCTTGCCCTGCCTGTCTGGCTGAGCGATGGATTGGGGTTCCATCACTGCCTTGACTGCCACTGCCTCTCTTCATCTAAATTTTGTTCCCAAAGCAAATACCGAATCGATGAGCAAGATCCATAAGGGTAAAATATAATCATGTGACACCCAAAAGAAATCATTAAGCAAAGGCGAATAACAACATAATTATACAAGACATCCCAACATAATACATGGCAAGCTAGTAGTGGATAACATGATAAACTGCTCAAATGGCAGTTGACAAATGCAACGATGCATGCATAGTTACTCCAACTCTAGTCTAGTGGCGTCGATGGCACGTACACTGCTCTTCTGAAGAGTCATCATCAGACCCTGAGTCTGAGTCTGAGTCAGAACTGATGATGTGGGTTACTGGGTCAAACGAAACACGATGACGCTGACGAGACGTCTCCCCTTCCGCAGAAAAGGAAGCGCGTCGCCTCAGCATCGGCGGAGCAGGAGTGGCGAGGAGCGAGACCCACTCAGCTGGGGTCTCACGTCGGCTATCAGACGATATGCCTGATGGCCCAGAGGAACTAGAAGGCATGCTAAACATATGTGGGGGTGGAACTGGTGGCGAATCCACAGCCAAGGATATGATCATGCGGTATCTGGCGTGAATATACTGGGATAACACACCAGCGGCACGATCAACCTCCGGATCGGTGGGTGAGAAAATGACTCGCCCTGTCGTAGGGGACAGGGTGGGGTAATGGGAGAAACCTGGGTGTGTCTGCATCTGGACCTCGTGATAGCGCAAGTCGGTGATGGCCTCCATGGCAGCAAACTGGATCGCCAACTCCGGAGTAGAAGCTACTCCACCCTTAGCAGAGCGAGAAGAGCTTCCAATATCTGAGGTCGCAGTCAAGTAGGCCACTGCATGGTACTCATCCACTGACTCCGCCAGCTGATCCCGATACACTTGGTACACCGGGTCTTCTCCGTAGGGATACAACCGAAGCCAGACACAGTGAAGCAGAGCTAAGAAAGAGTGGGGCTCTGGCTCATAGGTAAAATGGAATGGAACTGGTGCCATCTGCACTCACCATGAAAAGAGTTAGTAATATAAGGATGCACGATGCATGATATGCGCAAACAAATGCAACAAGCAATATGCACACTCAAGGTGCTATACTACTCGCAGTTCTAGCGCGTGTTACCTAGGGTGTCCTACAGTCAGCACGGCTCTGATACCAAGCGTTGTGGCACCCTGGCTCATAGAACTGGAATGTCAGTGTTCCCAGCCCAGAGATCATTGTCTTCTGGAAACACTCAACATATTGGCAACAGAAACATAGCTGATTTTTATTGATAACGAAGAGTACAACCTTACAAGATCCTCGAGGCCAGAGCACAACAAGTGCTATACAGTATGTACATTATTTAACAAACATGATGGGCCTTGGCATAACTTAGCGATACTACAGCGGAAAGCTAAAGCGTAGCGGAATATGGCAGCAACTCCATCCACAGGGACACTGCTGTGGACACATCCTAGGCATTATAACACGAACCTCCAAGACCTGCGTCTTAGTCTTCTCCTGCATCTGGCATGATACGCCAGGTGAGTACTTTGAATGTACTCGCAAGCACGTGACAACCAAATAATGCAGCAAGTAATAGCATGGCAATAAACATGTTGAGTCTTAAATGCTGAGATCACGGTCATCAACTTACTCATATCCGGGTTGCTTTACAACCCACGGAGTACTCCACCTCACTGAGTACTTCCGCACATAAGACAAGTTCTTTCATCAGTATCATTATTACGGTTGATCTCCTACAGAGGTCTGGACGGGCTGTCCAATTCCATGGACACGGCTATTCGAATAGATTTAACACTCTGCAGAGGTTGTACACTTTACCCACACCACGGAACTCATGGCCTCGTACTCCCATTCGGGTGGACCAACGACGTTCCGACGAAACCTGTCTGACCCGTGACTCTTCCATCGTACCACCGGCCATCACACTCCCTCTTGGAGTCAAGCCTTGGGTGGCCCCGTGTCCTCAAGACACCTGCCACCGTCGTGGCCAAACTAACTGTCCCAAACGGGGACGCCGGCAAATAACTCAACTGGGCTCACAGAGTTATCGTCGTCTACCTGATCAGGGTAGCATGCACGCATAACCCTCCCTCTTTGGAGGTACCGGTGAAAGAGCACGCAGCCAGCCCAAGTCAAGGCCGTCCCATACCGGCAAATGTGGTTGCATGTTTTAACCCGGACAGGTGACTCTCGATCAACCAACTAAGTTTCGTTAAACATTCTGCAGGTTATCAACTCATGTTAACTTAATTGGTCATCTTAGTCATCTATTAATTTACTTGGAATTAATTGGGGTTAAATTTAATATGCAAAATGCATATGAAAATGCAATGCTATGACATGCTTCAAAACATGGTTATCCTGGCTTGCCTTGGTCTGCTGAGTTGTTCAAGAACTCTGGTTCTTCAACTCCAAGGTTTTCACCTTCTGAAAATAATCCAAAAACAGCAAGGAAATATATCAAACAACACTGTTTAATGTTCCAGAAATTCTATGAGTAAAAGAAAAATGTGAAATTTGGTGGAAAAATAGAGCATTGAGGTGTGGACCCAATGCAAAAAGAATTATTTGGATTGGACCTTTCTGTTAAAAGTTATTAACAGTCAAAGGTCTCTGTTCAACACTGTTTTAATTAAAAATCAAAATTAAAACAACAGAGCAAACAGACTGGGCCGGCCCAAGACCACAGCGCACCGGCCCAGGCCCACGTACCTCTTCGTTTCAAATGAAACAGAGGGGCAGAGGAGGCCGAGGGGGAAAGCGGAGCTGCGGCGGCGATCACCGGCGATCCAGGCAACGGGAGGGGCTGAGGATGGTCGAGATGGGTCGGCCGTCGAGCGGCGGTCCACCCCGTACCCGCAGCGTCACCGGAGGTGAACGGACGGGATCGTTCCCTTCATCTCCGGCGGAGCGTGGTTCGGGTGGCCGACGAGCTCGACGAATCCGGCACCAATTGGCTCGGGGAAGAGGTCAGGGAGCACTACGGGAGCTCACTGAGCTTGCTGGTGTTCTTGGTTGGGGCGGAGGTGGGCTAGAACGAGGAGGAGGTAGAGAGGGGCGGGCGGCGGAGCTCCGGTCGAGCTCGAGGCCAGGGGCCTCTATGCTTCGATTGGGGCTGCCAGGAGGAGTTTGGGTGGAGGAGGAGAGGGGTGAGGAACTCTGGGAGGCCGGGGAGGGGCTTTTATAGGCGGGGGAGCCGAGCGGCGATCTCTCCCGAACAATGGTGATGCGGGTCATGGCAACGGCGCTCGTACGCCTCGCTGGCTGGACGCGAGCGGCGACGAGACCGGAGAGGGCAGAGGGAGCATTCAATGCGGAGAGGACGAGGCGGGGAGAAGAGGACGCGCCGCACGTACAGTGTGGTCACGGGCCGAACATGGCGGCGGTGATGCGGTGGTCGGCGAGGGCCTCTCCGGCACAGGTGAGGTGACCTGAGGGGCTACGCGGCAGCCAGGGACCTAGTCGGCACGCGTGGACAAGCCATAGTGGCGAGGGAGCAGAGGGACGCGATGGCTCGGGCACGGGTGCTGCGCAGCGCGCGGCGACGGCCATGCCAGGCCCGTGCTCACCACGCCATCTTGCGCTCCACGGCCACGTTGCCCTGGCGACCTTGTCTGGCGTGTTGACCATGGTCCATTCACATCACCTGAGGCTCTGGTTTGGCTTGAAGTGGTCTGTGCTGAGAGGTTTCATCAACAACAGTTTCTGACAGAAACATGGAGGGGCTTCTGGAGCTTAGGAGAAGATGAGGGGGAGCCAATGAGCTTGTCTGGTGTGATCCTGGTCGAATGATCTACAAGCTGACCAAGTTTGAGCTCATTTGGTTGAAGTTTGAGGGTAGCTCATGTGAAATGCACAAAACTGGCCTGAATCTGCAAATGGAAGTGCTGATCAAAAGATAATTCTTGGAGAGCTGAAAATTTGTGGAGAGTGCTCATTTGGTGTTGTCTCATTGCTGTAAAAATTTGGTAGCAATTGGACAAACCAAAAATGCACTTCCTTCACAATGGTTGGTTCTGGACAGAGAGGAAAATGGATTTTTAAGCAAAATATTTGAACATGACCAAGGAATGTTTTTGAAGATTTGGTGGAGATATGGTCCGAGGAATTTTTCGAAATTAATTGAGAAGTTTAGGAGCATCTAAACTATAGGTTGCTTCACAACCTATGCCAATGCCCTAATTTCCCAATTAACAGAAAAGAGCTTTTGAAAATGATTTGAATGGAAATTTGAGTACTTGAGGTTCCTGGCAGAACATTTGCAAGATGATGAGGCTAGGAACCACTTGGCAAAGATTCAAAAATGACCAAGTCAAATTTTGAAAAGAAAAAGTTGGCAAAAATCAGGGTGTCACATTCATTTCAATTGTCTACTAACATAAGCATTGAAGTTTTCTTGTTTAACAATAAAGTTATCAAATTCATCCAAGCATTGACTAGCAGACTTATTAAAAGGGATATCACCTTCATCAAATCTATAGAGAGAATTTACCTCTACTACCTGTGTCGGAATATTAAGGCCATGCATTTCTTCAATAGGTGGTAAATTCTTAACATCTTCAGCTTTAATACCTGTTTCTTTCATAGATTTCTTTGCCTCTTGCATATCTTCAGGACTGAGAAATAGAATACCTATTTTCTTCAGAGTTGGCTTAGGTGGTGGTTCGGGAAGAGTCCAATCATTATCATTACTCAATATATTATTCAATAGCACTTCATCTTGTTCGATAGTTTGTTCCCTGAAAACACAACCAGCACAACTATCTAGGTGGTCCCTAGAAGCATCGATTAGTCCATTATAAAAGATATCAAGTATTTCATTTTTCTTGGGAGGATGATCAGGCAAAGCATTAAGTAATTGGAGAAGCCTCCCCCAAGCTTGTGGGAGACTCTCTTCTTCAATTTGCACAAAGTTAAATATTTCCTGTAAAGCAGCTTGTTTCTTATGAGCAGGATTTTTTTTTCCAGAGAAGTAATATATCATATGCTGGGGACTACGCACACAACCAGGAGCAAGAGAATTAAACCATATCTTAGCATCACCCTTTAACGAGAAAGGAAACAACTTAAGAATATAGTAGTAGCGAATTTTTTCCTCATGAGCAAATAGGGTGGCTATATCATTTAATTTAGTAAGATGTGCCACAACAGTTCCAGATTCATAACCAAGGAAAGGATCAGATTCAACCAAAGTAATTAACTCAGGATCGACAGAGAATTCATAATCCTTATCAGTAACAAAGTTAGGTGAAGTAACAAACTTAGGATCAAATTGCATTCTAGCATTCAAAGATTTTTCTTTCCACTTGTATAGTAATTTCTTAAGATCATCTCTATCCTTACAAGCAAGAAAGTCCCTAGCTACCTCTCCATCCATAACATAACCCTTAGGTATATCAGGCAATTCATATCTAGGAGAGCTAGGTCTAGCAGGTGTTTCAAAGTTTTTAGTTTCAATAATTTCATCAGTTTCAGCATTAACTCTAGCAAGTTGTTCATCAAGAAATTCACCCAGTGGCACAGTATTATCAAGCAAAGCAGTAATATCATCATAAGCATCGTGCATAGCAGAAGTAGCATCATCAATTACTTGCGACATATCAAAGTTAATAGCAGGCGGTGGTGTCGCAAGCTTACTCAAAACAGAAGGTGAATCAAGTGCAGAGCTAGATGGCAGTTCCTTACCTCCCCTCGTAGTAGAGGGAAAATCTTTGTTTTGTTATCTTTCAAATTCCTCATAGTGATCAACAGATATAAATCCCAAGTGACTCAGAGAATAGAGCTATGCTCCCCGGCAACGGCGCCAGAAAAAGGTCTTGATAACCCACAAGTATAGGGGATCGCAACAGTTTTCGAGGGTAGAGTATTCAACCCAAATTTATTGATTCGACACAAGGGGAGCCAAAGAATATTCCCAAGTATTAGCAGCTGAGTTGTCAATTCAACCACACCTGAAAGACTTAATATCTGCAACAAAGTTTTTAGTAGCAAAGTAGTATGGAAGTAACGGTAATGGCGGCAAAAGTAACAGTAGCAACGGCAAAGTAAGGTAGCAAAGATCAATATGTGAAAAGCTTGTAGGCAACGGATCAGTGATGGATAATTATGTCGGATGGCATTCATCATGCAACAGTTATAACCTAGGGTGACACAGAACTAGCTCCAATTCATCAATATAATGTAGGCATGTATTCCGAATATAGTCATACATGCTTATGGAAAAGAACTTGCATGACATATTTTGTCCTACCCTCCCGTGGCAGCGGGGTCCTGATGGAAACTAAGGGATATTAAGGCCTCCTTTTAATATAGAACCGGACCAAAGCATTAGCACTTAGTGAATACATGAACTCCTCAAACTACGGTAATCACCGAAAAGAATTCCAATTATTGTCACCTTGGGGTATGTGGATCATAACACGTAATAGGTGTTTAAAACTTGCAAGATAGGATCAAGAACACAAATATATTCATGAAAACATAATAGGTTCAGATCTGAAATCATGGCACTCGGGCCCTAGTGACAAGCATTAAGCATAACCAAGTCATAGCAACGTCAATCTCAGAACATAGTGGATACTAGGGATCAAACCCTACCAAAACTAACTCCATTACATGTTAAATCTCATCCAACCCATCACCGTCCAGCAAGCCTATGATGGAATTACTCACACACGGCAGTGAGCACCATGAAATTGGTGATGGAGGAAGGTTGGTTATGATGATGGCGATGAATCCCCCTCTCCGGAGCCCCGAACGGACTACAGATATGCCTTCCCGATGAAGAACAGGAGGTGGCGGCAGCTCCGTATCATAAACGCGATGAATCCTTCTCTCTGATTTTTTTTCTCCCCGAATAGGGTTATATGGAGTTGGAGGTGAGGTCGGAGGGGCTCCAGGGGGCCCACAAGCCTGCAGGGCACGCTCCTAGGGCTTGTGGCCTCTGGGTGGCCCCCCTCTGGTTGATTCTTTCACCAGTATTTTTTATATATTCCAAAAATATTCTCCGTAAATTTTTAGGTCAATCCGGGAACTTTTATTTCTGCACAAAAATAACACCATGGCAATTCTGCTAAAAACAGCGTCAGTCCGGGTTAGTTCCATTCAAATCATGCAAATTAGAGTCCAAAACAAGGGCAAAAGAGTTTGGAAAAGTAGATACGATGGAGACGTATCACCGGCTTGCACCACTGCCCCAACTGCCCACATCGCTCCATGTGGATATTTCTCTACTTTTTTACCCTGCACGTACCTCTACTGGCTTCTACTGTATTTGTGATGAGTTTATGTCTCATCAACTAGTCCCACTAGTCTTATTCTAATCACATTTCTTCAATTTCTTTGCCACAGGGATGCTGAGCTCTATTTTAGTGAAACTGCACAAAATGATCCGATGGTCAAAGGGTTGCAAACTTCATTTCTTCGGAAGGTTCAACGTCGCCAGCAAATTAAAGCCTGGTTAGGTTTTGGGGTTCAAGACCTAGGGACTGCATGGATCATTTTTTTTCTTTAGTTGTCTCTGTTCCAAAATAAGTGTCAACTTTAGTAGTACAACTTTGTACTAAAGTTGGCATAAAGTTGAGACACTTATTTTGGAATGGAGGGAGTACATATTGGCTATGATCTGTGAATCATTGAGATGCAATATCATGCATGTTAGTCTCCTTTGTATTTGATCGAATGTTGCAATGGGGCAACCTTGGGCGCAAGATACATGAAACAGAAGCTGAAAGCTTCATAGCATTGTACTAATTTATCTCACTGAGAAATTATAGTACGTACTATGTACTAAAGAGTTAGGTGTCACACGGTGTCCAGAAAATATGGTGATAGTGTGAGGTGGGCCATGTATTCACTGAGTTGCTGTGTTTTCGCTGCTTTCGCACTCCTCCACTATAAGAGTGGAGAAAATAGTAAAGAGTGGAGACGCTCTACCTCCTTTCGCCGAAACGTGGGACATCCAGCATCCGGTGCATGTGTCATGCACCAAAATAAAATGTACAGTGCAACTGAGACTCAGCACGCTCGTACCACCTCAGTAATAATGACCAATGAGCCGTCAAATCACATAGACCCGGCAGTAAGTTGGACGGACGAAGCAAACATCACTCTTCGTTAAATCCGCTTCTCCCTTCAACACAGGCGCCAGTGAGAGGTCGCGTCCGCTCTGCACGGGCATGAATGCGGCACCGATTCTCTAGAGCGGCACTGACCGTTTCAGGCGGAAAGCGCGCGTGGCCGATGGAGGGGGTTTGGGTGGGCCAGGGTGGTCAGGAGCGGGCATGGCTGCTGTCCCGACCGGACGCCCGGAAACGAGAGGATGCACCGACTCTCGCGGCTAAATCATAGTACTGCACACAATCTCTCTGTAGGTCGATGTGTCGCTCTCTCTAACACACACATGCTGTTAAAAATAAACACACACATGCACACACAGGTTCATGCAGTGGCGGTCAATCGCTATATCTGCAGCCATGGGGTTTGACGCACAAGGCTGTCGGATTTGGAGCACTCCGGCCGCCTGCGACTGCGCCTTGCCATGGATTGTCCGGGTACCAGGTCGCACAACAATGGCAATGCCTCCACGTCGCATGCAGTTTTAGTTGTTGTTCACTTGGGAGGGTCGTGTACCACACGTGAACGATAGTAAGCGCGACCGGGAGGCGTGGAGCGTTAATTGCGAATTGACTCCTTCGAGCGTTAAATTTACTTCGCGTATTAGCATTGCCGTCTGTCACAGTTTACAGGGAGCACTTCAATTCTCATGCATTTCTACCACCGGAGGGATTTAAGGTGCATTTGGTTTAATGCCCAATTAGTTAGGGCATCGTAACCGCAATCAAGGCCAAAATTTTCTCTCCATGCAGGTGTGTATGCAGGGTGTAATAAATGCATGAATGTGTGTACGTGGACTGAAAGCACTCCATGCATGTGTGTACACATTAATTTCCAGTAATTGGGCGTCATGGTATAACTCCCGATGCTATTTTTCAGTCCAATCGCTAATCGCCTTGGTCCGAGAGATTGTTGATGCGTGCCCTATAAACTGTGACAGAGGGAGAAATTAAATAAAGAGTTCTGTTTCATGCACAATTTAAAACAATTTTTATGGAGAGAAAAAGATAACCACTACAACTATATATATACTAGCAAGATGCCCTTGCATCAAGATTCATTTATATGAGTAGTTTATCTTGTGAGCGATAAGAATGAACGAGGGAAGGCCTTATCTGCAAATGTGGAGAGGAGTGCGGGTATCTTTTTGCAAAATTGTCATAGGTTCTTCCTATCCGTCAGATATAGATCGGACGGCCTATATTGCAGGATGGCAGGCACACCATCATCACCAACTCTGTTCTTTTTAAGAGTAGAGAAGTAGAGAGTAGAGATACGCTGTAGCCTCAGTGCTTGTTTTCTAGGGTTTGCTCTCTTCACACTCTCTCCACTATATATATACACACTGGAGCCTCATGCTATTCTTGAGCTTGCGTTGGTTTTTCCCTTGAAGAGGAAAGGGTGATGCAACAAAGTAGAGATAAGTATTTCCCTCAGTTTGAGAACCAAGGTATCAATCCAGCAGGAGACAACGCACAAATCACCGAATACCTGCACAAACAATCAAACAACTTGCACCCAACGCGATAAAGGGTTGTCAATCCCTTCACGGTTATTTTCAAAAGTGAGATCTGCTAGATATAGATAAATGATAAAGTAAATATTTTTGGTATTTTTGTATTATAGATCGGAAAGTAAAAGATTGCAAAATAGTAGATCGGAAACTTGTATGATGAAAAGTAGAAGATTATATGATGGAAAATTGACCCGGGGGCCATAGGTTTCACTAGAGGCTTCTCTCAAGATAGAAAATAATATGGTGGGTGAACAAATTACTGCCGAGCAATTGATAGAAAAGCGCAAAGTTATGACGATATCTAAGGCACCGATCAAAAATATAGGCATCACGTCCGTGTCAAGTAGACCGAAACGATTCTGCATCTACTACTATTACTCCACACATCGACCGCTATCCAGCATGCATCTAGAGTATTAAGTTCATAAAGAACGAAGTAATGCATTAAGTAAGATGACATGATGTAGAGGAATTAACTCAAGCAATATGATGAAAACCCCATCTTTTTATCCTCGATGGCAACAATACAATACGTGCCATGCTGCCCCTACTGTCACTGGGAAAGGACACCGCAAGATTGAACCCAAAGCTAAGCACTTCTCCCATTGCAAGAAAAACCAATCTAGTTGGCCAAACCAAACTGATAGTTCGAAAAGAATTACAAAGATATCAAATCATCCATATAAGAATTCAGAGAAGATTCAAATAATATTCATAGATAAGCTGATCATAAATCCACAATTCCTCGGATCTCGGCAAACACAGCACAAAAAAGTATTGCATCAAATAGATCTCCAAGAACATCGAGGAGAATATGGTATTGAGAATCAAAGAGAGAGAAGAAGCCATCTAGCTACTAGCAATGGACCTGTAGGTCTGTGGTAAACTACTCACGCTTCATCGGAAGGGCAATGGTGTTGATGTAGAAGCCCTCCGTGATCGAATCACCCTCCGGCAGGGTGCCGGAAAAGGTCCCTAGATGGGATCTCACAGGTACAGAAGATTGCGGCGGTGGAAAAGTCTTTCCGTGGATGCCTCTATTGGTTTGGGGATATATGGGTATATATAAGCGAAAGAATTAGGTCAGGAGGTGCATGAGGGGCCCACAAGGGTGGGGGGCACGCCTTACCCCCCTGGGCGCGCCCTCCAACCTTGTGGCCGCCTCGTGTCTCCTCTGACTTCATCTCCAAGTCTCCTGGTTTCCTTCTGGTCCAAAAAAATCATCGCGAAATTTTCATTCCATTTGGACTCCGTTTGATATTCCTTTTCTGCGAAACTCAAAAACAAGGAAAAAACAGAAACTGGCACTGGGCTCTAGGTTAATAGGTTAGTCTCAAAAATAATATAAAATAGCATATTAATGCATATAAAACATCCAAAACAGATAACATAATAGCATGAAACAATAAAAAATTATAGATACGTTGGAGACGTATCAAGCATCCCCAAGCTTAATTCCTGCTCGTCCTCGAGTAGGTAAATGATAAAAACAGAAAATTTTGATGTGGAATGCAACCTAACATATTTATCCATATAATTTTCTTTATTGTGGCATGAATGTTCAGATCCGTAAGATTCAAAACAAAAGTTTAATATTGACATAAAAACAATAATACTTCAAGCATACTAACAAGGCAATTATGTCTTCTCAAAATAACATGGCCAAAGAAAGCTTATCCCTACAAAATCATATAGTCTCGCTATGCTCCATCTTCATCACACAAAATATTCAAATCATGCACAACCCCGATGACAAGCCAAGCAATTGTTTCATACTTTTGATATTCTCTAACTTTTTCAACTTTCACGCAATACATGAGCGTGAGCCATGGACATAGCACTATAGGTGGAATAGAAGGTGGTTGTGGAGAAGACAAAAAGAGAGAGATAGTCTCACATCAACTAGGCGTATCAACGGGCTATGGAGATGCCCATCAATAGATATCAATGTGAGTGAGTAGGGATTGCCATGCAACGGATGCACTAGAGATATAAGTTTATGAAAGCTCAAAAAGAAACTAAGTGTGTGTGCATCCAACTCGCTTGCTCACGAAGACCTAGGGCAACTTGAGGAAGCCCATCATTGGAATATACAAGCCAAGTTCTATAATAAAAAATTCCCACCAGTATATGAAAATGATAACATAGGAGACTATCTATCATGAAGATCACGGTGCTACTTTGAAGCACAAGTGTGGTAAAAGGATAGTAACATTGCCCCTTCTCTCTTTTCTATCATTTTTTTTATTTGGGCCTTCTCTCATTTTTTGGCCTTTTTTTTATTTTTTGTCCGGAGTCTCATCCCGACTTGTGGGGGAATCATAGTCTCCATTATCCTTTACTCACATGGGACAATCTTATATTTACTAATTGAAATCACCATACAAGACACCACGTTAATCCTAGGATTAATAACTTTTAGCCATCTGATTAATTTATTGAGTGTCTATAGCCGTTGGATGAAACCTCATCGTCCTCCCTTTGGTCTCTCTCTAATCTCTATTTCCCTCTCACAGAAAAAACAGGAACCTCTCCTATGCCACGTACTCCAATCGTCCCCCCTTGGTCCCTCTCTATTTCCCTCAAAAAGAAAATAGGAATCAGAAATCTGAGCGTCTCTCTTTGTAGATATGGCAAGAAAAAGTTTAAATTGGCAACCTTCCTGCGATTGACTCAAGTGCGTAGTGGAGATCGGACAAGCCGTCTCTGCCTCCCCATGGCTTCTTCAGCAACGCGTTGGCAGCATGCACCGCCGACGATCTCTGTGGCAGCAGCATCACGTACATGGTGGACCTCCTGAGGAAGGACAAGGTTAGGATCGGAAGCATATCCAGCCCCCTGTTCGCATGGAAGTGCGTGGAGATCGTGTCGGACCTCCACCATGCCGGATTCAACGACTGATCTCAAGTGGAGAAAGCCCATCTACAGCCGCCCTGCCAGGGTGAACCGCCGACCGCCTACATATCTTTCCTAGAGTCAGCACCATCCTCCATCCGGCGAACCGACAATGATGTGTACGGGACTTTGTTTATCGTCTACTTACCCTGGAGACTCCAAGGAAAGGATCAGACATAGCCATCTTTCGTACGGTCAGCTGGAAGCCTGTACTCAGTTGCGAAACAAGGTTTACTAATCTCGGGTAAGCAACTTGATCTTTTCTTTATCTTCTGTTCCATAAGTGGATTTAACCTGGGAAAGGAGAAACCACTTATTGTATTATTCTTATAGGTACAATTAAAATAAACTAAGCATCGGTCGCATCCAAACAACTAGGTGATATTCTAGGATTTTGACTTGATTGATAATCAGTAATGGTACGTGTCATTACTAGCAAGTTAATCCGGAGCTTTGGTCAGTGTTGTATCACCATTCGCAATATTATCAGATGTTGAGTGGTATGTGTTGTCCTGTGCTTCTCAAAAATAAAATTTGTTATCCAGTGTTTTTATTTGTTGCCACTACTTCTAACATTTCGAGTTTATTTTTTGGTGACTGCTCTCCAGACCACTGCTAATGCATTAGTTTATCTCATCATGGTGGCATACAGTTAGGTTGTACTCAATAATTCTACATGTAATTTTGCTTGCACGAGGCATCAATGATTTTAGTTGTTAACGATGCATGCCTAAAATCATAGGTTTCCATTGCCATGTTCGTTTATCCTTATTAATTCAGTGGAATTGATATTTCTACCTTAATCTAATTTGGACATCTCGCAGAAAATCTTATTTGCACAGTTGCCAAAACAATAACAAGGAATACAAGGGTTGGGTCAGTTAGGAAAAAGAGGATTTTGGCTCCATTGACCTGCATGTTGCACTTTGCATTGTTTGATCCTAATGAACCTATTTGCGATCTATGAAGTTCTCCCCGTTCAGTAAATATAAGAGAACATGGAATTGTATATATACCAGTACATATTGAGGAAAACATCTACTATGTCGTTTTATTTGCCAAACTTCTATATGTTATTTCTTTCGGTTTCAAAGAACACGGATGTCTATTTGAGATTATTCTTCAGCTTTTCTATGGGAAGTGCAGGCCAGCAGAGGAACGCAATAATAACTCAAAAACTTCTACTAAGTTATAAGTTGAACCTCATATTCGATTGGCCAACTTTTATTAGTTATGCATACTTACATTTAGGATCACAAAGATGTAAGTAATGTGTCATTTTTTTTTGCTTGGAGAAGGTAATAACTACTTCATCAGTAAATATGGAAACTAATTTGATCTTCCAGTTGACCAATCTTTATATCTTATAGAAAAATCACACAACATAATATTAAATATCTATTTTGCTGCACATGCGTTCATCTCTAGGCCGTTGGGTTTGCTAGCTTGCTCCTTATCATCAATTTACTCAGGGCACGAGAGCTTTCTCTCATGCAGTATGCATTAGTGCGCTATAAGTGTATTTTATGTCCAACAACACTTAATATGATAATCTTAACCTTTTAAGTTATGATTTTTGTTATTCTGTATAAATAGAGTTTCTCACGTACTTCATATACTAAATAATATTGTACACGAAATTCAGAAACCAAATCTCCATTTGCATGGCCATGACATACACAATAATTTTTCCCCATTTCAATACTTATGTGGTTCCCTTAATTCTTTACTCTCAATACTCATATAAATTAATCCTCCATTAAGTGGTCAACAAAAAAAATAACCCATATTAAAAATATGGGTTGATTTTATGTGTTTTTTCTGTTCGACTAGCATGACCTCCTGCTTACAGCTTTGTTTGTGAATTATATTTTCACAAAATAGTGATATTTTAGGATATGTTCTTGACAAAAGTTGGCAGGCTGTCTTTTTTTTACTAATATTTTGGTAATTACATGTATAAAACTGAGAAATAGCATCTCGGAGTTTGAAAAAAAAAATCTTTTTTTGCAGCTAAGTTAGTATTTGCAAGATTGTCTGAACCAATTGTTCATGGAACTTTGCCTTTCACAATTGCATAAGCAAGGCTAAATCTTCCACTAGATCAATCCTGTCAACATAGCATTCATCTATGTGCAATGTTAGATGTGAATCATTAGTTTAGATTCTTCTACATGAAACAATGAGTACACACCAATTGTTTTGGTAGTTATTTTATACTGATTGTTTTGGTATTTTTCTTGATAGGTAACATAACAAAATGTGTAATCGATGAATAATGAAAGCAAACTTAGCAAAACATTCTTGCCTTTATCCGAGATTATGTTGAACTTATATTGTTCTTTTCTTAGTGAAGGGACCCTCCTTGAAAATTTATGATGATGTGTTATCTTCTTAATTTATGAATTGAAATGTAAAACTAAATAGACAAACAATGGACAATTAGAAATTTTCAAATAAATCAAATGTTGGATTAAAAATTTAGACAATTGTCCCAATTTCAAAACTATAGATTTTTATTGTATGTATTTAGGCTTTGCTACAAAAATATCTTTGGTGCGGATATAAATACCACCATCTTTTCCTTTTGGGAGCATATACACATGTGATACCGATGAGTGATTCTTTTCAAATATGTTTTACTTAATTTGTTTGTTTCCACATTATATTAGGATAATGCCATAATGCTAAAACTACATAAAAACCCTAGCCCGTGCAGTTGCACAGGTTGATGACTAGTGCCCTAATAATGAAGATCATCACACTTTTATTTACTTACAACTCAAGAATTACAACTCAATTCTTAGAACAAAGTATGACTCTATATGAATGCCTCCGGTGGTGTACCGGGATGTGCAATGAATCAAGAGTGACATGTATGAAAGAATGATGAACGGTGGCTTTGCCACAAATACAATGTCAACTACATGATCATGCAAAGCAATATGACAATGATGAAGCCTGTCATAATAAAATGGAACGGTGGAAAGTTGCATGGCAATATATCTTGGAATGGCTATGGAAATGCCATAATAGGTAGGTATGGTGGCTGTTTTGAGGAAGGTATATGGTGGGTGTATGGTACCGGCGAAAGTTGCGCGGTACAAGAGAGGCTAGCAATGGTGGAAGGGTGAGAGTGTGTATAACCCATGGACTCAACATTAGTCATAAAGAACTCGCATACTTATTGCAAAAATCTATTAGTCATCGAAACAAAGTACTACGCGCATCCTCCTAGGGGGATAGATTGGTCGAAAAGGACCATCGCTTGTCCCCGACCGCCACTCATAAGGAAGACAATCAATAAATAAATCATGCTCCGACTTCATCACATAACGGTTCACCATACGTGCATGCTACGGGAATCACAAACCTTAACACAAATATTTCTCAAATCCACAATTACTCACTAGCATGACTCTAATATCACCATCTTTATATCTCAAAACAATCATAAGGAATCAAACTTCTCATAGTATTCAATGCACTTTATATGAAAGTTTTTATTATATCCCTCTTGCATGCATATCATATTAGGACTAAATTTATAACCAAAGCAAATTACCATGTTGTTTAAAGACTCTCAAAATAATATAAGTGAAGCATGAGATTTCAATAATTTCTATAAAATAAAGCCACCGCCATGCTCTAAAAAGATATAAGTGAAGCACTAGAGCAAAATTGCCTAGCTCAAAAGATATAAGTGAAGCACAAAGAGTATTCTAATAAATCACGATTCATGTGTGTCCCTCTCAAAAGGTGTGTACAGCAAGGATGATTGTGGTAAACTAAAAAGAAAAGACTCAAATTATACAAGACGCTCCAAGCAAAACACATATCATGTGGTGAATAAAAATATAGCCTCAAGTAAAGTTTCCGATAGATGAAGACGAAAGAGGGGATGCCTTCCGGGGCATCCCCAAGCTTAGGCTCTTGGTTGTCCTTGAATATTACCTTGGGGTGCCTTGGGCATCCCCAAGCTTAGGCTCTTGCCACTCCTTATTCCATAGTCCATCAAATCCTTAACCAAAACTTGAAAACTTCACAACACAAAATGATATTGTCTTGCTTTCTTTTCCATTTAGAAAACTTGATAACTTGATAACTTCACAACACAAAATATGAATCAATGCCACTGTTTGAGAAATGATATTGTCTTGATTTCTTTTCCATTTAGAAAAGTTAGATGCTTCTTTTTGTGGGTTTCTGTGTCATCCACCGTTATTAACCAGTAATTGTTTCCTTTGCACCTCTGTGTAGACGGGGTTATCTACTTCACCTTGTTGCTATTTGCTACTTCTTGAGCTTGCGTTGGTTTTTTCCTTGAAGAGGAAAGGGTGATCCAGCAAAGTAGAGATAAGTATTTCCCTCAGTTTGAGAACCAAGGTATCAATCCAGTAGGAGACAACGCACAAATCATCGAATACCTGCACAAACAATCAAACAACTTGCACCCAACATGATAAAGGGGTTGTCAATCCCTTCACGGTTATTTTTGTTTTATAGATCGGAAAGTAAAAGATTGGAAAATAGTAGAACGGAAACTTGTATGATGAAAAGTAGAAGATTATATGATGGAAAATAGACCCGGGGGCCATAGGTTTCACTAGAGGCTTCTCTCAAGATAGAAAATATTACGGTGGGTGAAAAAATTACTGCCGAGCAATTGATAGAAAAGCGCAAAGTTATGACGATATCTAAGGCAATGATCATGAATATAGGCATCATGTCTGTGTTAAGTAGACCGAAATGATTCTGCATCTACTACTATTACTCCACACATCGACCACTATCCAGCATGCATTTAGAGTATTAAGTTCATAAAGAATGAAGTAACGCATTAAGCAAGATGACATGATGTAGAGGAATTAACTCAAGCAATATGATGAAAACCCCATCTTTTTTTCCTCGATGGCAACAATACAATATGTGCCTTGGTGCCCCTACTGTCACTGGGAAAGGACACCGCAAGATTGAACCCAAAGCTAAGCACTTCTCCCATTGCAAGAAAAACCAATCTAGTTGGCCAAACCAAACCGATAGTTCGAAGAGAATTACGAAGATATCAAATCATGCATAAAAGAATTCAGAGAAGATTCAAATAGTATTCATAGATAAGCTGATCATAAATCAACAATTCATCGGATCTTGGCAAACACACCGCAAAAAAGTATTACATCGAATAGATCTCCAAGAACATCGAGGAGAACGTGGTATTGAGAATCAAAGAGAGAGAAAAAGCCATCTAGCTACTAGCTATGGACTCGTAGGTCTGAGGTAAACTACTCACGCTTCATTGGACGGGCAATGGTGTTGATGTAGAAGCCCTCTGTGATCGAATTCCCCTCCGGCAGGACGACGCAAAAGGCCCCTATATGGGATCTCACGGGTACAGAAGGTTGCGGCGGTGGAAAAGTACTTTCATGGATGCCTCTGGTGGTTTGGGCATATAAGAGTATATATAGGCGAAAGAATTAGGTCAGGAGGTGCACAAGGGGCCCACAAGGGTGGGGGCGCGCCCTCTGTCCTTGTGGCCACCTCGTGGCTCCTCCGACTTCATCTCCAAGTCTCCTGGTTTCCTTCTGGTCCAAGAAAGATCATCGCGAAAGTTTTATTCCGTTTAGGATTCCTTTTCTATGAAACTCAAAAACAGGGAAAAAACAGGAACTGGCACTGGGCCCTAGGTTAATAGGTTAGTCCCAAAAATAATATAAAATAGCATATTAATGCATATAAAACATCCAAAACAGATAATATAGTAGCATGGAACAATAAAAAATTATAGATACGTTGGAGACGTCTCAAGCATCCCCAAGCTTAATTCCTTCTCGTCCTCGAGTAGGTAAATGATAAAAATAGAATTTTTGATGTGGAATGCTACCTACCGTATTTATCCATGTAATTTCTTTAATGTGGCATGAATGTTCAAATCCGTATGATTCAAAACAAAAGTTTAATATTGACATAAAAACAATAATACTTCAAGCATACTAACAAGATAATTATGTCTTCTCAAAATAACATGGCCAAAGAAAGCTTATCCCTACAAAATCATATAGTCTGGCTATGCTCCATCTTCATCACACAAAGTATTTAAATCATGCACAACCCCGATGACAAGCCAAGCAATTGTTTCATACTTTTGATGTTCTCAAACTTTTTCAACTTTCACGCAATACATGAGCGTGAGCCATGGTCATAGCACAATAGGTTGAATAGAAGGTGGTTGTGGAGAAGACAAAAAGAAGGAGATAGTCTCACATCAACTAGGCGTATCAACAGGCTATGGAGATGCCCATCAACAGATATCAATGTGAGTGAGTAGGGATTGCCATGCAACGGATGCACTAGAGCTATAAGTTTATGAAAGCTCAAAAAAAGAAACTAGGTGGGTGTGCATCCAACTCGCTTGCTCACGAAGACCTAGGGCAATTTGAGGAAGCCCATCATTGGAATATACAAGCCAAGTTCTATAATGAAAATTCCCACTAGTATATGAAAGTGACAACATAGGAGACTCTCTATCATGAAGATCATGGTGCTACTTTGAAGCACAAGTGTGGTAAAAGGATAGTAACATTGCCCCTTCTCTCTTTTCTCTCATTTTTTTCTTCTCCCTTTTTTTTTATTTGGGCCTTCTCTCATTTTTTGGCCTCTTTTATTTTATTTTATTTTTCGTCCAGAGTCTCATCCCGACTTGTGGGGGAATCATAGTCTCCATCATCCTTCTCCTCACATGGGACAATGCTCTAATAATGAAGATCATCACACTTTTATTTACTTACAACTCAATACTTAGAACAAAATATGACTCTATATGAATGCCTCCGGCGGTGTACCAGGATGTGCAATGAATCAAGAGTGACATGTATGAAAGAATTATGAATGGTGGCTTTGCCACAAATATGATGTCAACTACATGATCATGCAAAGCAATATGACAATGATGGAACGTGTCATAATAAACGGAACGGTGGAAAGTTGCATGGCAATATATCTCAGAATGGCTATGGAAATGCCATAATAGGTATGTATGGTGGCTATTTTGAGGAAGGAATATGGTGGGTTTATGGCACTGGGGAAAGTTGCGTGGTACTAGAGAGGTTGTTAATGGTGGAAGGGTGAGAGTGCGTATAATCCATGGACTCAACATTAGTCATAAAGAACTCACATACTTATTGCAAAAATCTATTAGTTATCAAAATGAAGTATTACGCGCATGCTCCTAGGGGGATAGATTGGTAGGAAAAGACCATCGCTCGTCCCCGACCGCCACTCATAAGGAAGACAATCAATAAATAAATCATGCTCCGACTTCATCACATAACGGTTCACCATACGTGCATGCTACTGGAATCACAAAACTCAACACAAGTATTTCTCAAATTCACAATTACTCACTAGCATGACTCTAATATCACCATCTTTATATCTCAAAACAATCATAAGGAATCAAACTTCTATAGTATTCAATGCACTTTATATGAAAGTTTTTATTATATCCCTCTTGGATTCCTATCATATTAGGACTAAATTTATAACCAAAGCAAATTACCATGCTGTTTAAAGACTCTCAAAATAATATAAGTGAAGCATGAGAGTTCAATAATTTCTATAAAATAAAGCCACCGCCGTGCTCTAAAAAGATATAAGTGAAGCACTAGAGCAAAATTGCCTAGCTCAAAAGATATAAGTGAAGCACATAGATTATTCTAATAAATCATGATTCATGCGTGTCCCTATAAAAAGGTGTGTACATCAAGGATTATTGTGGAAAACTAAAAAGCAAAGACTCAAATCATACAAGACGCTCCAAGCAAAACACATATCATGTGGTGAATAAAAATATAGCCTCAAGTAAAGTTACCGATAGACGAAGACGAAAGAGGGGATGCCTTCTGGGGCATCCCCAAGCTTAGGCTCTTGGTTGTCCTTGAATATTACCTTGGGGTGCATTGGGCATCCCCAAGCTTAGGCTCTTGCCACTCCTTATTCCATAGTCCATCAAATCCTTACTCAAAACTTGAAAACTTCACAACACAAAACTCAGCAGAAAATCTCATAAGCTCCGTTAGTATAAGAAAATAAATCACCACTTTGGTACTGTTGTGAACTCATTATTTATTTATGCTGGTGTAATATCTACTGTATTATAACTTTTCCATGGTTCATACCCCCCGATACAACCCATAGATTCATCAAAATAAGCAAACAACACAAAGAAACAGAATCTGTCAAAAACAGAATAGTCTGCAAAGATCCGAATTATTCTAATACTTCTCTAAGTCCAAAAATTCTCAAAAAAGGGAAACATAGGAAATTTGTAGGTCAATCTCGTATAAAAAATTCAGGGTTTTTCAACGCTCCAGGGAATTATTAAAATTCTGTGACTTGACGCAAAAGTTTCTGTTTTTTAGCAAGATCAAATCAACTATCACCGTAAGCCATCCCAAAGGTTTTACTTGGCACAAACACTAATTAAAACATAAAACCACATCTAACCACAGGCTAGATGAATTATTTATTGCAAAACAGAACCAAAAAAAGCAAAAACAAAAATAAAATTGCGTTGCCTCCCAACAAGCGCTATTGTTTAACGCCCTTAGCTAGGCATAAAAACACGAATAGATCTAGGCATTGTCATCTTTGGTATGCAATCCATAAGTGGCTCTCATAATAGATTCATAAGGCAATTTAATTTTATTTCTTGGAAAGTGTTCCATGCCCTTCCTTAATGGAAATTGAAATCTAATATTTCCTTCTTTCATATCAATAATTGCTCCAATCGTTCTAAGGAAAGGTCTACCAAGAATAATAGGACATGTAGGATTGCAATCTATATCAAGAACAATGAAATCTACGGGCACATAATTCCTATTTGCAACAATAAGAACATCATTAATCCTTCCCATAGGTTTCTTAATGGTGGAATCCGCAAGATGCAAATTTAAAGAGCAATCATCAAATTCACGGAAACCTAACACATCACATAAAGTCTTTGGAATCGTGGAAACACTAGCACCCAAATCACACAAAGCATGGCATTCATAATCTTTAATCATAATTTTAATAGTAGGTTCCCACTCGTCATAAAGTTTTCTAGGGATAGAAACTTCCAATTCAAGCTTTTCTTCAAAAGATTGCATCATAGCATCAACGATATGTTTAGTAAAACCTTTGTTTTTTTATAAGCATGAGGAGAATTCAACACGGATTGCAACAAGGAAATACAATGTGACGACCCGGCTTAATCATGCACTAACCATACACGCAAATGCACACGATCAAGCCTTAAGGACTCACTTGAAGATATCACAACACAACTCTAAACATAAATAAAGTCATACAAGCTTTATATTACAAGCCAGGGCCTCGAGGGCTCGAATACATAGCTCGATGGCATACAAGTGTCAGCGGAAGCATCAGATATCTGGGTACAGATATATTACAGAAAAGGAGATAAGCCTCTAGAAAGGCGGGGTAAAATAAAATACTACGATCGAAAGGCGTAGGCCTCCTGCCTAGGACCCTCCGAATCCTACTCATGGTCGTCAGTCGGCTCCTCGAAGTAGTACTCACCGGGAGGGTAGTAGTAGTAGCTGTAGTCATCGACGGGGGCAGCTAACTCAGGGGCTCCGTCATTTGGCGGCGTTAATTGGATATGGGGGAAAAATAAAGTAAAGCAAACGTGACTACTCATCCGAAGTACTCAGCAAGCAAGGATCTACACTACATATGCAACATTTTCAAAGGAGGCTGTATATGTGGACTGGGCTGCAGAAATGCCAGAATAGAGGGGGAAAGCCTAGTCCAATCGAAGACTAGCATCTTCAAGCATCTCCAATGGTCTTGCAGCATAAGGAGAGTGCAGAATAACATAATGTAAAGTAGTAGTAGTGTCAACAACCTCGGCCAGAGATCCTTTCTCGACTCCCTGCGAGAAAGCAATCCCAGAGCCGTACTATCCAGTTCTCATCTCAGTTCTAGTTGTACCGATCGGGATACAACTCCGAGTGTCCGTTACCGTAGGACAGGCTATCGATAGATAAGTTCTTCCCTGCAGGGGTGCACCAAGTTACCCACCACGCTCGCTTAACTCCGGCCGGACACACTTTTCTGACTCTTGCCCGGCCTCGGCTAAGCAACACGCCGCAACCCGACCAAATACTTAACAGAGAGGTCAGCACGCCGGACTAAACCTATGCCCCCAGGGGTCTTGGGCCTTCGCCCCGGGAACTCCTGCACGTTGCGAGGACGGCCGAGAGCAGACCTAGCAACCCCTTAATACAAGCGCAGTTGCTTAACCAGTCCAACTCGGCGCGCGCCGCTCAGTCGCTGACGTCCATTAAGCTTCGGCTGAAGTGTACGACGAAGAACGCCCATACTATCCCCACGTGATGGTTAGTGCTATCAGGCCAGAGGCCCCTCGGATCAAATATCAAAACCGTTTAGTGGTTTAGGAGCGCGCGGAAACGAGCAGAGACTCACGATCGATGTGACCTCGCGCCCCGTCTCGATGACTTGCGGCAAGGGCTAAGAATGCCCGGCCACGCCTCGTAGTTGTCTCGCGGGCACCTCTCAGGTCAACCCGACTCCACATCACTTCACATTCATGCTCGCGCGGGTACCCCTCAGGGCCGACCCGTCTTTAGTATCAAGGTTCAGTGCTCAGTCACAGTAACCAAAGTATTCGTGTGTCTGACACCAAGGGGGAACTTTGAGGAATCACCCTCGATGGAATCCCACTCGATGATATCATCAAGGTGAACGAAGGAGGAATCACCCTCGAGGTCCACACTTGAGGTGTTGCACGACGGCGTCGGTATGGGGGGTGGTGTAGGAGGAATCACCCTCGCTTACCACGACCGATTAACTAACCTACAAGGTTATCATCAGAAGTGCTGACGAGGTATCACCCTCAGCACCCGATAGTAACCCAGTAGTGTCGAGCAAGTTAAGGGGGAAGTGACGTGCGGTGCCAGGGTCTAATCTTCGATCCCGTTGCTCGGGTCTTCTGTGAGTCCAGCGGGGCAGTCGGGACAAGTGGGTCTCTGATAAGGCGCTACCCATCCTATACTAAACAGTTTAGGATAGCAGGAAAGTATCAACAGCAGGTTACAAGTAAACAGGCTATGCAGCAGATATAGGACAACAGTAGTAGCAGTAACTTCTAATGCAAGCATAAGAGAGAAGAGAGTGGGCGATATCGGAATGCTCAAAATGGGGGTGCTTGCCTGTAAGCTCTGGGGCAAGTGGCTCGTCGTCGGGGACGTAGTCGTACTCCGGAGCGGCGTCTGCCTCAGGAGCTACGTCGACGTCGGGGTCTACCGAGAGAGAAGAGGGGGAGGAAACAAATAAATACATAGCAACGATGCAATACAGGGTATGCTACGACTATGATGCAGTGCAGGGTTGCCTAAAGATGCATCTAGGTCATTGTAGTTATTTTAGGATTATCGTGGGATTTATTTACCTGTGATTAGTCACTATTCATCTATCAGATACGGGGTTGGAGTTACGAGTTCTCCTACGTAGGAGGTTCCGGCTGTGACGACCCCGGCTTAATCATGCACTAATCATACACGCAAATGCACACGATCAAGCCTAAGGACTCACTTGAAGATATCACAACACAACTCTAAAACATAAATAAATTCATACAAGCTTTATATTACAAGCCAGGGCCTCGTGGGCTCGAATACATAGCTCGATGGCATACAAGTGTCAGCGGAAGCATCAGATATCTGGGTACATATATATTACAGAGAGAGAGAGATAAGCCTTCACAGAGGCGGGGCAAAATAAAAGCTACGATCGAAAGGCGAAGGCCTCCTGCCCTGGACCCTCCAAATCCTACTCCTGGTCGTCGGTCGGCTCCTCATAGTAGTAGTACTCTCCGGGCTGGTAGTAGTAGTGGTCGTCGACGGGGACAACTGGCTCCGGGGCTCCGTCGTCTGGATGCGACAAAGGGATAAAGGGGGAAAAGGGAAAATAAAGCAAACATGAGTACTCATCCGAAGTACTCAGCAAGCATGGATCTACACTACATATGCAACATTTTCAAAGAAGGGCTGTATATGTGGACTGGGCTGCAGAAATGCCAGAATAGAAGGGGGAAAGCCTAGTCCTATCGAAGACTAGCATCTTCAACAATCTTCAGCAGTCTTGCAGCATTAGAAGAGGGCAGATGATCATAATGTAAAGTAGTAGCAGTATCATCAACCTCGACCTGAGATCCTTTCTCGACTCCCTGCGAGAAAGCAATCATAGAGCCATACTATCCAGTTCTCATCTCAGGTTCTAGTTGTACCGATCGGGATACAACTCCGAGTGTCTGTTACCGTAGGACAGGCTATCGATAGAAGTTTCTTCCCTGCATGGGTGCACCAACTTACCCACCACGCTCGCTTAACTCCGGCCGGGCACACTTTTCTGGGTCATGCCCGGCCTCGGCTAAGCAACACGCCGCAACCCGACCAAATACTTAACAGAGAGGTCAGCACGCCGGTCTAACCTATGCCCCCAGGGGTCTTGGGCCTTCGCCCCGGGAACTCCTGCGCGTTGCGTGGGCGGCCAGAAGCAGACCTAGTAACCCCTTAATACAAGCGCGGTTGCGTAACCAGTCCAATCCAGCGCGCGCCGCTCAGTCACTAACGTCTATTAAGCTTCGGCTGAAGTATACGACACAGAACGCCCATACTATGCCAACGTGATGGTTAGTGCTATCGGGCCAGAGGCCCCTCGGATCAAATATCCAAACCGTAGTGGATTAGGAGCGCGCGGTAACGAGCAGAGACTCACGATCGATGTGACCCCGTCGCCCCGTCTCGAGGACTTGCGGCAAGGGCTAAGAATGCCCGGCCACGCCCCGTCGCCTCTGAGGTCAAACCGTCTCCACATCACTTCGCATTCATGCTCGCGCGGGTACCCCTCAGGGCCGAACCATCTTTAGTATCATGTTTCATAGTCAAGTCATAATATGCAAAGTAGCTGTGTGTCTGACACCGAAGGGAACCCTGAGGAATCACCCTCGATGGAATTCCTGCTCGATGATATCATCAAGGTGAACGAAGGAGGAATCACCCTTGAGGTCCACACTTGAGAGGTTGCGCGACGGCGTCGGTATCGGGGGTGGTGTAGGAGGAATCACCCTCGCTTACCATGACCGAGTAACTAACCTACAAGGTTATCATCTGAAGTGCTGTCGAGGTATCACCCTCGGCACTTGATAGTAACCCAGTTGTGTCGAGCAACATAGGGGAAGTGACGTGCGGTGCCCGGGTCTGATCTTCGATCCCGTTGCTCGGGTCTTCTGAGAGTCCAGCGGGGCAGTCGGGACAAGTGGTCTCTGATCAGGCTCTACCCATCCTATCTAAACAGTTTAGGATAACAGGAAGGTATCAACAGTAGGCTACAATTAAACAGGCTATGCAATAGATATAGGATGGTAACAGCATCAGTAACATCTAATGCAAGCATAAGAGGGAAGAGAATAGGTGATATCGAAATGCTCTGGGGCAAGGGCAAGGTCGCCTGTGGTGTCGTCGGGGACGTAGTCGTACTCCTGAGCTGCGTCTGCCTCGGGAGCTACGTCAACATCGGGGTCTAATCGAGAGAGAAGAGGGGGAGGAAACAAGTAAATATAATGCAAATAGATGCAATACAGTGCGTGCGATGCTATGATGCAGTGCAGGGTTGCCTAAATATGCATCTAAGTCATTTTAGTTATTTTTAGGATTATTCTGGGATTTATTAACCGGTGTGTGCGCACTATTCATCTACCGAAATCGGGCTCGGAGTTACGAGTTCTTCTACGTAGGAGGTTCCGACAAGGAAACAAACGACACGATCAGACTCGTCTCGTCGTTCTCAGCAACTCTCATGTTTTAACTTTTTCGATCTGAGCTACGGTTTAAAAGTTATTAATTTTCAAAGTTTAATTGATTTTCTGGATTTATTTTATTTAACAGAAAAGAGAATTATGATGTCAGCATGATGACATGCTGACATCAGCAAGTCAACAGGACTTCTGACCAGTCAAACCTGACATGTGGGTCCAGTGGGACCCACATGTCAGCCTCTGTGACTTTAACATTGAATTAAACTAATTACCAAGGTTGATTAGGGGTGTGGGCCCCATATGTCAGTGGGACATTAGTTAACTAATTAGTTTTTATTTAATTAAATGTTTAATTAGGTTAATTAGCCGCGGGGGCCCACATGTCAGTGACTGGAGTTGCCCAGTCAGCACGTTGACTGGGTCAACCCAGTCAACTAGGGCCTGCAGGGCCCACGGTCAGCGACCCAGGCTGGGCCCCACCAGGCCACGTCGGCGGCCGGCGCCAGAGACGCACCGGCGAACGCCGGACGCGTCCGAAAGCTTCGGCGAGCTAGGATTTGCTCTACACAGGGCCATTTGACGTGATTCTTGTTGCGTTCGAACGAGTACTCCACGCCGCGTCGTCAGGTGGTGGTGGCAGGGCCGGCTCGGTCGGAATCATCGCCGGCGTCGAGCGAGGGCGGCGCCGGGGTTCGGTTGATGACGCAAATGGGGCAGCAGCGCGCAAGTGAACAAATGGCGAGGCTAATGGGAACCTACTCGATGCGCTGAGCGCAAAGGGCTCGGCCCGGTGACCATTTGGTCACCGGAAGGGCGCCGGCGGCGAGCTCATGCGGAGGCGCGTTCGGGCACCGGTGAGACTAAGGCTAGGGAGCGTGCTAGGCCAAACAGAGAGACGGGGGAGGTAGAGTGGCTCACCGTGTGGCTAAGAAAAGCCCTCGTTAGGCTTAGTAGCTGCCGGAGTTCGCCGGTGACGACGGAGATCGTCGGAGCAGAGGCAGAAGGGGATGGCGTCGCGCGGCGCCAACAGGGAACCTCAGCTCCACCTGAGTGCGTCAGACGATCGAGCAGACGATGGCGGAGACGAGGGACACCTTGACGATGCGGGGCGAGGCCGGTGGCCGCGAGCACGGCGTCGAGTGGCGGCGGCTGCGTTTGGCTGCTCTCGGATCTGAGGAGGAAGGAGGCGGGGCGAGCGAGAGGAGAGGGTGAGAATGACGGAGAGGCCAGGGAGGAGTGGAGGGGCGTCGGTCTTATCCCCTCCTCCTCACTGTAGTGTCGGCGGCATCGCCGTGTCGGCGCCGCAGCGGCGAGCGCGCGCTCGGCCAGGGATGCGTCGACACGACGACGGAGAGAGAGGGGAGTTGTCTGGTGGGCTGGGTCTAAGTGCACTGTGCACTTAGGCCCAGTCCACAGTAGTTTTTCATTTTTATTTTTTTGTTCTTTAATTCTTTTCTGTTTTTTTGGAAATGATTAGGCCACTTTAGCATTTCTGTAAAAAATGGAACTTGGTCCAAATATTACAGTGCCATTTTAGCTCTCACCAAAAACTGGTTTGGACAGATTTGGAATTCATTTGTATTTGAAATGATTTTAATTGGATTTAAATATCCTGTTTTGGTGCTGTTTCACCTTGTTAGAGTCACTTATCTAACTCCAACTATTTTGATGATGATTTTACAAATGTTCCTGGATTATTTGCCATTTAATGAACATTTTTCCAACAGTGTTTGATCAACTTCATATTTCATTTTTGAATTTGAGTTGATTTTCAAAATGGAGTTGGTTTGCTTTGATTAACCTCTATGTTTAAGCACTGCAAATGAGATGACTTGGCATTATCAGCAGCTGATCATAGTGGCTATTACACAGGGGTGTTACAAGTTCTCCTCCTCTAAAAGAAATTCTCATCCTGAGAATTTAGGAGGTAGAAGGAAAGAGGCCGGGATATTCTTCCCGAAGATGATCCTCGCGTTCCCAAGTGGCTTCATCTTCAGTGTGATTCGACCACTGCACTTTCAGGAACTTGGTCGTCTTCTGACGAGTTCGACGTTCAGCTTCATCAAGGATGCGGATCGGATGCTCCTTATAAGATAAGTCATCTTGCAATTCAAGCATCTCGTGGTCCACTGCGCGGTGCGGAGATTCCTTGAAGCATTTACGAAGTTGCGACACGTGGAAGACGTCGTGGATATGAGAGAATTGCGGCGGCAACTCCAATTTATAAGCCACCTGTCCACGTCTAGCCACGATGCGGAAGGGACCAATATAGCGAGGAGCTAGCTTGCCCTTGATTCCGAAACGACGGGTGCCTTTCATAGGAGTGACACGAAGATAAGCATGATCACCTGGTTGATAAGTCAGACCCCATCGTTTGCGATCATAATTGCTCTTCTGGCGGTCTTGAGCTGCTTTGAGATTTTCCCGGACAATTCTGACTTGTTCTTCAGCGTGTTGAATAATGTCCGGTCCAACGAGAGGTCGTTCCCCAGTTTCTGACCAGTTCAGAGGGGTTCGACACTTACGTCCATAAAACACTTCGAAGGGGGCCATTTTCAAGCTGGTTTGATAGCTGTTGTTATAAGAGAATTCGGCATACGGGAGAGATTCCTCCCATTTCTTACCGAAGGATATAACACAGGCTCGAAGCATGTCTTCAAGCACTTGATTAACGCGCTCAACTTGCCCTTGGGATTGGGGATGATAAGCTGAACTCCATGTAATGTGAGTTCCCATAGCTGCTTGAAAACTTTCCCAGAACTTGGACGTGAAAAGACCACCACGGTCCGAACTGATCTCCTTCGGAATACCGTGAATTGAAACGATTCTGGAGATGTAAAGTTCTGCTAACTGGCTAGCAGTGATAGTCAACTTGACAGGTAGGAAATGAGCAACCTTGGAAAGTTGGTCGACGACGACAAGAATAGCGTCGTGACCTTTCTGAGACTTAGGAAGACCAGTAATGAAATCCATCTGCACTTTATCCCACTTACATAGAGGAATAGGGAGTGGTTGAAGAATTCCAGCAGGTTTCTGATGTTCTGCTTTCACGCGACGGCATACGTCACATTTAGCAACATATCGAGCAATGTCCTGCTTCATTCTAGACCACCAGTACCTCTGTCAGAGATCGCGATACATCTTAGTGCTACCCGGATCGATAGATAGCGGTGTATCATGAGCCTCCTTCATGACCTTGTCAGTCATAAGCTCGAAGCGAGGTACTACGATGCGGTCTCGGAAATATAATGTTCCATCTTCAGCAACGGAGAAATCCCGGTACTTATCTAGGTGAAGCTCTTTCTTCATTAGGTCAATCTCAGCATCTTTGGCTTCCGCTTCCTTAACAGCCTTTTGAAGGTCTGGTTGTACCACAAGGTTATTAAGAGAACCTTGGGGAACAATCCGCAGATTCAGCTGATTCAATTCTGCATAGAGACGAGGTTGAGCTCGCCTAACCATGAGGTTGTTGCAATATGACTTGCGGCTCAGGGCATCGGCCATCACGTTAGCCTTACCCGGGGTATATGAAATACCGCAGTCATAGTCCGTAATTGTTTCCAACCATCGTTGCTGACGGAGATTAAGATCCGGTTGGGCGAACAAGTATTTCAGACTTTGGTGATCGGTGTAAATCTCACACCGGTTACCAAGAAGATAATGGCGCTAGAACTTTCATGCATAGATCACTGCAGCAAGTTCAAGATCATGCACCGGATAATTTTCTTCATGCGGACGCAATTGACGTGAAGCATATGCAATCACTCTTCGCTCTTGCATTAGGACATAGCCTAATCCCTGACGAGAGGCGTCGCAGTATATGACAAAGTCCTTGTGGGAATCAGGAGGAGCAAGCACTGGAGCAGAAGTAAGCTTGTCCTTGAGGGTCTGGAAACTTTCCTGACATTTGTCTGTCCACTCAAACTTAACGCCTTTGTGGAGCAGATTAGTCAAGGGCTTAGCGATCTTGGAGAAGTTCTCGACGAATCGTCGGCAATAACTAGCTAGACCGAGAAAGCTTCGGACTTGCTTGGCATTCTTCGGAGGAGTCCAGTCAAGGATAGCCTGAACACGCTTCAAGTTAACAGCAATACCGTCCTTGGAAATCACATGTCCAAGGTAGGTCACTTCAGAAAGCCAGAATTCACATTTGGAGTACTTGGCATATAACTTGTGCTCTCGAAGCCTTTCCAGAACAAGGCGAAGATGTTCGGCATGTTCTTCCTTATTCTTCGAATATACTAGGATATCGTCCAGATATACCATGACAAACTTGTCGAGGTAGTCCATGAATATGTAATTCATTAAGCGGGAGAACGTGGCCGGAGCATTCATTAGGCCAAATGACATGACGGTGTACTCATAAGAGCCATATCGAGTAACGAATGCGGTCTTTGGAATATCCTCTTCACGGACACGGATCTGGTGATAACCCAACCTCAAGTCGAGTTTAGAGAACACCGAAGATCCAACGAGTTGATCGTATAAGTCGTTGATCCGGGGAAGTGGATATTTATTCTGAATGGTTGCCTGGTTGATAGGACGGTAATCTTGGACCAACCTATTCGTACCATCTTTCTTCTTGACAAAGAGAGACGGTGCTCCCCAGGCAGAGGAACTGGGTCAGATGAAACCTTTCCTTAAGGATTTATCAATTTCTTCCTTGAGCTCAATAAGATGGTGCGGAGGCATCTTGTAGGGACGCTTCGCAATGGGAGTGGTGCCAGGCTTCAAGTCAATGACGAACTCGACAGCTCTAGCAGGGGGTATTCCTGGAAGTTCTTCTGGAAAAACATCCGGGAAGTCACAGACAACTGGGATGTTCTCGATTCCCTCAAGCGGAGAAGGGTTCAACGCATTTAATGCATAAATCTGAGCCTCAGTGTTCTGGGTGAGGTGAGCTTGATAATTCACTATCTCATTCGATGGGTGCAGAAGGTGTACCACCTTAGTGGCACAATTGATTGAGGCGTAGTGAGCCTTCAACCAATCCATCCCCAGAATAAGGTCAATCTTGGAAGATTGTAGGATAATGGGGTTTGCATGAAAATGCAGCCCTTCAATCTCAACAGTGACTTGGGGGCTGAATATAGAAGTTCGGCATCGTCCCGCGGGAGTGTTTACTACTAACGGATGTTGTAGTGTTTCGCACTTAACGTCATGCAGGAGTGCAAAATGTTCTGACATGAATGAATGCGATGCTCCTAAATCAAATAAAACAGTTGCAGGTACTGAATTAACAAGAAGTGTACCCATCACGGTTGCTGGTTGTTCGGGGTCTTCATTCATGTTGACATGGAAGACCAGCCCACGACCATAAGAAGGTCTGGCATTGCTGTAGCGAGGCTGAGAGTTCCCATGGCCATTACCACGGCCAGCAGAAGGAAGAGCCAACTGATTCTGATTCTGAGAGCAATCTCTGGCACGGTGACCTGGCTGGCCACACTTGAAGCAGAGTCCATTGTCAGGACATGGTGCAGGAGCTCGGGGTGCTGGAGCTTGCAGAGGCTGTCTTGGTGGTGGAGGAGGCAGATGAGGTGCAGCATAGGAAGGCCTGCGCACTGGTGCTGCTGGACGATACATACTCTGAGGGATCCAGATACGGCGCTTCTGGGAAGACGAGCCCGAAGATGAGCCCGCCTCACGAGTGCGTCTGGTCGCTTCTTTATGCTTCTTCAATCCAGTCTCAGCCATAATAGCCTTATTAACCAAGGTGGCAAAATCAGGGTAGTCTTGAATAAGCAGGGCTAACTGAATGTCATGGTGTAGCCCTTCGCGGAATTTCTCCTGCCTACGTTCATCAGTGGGAACGTCCTCTTCAGCGTAGCGAGACAAGTCCAGAAACTCGCGCTGATAAACTTCCACAGATTTGTTGCCCTGAACGAGACTGCAGAACTCGGCCTTCTTCCGAGCTATGATAGCTTGAGGAATGTAGCGGGCACGGAAAACAATCTTGAATTTTGCCCAAGTGATGACGGTACCAGGTGGTAGGGTCTGTCGATGAGTAGCCCACCACTGTGATGCGGGACCCTTCAGAAGGTATGTCGCAAAGGTAACATAGTTGACCTGGGCGACACCAGCAGACTCCATCTCATGGGAGATGTCATGCAGCCAATCATCGGCATCCAGTGGATTGACTGTATTGCGAAAGAATGACGGGTTGAGCCGCATGAATTCTGGCAAGGTGATGGAAGGTAGCGGCTGGTCGGCATTGGGACGGGGGAATTGCTGCATAATCCCCGTCATGAATTGGTGGTTGAGTTCGAACTGTTGCATCATCGCAGCCATATAGTCAGGTGGCGGCGGTGGTGGTGGATTGTTGTCAGCCATCCTGCTAAATCGACAGGGGTAGTTTAGCAGAAGCCAATGCGAGTGTAAAGCGTCATGCATGATGTAATGTGACGGAATTTAACTAGTACAGCAGATGCTTAATAGTAGTCATTAAGTCATACAGAACCATACAGCGTCGGTTACATTCGGGCAGCATGACGGCGCAAATTCAAAAGCTAGACATGCTAGGCGGCGCACAGGCACGCGGTAAGGAAGTACACAACGAGACATAGCAAAGGCTACATCAACATCGGAGAAAACCACTGAAACGGGGTAGCTGCAAGTGCGGACGACGGACGTTCGTCGCAGAAGGATCCTGCACTCCATGTGCACTCTGATGCAGAACCCGGTCTCGGACTATAAGAAGAGGTCCATGTGCAGGCGTGTGACCACCCACAGCAGGCCAATCGATCCCTGAAGGCATCTCGGTCCTGCTCGGGTAAAGAATGTGCTCCGGGTGTATCCCTGCATGAACAGCTGGTAACAACTGCGTCATAGCCTCGTAGAGTCGTGCTCGAGTGGCGAACAACTCGACAGCAAGAGCGCGAACCGTGCGATCCAGAGCCTGAGTACAGTGAATAAGAACTCGCTGATCGTAGCGACGAGGCTCATAAGGGGCACAAACAGCTGTGTAGAATCCGGAAGCATCTCCAACAGGGGCGTACGGAATATAACGATACTCTAAGGCATCCAAGTCAGCACTGAACTGTCCTCGAAGACGTGCGACAGCAGAGTAGGCGGCATCATGGACTGCCATCTCAATCGTCACGCCGATACCATGAAAACGGTGTAGCTCAGTGTCTGAATCATCCTGCTGATCGTAGATGCGAACATCAGCATAGTACTGCTCCTGGTTGAACTCACGATAAACCTCGTAGACCATGTACTCGGGGCACCAGCGGTATCCCAGCCTGATCAAGAGGGCGATCAGAACAGCTGGAAACCCAGGGACGTCTCGAGCACAGGTGCGAAGCACAAGCTGTGTCATAGGGCGAGGTGGAAACAGACGGTCCATCTGAAATAAGAAGATTCAGGATTGTCATTCGACGAAGAGAAATATAACAGATCTCGAATGGAAAGATTAAACAAAACAATGGAAAGGAAATGATTATCAGACTAATCAGATCAAAGACAGGGAAATCGCACTGAATCCAGCTCTTCGGGTGGATAGAATTATCGGGATCCTAAGTGTCGGAGTTAGTAAATTTTATTAAACCCGAATAGAAGAGAGATCAGAGTCCCAGAGTAAAGACGAGGAATAAAAGATCCTATGACCACCTAGTTGGCGACGTGGGCCCGTAAGCCACACAGCCAAGTTAGTAAAACAGTTTTGGACTACTAGACTCAACTTCGGCCAAGGACTTTGAAAGGGGGACTCCTAGAGGCAGTCGGCTCTGATACCAACCTGTGACGACCCCGGCTTAATCGTGCACTAATCATGAACGCAAATGCACACGATCAAGCCTAAGGACTCACTTGAAGATATCACAATGCAACTCTAAAACATAAATAAATTCATACAAGCTTTCTATTACAAGCCAAGGCCTCGTGGGCTCGAATACATAGCTCGATGGCATACAAGTGTCAGCGGAAGCATCAGATATCTGGGTACAGATATATTACAGAGAGAGAGAGATAAGCCTTCATAGAGGCGGGGCAAAATAAAAGCTACGATCGAAAGGTGAATGCCTCCTGCCCTGGACCCTCCAAATCCTACTCCTGGTCGTCGGTCGGCTCCTCGTAGTAGTAGTACTCTCCGGGCTGGTAGTAGTAGTGGTCGTCGATGGGGACAACTGGCTCTGGGGCTCCGTCGTCTGGATGTGACAAAGGGATAAAGGGGGAAAAAGGAAAATAAAGCAAACGTGAGTACTCATCCGAAGTACTCAGCAAGCACGGATCTATACTACATATGCAACATTTTCAAAGAAGGGCTGTATATGTGGACTGGGCTGCAGAAATGCTAGAATAGAAGGGGGAAAGCCTAGTCCTATCGAAGACTAGCATCTTCAACAATCTTCAGCAGTCTTGCAGCATTAGAAGAGGGCAGATGATCATAATGTAAAGTAGTAGCAGTATCATCAACCTCGACCTGAGATCCTTTCTCGACTCCCTGCGAGAAAGCAATCCCAGAGCCGTACTATCCAGTTCTCATCTCAGGTTCTAGTTGTACCGATCGGGATACAACTCCGAGTGTCCGTTACCGTAGGACAGGCTATCGATAGAAGTTTCTTCCATGCAGGGGTGCACCAACTTACCCACCACGCTCACTTAACTCTGGCCGGACACACTTTTCTGGGTCATGCCCGGCCTCGGCTAAGCAACACGCCGCAACCCGACCAAATACTTAACAGAGAGGTCAGCACGCCGGTCTAACCTATGCCCCCAGGGGTCTTGGGCCTTCGCCACGGGAACTCCTGTGCGTTGTGTGGGCGGCCGGAAGCAGACCTAGCAACCCCTTAATACAAGCGCGGTTGCGTAACCAGTCCAATCCAGCGCGCGCCACTCAGTCACTGACGTCTATTAAGCTTCGGCTGAAGTATACGACGCAGAACGCCCATACTATGCCCACGTGATGGTTAGTGCTATCGGGCCAGAGGCCCCTCGGATCAAATATCCAAACCATAGTGGATTAGGAGCGCGCGGTAACGAGCAGAGACTCACGATCGGTGTGACACCGTCGCCCCGTCTCGAGGACTTGCGGCAAGGGCTAAGAATGCCCGGCCACGCCTCGTGTTATCTCGCAGGCACCTCTCAGGTCAACCCGTCTCCACATCACTTCGCATTCATGCTCGCGCGGGTACCCCTCAGGGCCGAACCGTCTTTAGTATCATGTTTCATAGTCAAGTCATAATATCCAAAGTAGCTGGGTGTCTGACACCGAAGGGAACCCTGAGGAATCACCCACGATGGAATTCCCGCTTGATGATATCATCAAGGTGAATGAAGGAGGAATCACCCTCAGGGTCCACACTTGAGAGGTTGCGCGACGGCGTCGGTATCGGGGGTGGTGTAGGAGGAATCACCCTCGCTTACCATGACCGAGTAACTAACCTACAAGGTTATCATCTGAAGTGCTATCGAGGTATCACCCTCGGCACTTGATAGTAACCCAGTAGTGTCGAGCAACATAGGGGAAGTGACGTGCGGTGCCTGGGTCTGATCTTCGATCCCGTTGCTCGGGTCTTCTGAGAGTCCAGCGGGGCAGTCGGGACAAGTGGGTCTCTGATCAGGCTCTACCCATCCTATCTAAATAGTTTAGGATAACAGGCAGGTATCAACAGTAGGCTACAATTAAACAAGCTATGCAACAGATATAGGATGGTAACAGCAGTAGTAACAGCTAATGCAAGCATAAGAGGGAAGAGAATAGGTGATATCGAAATGCTCAAAATGGGGGTGCTTGCCTATTTGCTCTGGGGCAAGGGCAAGGTCGCCTGTGGTGTCGTCCGGGACGTAGTCGTACTCCTGAGCTGCGTCTGCCTCGGGAGCTACGTCAACATCGGGGTCCAATCAAGAGAGAACAGGGGGAGGAAACAAGTAAATATAATGCAAATAGATGCAACACAGTGCGTGCGATGCTATGATGCAGTGCAGGGTTGCCTAAATATGCATCTAAGTCATTTTAGTTATTTTTAGGATTATTCTGGGCTTTATTAACCGTTGTGTGCGCACTATTCATCTATCGAAATCGGGCTCGGAGTTACGAGTTCTTCTACGTAGGAGGTTCCGACAAGGAAATAGACGGCACGATCAAACTCGTCTCGTCGTTCTGAGCAACTCTCATGTTTTAACTTTTTCGATCTGAGCTACGGTTTAAAAGTTATTAATTTTCAAAGTTTAATTGATTTTCTGGATTTATTTTATTTAACAGAAAAGAGAATTATGATGTCGGCATGATGACATGCTGACATCAGCAAGTCAACAGGACGGCTGACCAGTCAAACCTGACATGTGGGTCCAGTGGGACCCACATGTCAGCCTCTGTGACTTTAACAATGAATTAAACTAATTACCAGGGTTGATTAGGGGTGTGGGCCCCATATGTCAGTGGGACATTAGTTAACTAATTAGTTTTTATTTAATTAAATGTTTAATTAGGTTAATTAGCCACGGGGGCCCACATGGCAGTGACTGGAGTTGCCCAGTCAGCACGTTGACTGGGTCAACCCAGTCAACTGGGGCCTGCAGGGCCCACGGTCAGTGACCCAGGCTGGGCCCCACCGGGCCACGTCGGCGGCCGGCGCCGGAGATGCGCCGGCGAACGCCGGACGCGTCCGAAAGCTAGGGCGAGCTCGGATTTGCTCTACAGAGGGCCATTTCACGTGATTCTTGTTGCGTTCGAACGAGTACTCCACGCCGCGTCGTCAGGTGGTGGTGGCAGGGCCGGGCTCGGTCGGAATCATCGCCGGCGTCGAGCGAGGGCGCCGGCGGCGAGCTCATGCGGAGGCACGTTCGGGCGCCGGTGAGACTAAGGCTAGGGAGCGTGCTAGGCCAAACAGAGAAACGGGGGAGGTAGAGTGGCTCTCCGTGCGGCTAAGAAAAGCCCTCGTTAGGCTTAGTAGCTGCCGGAGTTCGCCGGTGATGACGGAGATCGTCGGAGCAGAGGCGGAAGGGGATGGCGTCGCGCGGCGCCAACGGGACTCCTCAGCTCCACCTGAGTGTGTCAGACGATCGAGCAGACGACGGCGGAGACGAGGGACACCCTGACGATGCGGGGCGAGGCCGGTGGCCGCGAGCACGGCGTCGAGCGGCGGCAGCTGCGTTCGGCTGCTCTTGGATCTGAGGAAGAAGGAGGCGGGGCGAGCGAGAGGAGAGGGGGAGAATGACGGAGAGGCCAGGGAGGAGTGGAGGGGCGTCGGTCTTATCCCCTCCTCCTCACTGTAGTGTCGGCGGCATCGCCGTGTCGGCGCCGCAGCGGTGAGCGCGCGCTCGGCCAGGGACGCATCGACACGACGACGAAGAGAGAGGGGAGCGGTCTGGTGGGCTGGGTCTAAGTGCACTGTGCACTTAGGCCCAGTCCACAGTAGTTTTTCATTTTTATTTTTCTGTTCCTTAATTCTTTTCTGTTTTTTTGGAAATGATTAGGCCACTTTAGCATTTCTGTAAAATATGGAACTTGGTCCAAATATTACAGTGCCATTTTAGCTCTCACCAAAAAGTGGTTTGGACAGATTTGGAATTCATTTGTATTTGAAATGATTTTAATTGGATTTAAATATCCTGTTTTGGTGCTGTTTCATCTTGTTAGAGTCACTTATCTAACTCCAACTATTTTGATGATGATTTTATAAATGTTCCTGGATTATTTGCCATTTAATGAACATTTTTCCAACAGTGTTTGATCAACTTCATATTTCATTTTTGAATTTGAGTTGATTTTCAAAATGGAGTTGATTTGCTTTGATTAACCTCTATGTTTAAGCACTGTAAATGAGATGACTTGGCATTATCAGCAGCTGATCATAGTGGCTATTACACAGGGGTGTTACACCGACAAGGAAACAGACGGCACGATCAGACTCGTCTCGTCGTTCTGAGCAACTTTAATGTTTTAAGTTTTTCGATCTGAGCTACGGTTTAAAAGTTATTAATTTTCAAAGTTTAAATGATTTTCTGGAATTATTTTTATTAACAGAATTGAATTATGACGTCAGCATGATGCCATGTTGACATCAGCGAGTCAACAGGACGGCTGACCTGTCAAATCTGACATGTGCGTCCAGTGGGACCCACATGTCAGCCTCTGTTAGACTAACAATGAATTAATTAAACTAACAGGGTTAATTAGGGGGTGGACCCCACATGTCAGCGAGAGATTAGTCTAACTAATTAGTTTTTATTTAATTAAACATTTTAGTTAATTAACAGGGCGGTGGGGCCCACGTGTCAGTGACACTGAGTTGCCCAGTCAGAAGTTGACTGGGTCAACCCAGTCAACTGGGCCCACCCGTTAGCATCTCGGAGGACCCCACGTGGCGGTCCACGTCGGATGGCGCCCGGCGACTCGCCGGAAACGCGCCGGCGAGCGCGTTTCGCGGCGGCGTGGCTCGGAAGGTGGTCGGAATTCGTCCTCCGGCCACCATTTAACGCGTGGTACGGCTCATTGGAATGGCCGCAGCGCGGCGCGTCCATTGGTGGGGGTGGCATGGCCGGGAACGGCGTGTAACGACGGCGGCGAGCACGTCGGCGCACGGCCGGAATCAGTTGGAGTGGAAAACGGCAAGGCGCGCGTGTTCGAACTAAACGGCTAGGCCAGGAAGCACCTACGCGCGCGGGCGGGCACGATGAGCAGCTGCGCATGACCATTTGGTCGCCAGAGCTTCGCCGGCGGTGAGTTCGGCGGAGGCGCGCTCGGACAAAGGCGGAGCGGCTACTACGGACTAGCCGTAGCGAGGAAAAGGAATAGGGAGGCGCTGTGGCTCACCGTGCTGTCAAGAAAGACCCGCGAGTGGTTAGTAGCAGCAGCGCGCGACACCGGAGTTGAAGGAGATCATCGGAGCCCCGAGGATGAAGACGAGTCGATTCCAACGCTGTGGTGGCTTCGGCCTCCAGCTGCTTCCACCAGACGATGAGGAAGTCGAGGACGGAGACAGCAGACACGTCGACGGGGTGACTTGATGGCCGTGGCCGCGGCAATGGCGAGCGACGACGACGGCGGCGTTCGGTTGAGGGGGATCTGAAGGGGAAGGCGGACGACGCGAGCGAGGGATAGAGGGGGAAAATGAGGGGAAAGGCCAGGGGGAGTGGATGAGCTCGGGCTTATCCCCTCCGCTGCCCTGTAGCGTCGGGGAGGAGGGGGGGCGGCGGCGTGTCGACGCCTCACCGACGCGCGGGCGCTCGGCCAGGGGCGTGGCGACACGCAGGAGGGAGAGAAGGTAATGGGCCAGGTGGGCCGTGGTCGAGGCACTGTGCACTAAGGCCCGGTGCACAGTGCCTCGTCTTATTTTTCTGTTTCTATTTTGTGTTTTTCTTTTATTTATTTACTGTTTTGAAATAGTTAGGCCACTTTTGCACTTTTGTAAAATGTGAAACTTGGCCCCAATATTTCAGTGCAATGTTAACCTTCACCAAAAACTGGTTTGGGCAAACTTGGATTATATTTGAATTGGAGATGGATTTAATTGGATTAAATAATCCTGTTTTGGTGCTGTTTCAAGTTGTTGGAGTCTTTTAGATAATCCCAGCATCATCACTTATAATTTTATAAGTGCTTCTGGAATATTTGCTATTAAGTGAACATTTTTCCAACAGTGTTTGAGCAAATTTATTTTGCACCTATTTGAATTTGAGGTGATTTCCAGAATAGAGTTTGAATTATTTTGGTTAACCACTATGACTAAGCATTGCAAATTATGTGACTTTGCATTATTAGCAGTTGATCACAGTGGTAGTTACACTGGGGTGTTACAAGTTCTCCTCTAAAGGAAATTCTCGTCCCGAGAATTTAGGAGGTGGAAGGAAAAAGGTCGGGATATTCTTCCCGGAGATGATCCTCGCGTTCCCAAGTGGCTTCATCTTCAGTGTGATTCGACCACTGCACTTTCAGGAACTTGGTCGTCTTCTGACGAGTCCGACGTTCGGCTTCATCAAGGATGCGGATCGGATGGTCCTTATAAGATAAGTCATCTTGCAATTCAAGCATCTCGTGATCCACTGCTCGGTGTGGAGATTCCTTGAAGCATTTACGGAGTTGCGATACGTGGAAAACATCATGGATATGAGAGAATTGTGGCGGCAACTCCAATTTATATGCCACCTGTCCACGTCTAGCCACAATGCAGAAAGGACCAATATAGCGAGGAGCTAGCTTGCCCTTGATTCCAAAACGATGGGTGCCCTTCATAGGAGTGTCACGAAGATAAGCTTGATCACCAGGTTGATAGATCACACCCCATCGTTTGTGATCATAGTTGCTCTTCTTACGGTCCTGAGCTGCTTTGAGATTTTCCCGGACAATTCGGACTTGTTCTTCGGCATGTTGGATAATGTCCGGTCCCACGAGAGGTCGTTCCCCAGTTTCTGACCAGTTCAGAGGGGTTCGACACTTACGTCCATAAAGCACTTCGAAGGGGGCCATTTTCAAACTGGCTTGATAACTATTATTATAAGAGAATTCGGCAAATGGAAGAGATTCTTCCCACTTCTTACTGAATGATATAACACAAGCGCGAAGCATATCTTCAAGCACTTGATTTACTCGCTCGACTTGGCCTTGCGACTGAGGATGATAAGCTGAACTCCATGTAATGTGAGTCCCCATAGCTTCTTGGAAACTTTCCCAGAACTTGGACGTGAAAAGACCACCATGGTCCGAACTGATCTCCTTCGGAATACCATGGAGTGAAACAATTCTGGAGATGTAAAGTTCTGCTAACTGGCTAGCAGTGATTGTCTCCTTGACAGGCAGAAAATGGGCAACCTTGGAAAGTTGGTCGACGACGACAAACATAGCGTCGTGACCTTTCTGAGACTTGGGAAGACCAGTAATGAAATCCATCTGTACCTTATCCTACTTCCACAAAGGAATAGGGAGTGGTTGAAGAATTCCAGCAGGCTTCTGATGTTCTGCTTTCACGCAGCGACATACTTCACATTCAGCAACATATCGGGCAATGTCCTGCTTCATTTTAGACCACCAGTATCTCTGTCGAAGATCGCGATACATATTAGTACTACCCGGATGAATAGACAGCGGTGTATCATGAGCTTCCTTCATGACCTTGTCTGTCATAAGCTCGAATCGAGGTACTACAATGCGGTCTCGGAAATATAATGTTCCATCTTCAGCAATCGAGAAATCCCGGTACTTATCAAGGTGAAGCTCTTTCTTCATCAAGGCAATTTCAGCATCTTTTGCTTGCGCTTCTTTAACAGCCTTTTGAAGGTCTGGCTGTACCACAAGGTTATCAAGAGAACCCAGGGGAACAATTCACAGATTCAGCTGAGTCAGTTCTGCATAAAGACGAGGTTGAGCTCGCCTAACAATGAGGTTGTTGCAATATGACTTGCGGCTCAGGGCATCGGCCATTACGTTAGCCTTGCCAGGGGTATATGAAATACCACAGTCATAGTCCATAATTCTTTCTAACCATCATTGCTGACGGAGATTAAGATCCAGTTGAGTGAACAAGTATTTCAGACTCTAATGGTCGGTATAAATCTCACAACGATTACCCAGAAGGTAATGTCGTCATAACTTTAATGCATAGATCACCTCAGCAAGTTCAAGATCATGCACTGGATAATTTTCTTCATGTGGACGCAATTGACGTGGAGCATACGCAATCACTCTTCGTTCTTGCATTAGGACACAGCCTAATCCCTGACGAGAGGCGTCGCAGTATATGACAAAGTCCTTGCGAGAATCAAGAGGAGCAAGCACTAGAGCAGAAGTAAGCTTGTCCTTGAGGGTCTGGAAACTCTCCTGACATTTGTTTGTCCACTCAAACTTAACGCCTTTGTGGAGCAGATTAGTCAGGGGCTTGGCGATCTTGGAAAAGTTCTCGATGAATCGGCGGCAATAACTGGCTAGACCGAGAAAACTTCGGACTTGCTCGGCATTCTTCGGAGGGGTCCAGTCAAGGATAGCCTGAACACGCTCTGGGTTAACGGCAATACCGTCCTTGGAAATCACATGCCCAACGTAGGTCACTTCAGAAAGCCAGAATTCACATTTAGAGTACTTGGCATACAACTGGTGCTCTCGAAGCCTTTCCAGAACAAGGCGAAGATGTTCGGCATGTTCTTCCTTATTCTTCGAATATACCAGAATATCATCCAGATATACCACGACGAACTTGTCGAGGTAATCCATGAATATATAATTCATCAGGCGGGAGAACGTAGCTGGAGCATTTGTCAGGCCAAATGACATGACGGTGTATTCATAGGAGCCATATCGAGTAACGAAAGCGGTCTTTGGAATATCCTCTTCGCGGACACGGATCTGGTGATAACCCAACCTCAAGTTGAGTTTAGAGAAGACCGAAGATCCAGCAAGTTGATCATATAAGTCATTGATCCGGGGAAGCGGATATTTATTCTGAATGGTTGCCTGGTTGATAGGACGGTAATCTTGGACCATCCTATTCGTACCATCTTTCTTCTTGACAAATATTCAATTGGAGTCACATCAAGCACTTTAAGATCTTCGTCACTATTTTCACGGACACTAGAACAACATGTTCTTACAAACCAATCTTTTTTTGCACGCATCTTGGCGGTTCTTTCTTTGCACTCAGAAATGGCAATTCTCATAGCTTTGAGAGACTCATTGATATCATGCTTGGGTGGAATAGATCTAAGTTTCAAATAATCAACATCAGGAGAAATTCTATCCATGTTCCTAGCCAATTCATCAATCTTAAGCAATTTTTCTTCAATCAAAGCATTGAAATTCTTTTGCGAACTCATAAATTCTTTAACACTATTCTCAAATTCAGAGGGCATCTTATTATAATTTCCATAAGAATTGTTGTAGGAATTACCATAATTATTAGAGGAATTACTAGGAAACGGCCTAGGATTAAAATTACCTCTATACGCGTTATTACCAAAATTGTTCCTACCAACAAAATTCACATCCAAAGATTCATTATTATTTTAAATCAAGGTAGACAAAGGAATATCATTAGGATCCAAAGAAGCACTCTTGCTAGCAAATAATTTCGTAAGTTCATCCATCTTTCAACTCAAAACATTAATCTCTTCAATTGCATGCACTTTTTTTACTAATGGAAGATCTTTCGGTATGCCATTGAGAATAATTAACCATAATATTATCTAGAAGTTTAGTAGCTTATCCTAGAGTAATTTCCATAAAAGTGCCTCTCGCGGCCGAATCTAAAAGATTTCTAGAAGCAAAATTCAATCCGGCATAAAAAAAATTGTATAATCATCCACAAATTCAAACCATGAGTAGGGCAATTTCGTATCATCAATTTCATTCTCTCGCAAGATTGTGCAACATGCTCATGATCAAGTTTCTTAAAATTCATAATATCGTTCCTAAGGGAGATGATATTAGCGGGAGGAAAATACTTGGAAATAAATGCATCTTTACACTTATTCCATGAATCAATACTATTTTTAGGCAAAGATGAAAACCAAGTTTTAGCACGATCTCGAAGTGAGAACGGAAATAGCTTCAATTTAACAATATCATTATCCACATCTTTTTTCTTTGGCATATCACACAAATCAACGAAATTGTTTAGATGGGATGTGACATCTTCACTAGGAAGGCCAGAAAATTGGTCTTTCATAACAAGATTCAGCAAAGCGGCATTAATTTCACAAGATTCCGCATTAGTAGTGGGAGCAATCGGAGTACTAATAAAATCATTGTTATTGGTGTTGGAAAAATCACACAATTTGGTATTCTCTTGAGCCATCGTGACAAAGCAAACAATCCAACACATGAGCACACAAAAAGCAAACGAAGACGATGAACGAAAGAGGGGTGAAGAAAAGGCACAGAGAGGGACGAAGAAAAAGGCAAATCTTTTCGAAAATCGTTTTAGAAGTGGGGGAGAGGAAAATGAGAGGCGAATGGCGAATAATGTAATGCGAGAGATGAGAGTTTATGATGGGTACTTGGTCTGGCTTGACTTGGCGTAGATCTCCCCGGTAACGGCGCCAGAAATTCTTCCTGCTACTTCTTGAGCTTGCGTTGGTTTTTCCCTTGAAGAGGAAAGAGTGATGCAGCAAAGTAGAGATAAGTATTTCCCTCAGTTTGAGAACCAAGGTATCAATCCAGTAGGAGACAACGCACAAATCACCAAATACCTGCCCAAACAATCAAACAACTTGCACCCAACGCGATAAAGCGGTTGTCAATCCCTTCATGGTTATTTGCAAAGTGAGATCTAATAGAGATAGATAAACAATAAAGTAAATATTTTTGGTATTTTTGTTTTATAGATCGGAAAGTAAAAGATTGCAAAATAGTAGATCGGAAACTTGTATGATGAAAAGTAGAAGATTATATGATGGAAAATAGACCCGGGGCCATAGGTTTCACTAGAGGCTTCTCTCAAGATAGAAAATATTACGGTGGGTGAACAAATTACTGCCGAGCAATTGATAGAAAAGCGCAAAGTTATGACGATATCTAAGGCAATGATCATGAATATAGGCATCATGTCTGTGTCAAGTAGACCGAAATGATTCTGCATCTACTACTATTACTCCACACATCGACTGCTATGCAGCATGCATCTAGAGTATTAAGTTAATAAAGAACGGAGTAACGCATTAAGCAAGATGACATGATGTAGAGGAATTAACTCAAGCAATATGATGAAAACCCCATCTTTTTATCCTCGATGGCAACAATACAATACGTGCCTTGCTGCCCCTACTGTCACTGGGAAAGGACACCGCAAGATTGAACCCAAAGCTAAGCACTTCTCCCATTGCAAGAAAAACCAATCTAGTTGGCCAAACCAAACCGATAGTTCGAAGAGAATTACAAACATATCAAATCATGCATAAAAGAATTCAGAGAAGATTCAAATAGTATTCATAGATAAGCTGATCTTAAATCCACAATTCATCGGATCTCGGCAAACACACCGCAAAAAAGTATTACATCAAATAGATCTCCAAGAACATCGAGGAGAACGTGGTATTGAGAATCAAAGAGAGAGAAAAAGCCATCTAGCTACTAGCTATGGACCCGTAGGTCTGAGGTAAACTACTCACGCTTCATCGGAAGGGCAATGGTGTTGATGTAGAAGCCCTCCGTGATCGAATCCCCCTCCGGCAGGACGCCGTAAAAGGCCCCTAGATGGGATCTCACGGGTACAGAAGGTTGCAGCGGTGGAAAAGTATATTCGTGGATGCCTGTGGTGGTTTGGGCATATAAGAGTATATATAGGCAAAAGAATTAGGTCAGGAGGTGCACGAGGGGCCCACAAGGGTGGGGGGCGCGCCCTCCATCCTTGTGGCCACCTCGTGGCTCCTCCGACTTCATCTCCAAGTCTCCTGGTTTCCTTCTGGTCCAAGAAAGATCATCGTGAAAGTTTTATTCCGTTTAGACTCCGTTTAGTATTCCTTTTCTGCGAAACTCAAAAACAGGGAAAAAATAGGAACTGGCACTGGGCCCTAGGTTAATAGGTTAGTCCCAAAAATAATATAAAATAGCTTATTAATGCATATAAAACATCCAAAACAGATAATATAATAGCATGGAACGATCAAAAATTATAGATACGTTGGAGACGTATCACTATTGCGACCTTTTGTTGCACTGCACAAAACACTTTTGTTTCAGGAGTGTTTTGTGCAGTTCAACCAAAATGTCACACCGACAACGTTGCTTGGTTGCTTGATCTTAGTGGAACTGCACAAGAGGAGATCTGACTGCCTATCCGTGTTGGCAAATTTGTTTCAGATCTTCTTCTTGTGAGTTGTTTGAATTCCGTGTCATGAGAGGTCAGTGCTGTCCTTCTTCCACATGATTGTGCAGTGTGCTTTCATATGTTGTGCTACTTATACGGTAATGTTGCTTGATTTTAGTGAACTGCACAAAAGGAGATCAGACTTCCAATCTGTATGTGCACCGTAATATCCCATTGAGGTAAGATAATGATATTTCGCAACTGTTGGCCTGTATTTTGCTACTGTCATCAGAAAAGTAATGTTGTTGTTTAGTGCTATACTTGTGTTCCCTAATTGACATGCCAAATCTTACATTGAAGGCGAAGCTTGTCTATTATTGAACCAAGTGATGAAGGGAAAGAACAAGCGGAAGAAGAACAAAAATCAACTTCCGGTGCTGTAATGAAGCACTGGAACTGTGATGACACAAGTAATGACATAGTTTTGCATCTTAATTTATTGCTATGGCTGGAATGAGCAATTGTTTTGCCACTGTCATTTGATGCCACTCTTAATGTAATATGTAATTATCTCTACTTGTGCAAACAGGGATCTTGTTTGAAGATAACATATATTTTAGTGGAACTGCACTAGAAGATGTTGGAAACATTAAACTAATCGAGGAGTTTATAGTAAGCATGGCAACCATGGTAGATAATAACGGATGGTTCCGGAGAAGTCCTTCATCTGCATGCTCTACACAATAAGCCTCCTGACAAAGGTTGGTACCAGCCCACGGATTTCATCCTTATGATTGAGCTTTGTCATCTCTATTGGTGTTGTGCTACTGTTTAGCTACTATCATGAGGAAGTGGTATTGTTTCGCATGTTAATCTAAGGCTGCTAATAAATCGAGGCACCAGTTTGCCACCGTTATAGCCACTGATAAAATTAAGTAATAATACAGTTCAAGTTGAGCTGTTGTGTTTGGTATCATATCATTTCCTATGAGGATAATGAGGATGCATCTCTTTGTGACTATACATTTCATCAGTTACTCCCATTGTTAATATAATGGTTGTTTTAAATATTTCCTTTCCTTTTTTTCGCGCAAACAGGGATGCTAGCATTTAATTTTTCTCTTGTCTTTGCACAACAGGATCATCCTCCTATGAAGAAGAATATGGAGTACGTGAAGTGCCTAGTTTCGATTATGCCAGGCTGAAGAAGCCAAGCCCTTCTCTTATCAGAAGGAGCAGTTGAAGGATTGTTACATTACTGCCCACAAGAACAAACTAACTTCAGCTCAGAAGGACTCACAGATCTCCATCTTTGTTGCTGTGATGCCAATACAATGTTGTTTTAGGATACTTTTTGGTGAGTTCCATATTTTTAAATGTGTGCTCTGCATGGATCATGTAGGTGCATGTTTAAATTGTAGATTCATAACTATAAACTCATAATACAGTTTGCTTTATACTAATCACTTTTTTGTATTTATGCAAACAGGGATGCTCAGCTTGATTTCAATGGGAACTGCACAAAATGTTCTGATGGTTCATGCCCTCCTTTATACTTCATCATGCACAATACATCGAATGTTCTCGAATCACTCATTTCCACCTCCATCCACAAAATTAGCTACAAGAAAGGCGATGCCGATATGTTCAAGGCATTGCAACATATAAAGGCGTGCAAAGTTGGTTGATTTTAGTGGAACTGCACAAAAATAACTGGTTTATTTAGCACGAGGTGACATTTCAATGTGCAAACTGATGGCAAACCCCGCCCATTCCACAATCATAGGCATTTGATATTTTGGAATGGGAAAATCTTGTCAAAGTTTTCTCATTGATGTACGCAAAGACACGCATTTGATATTTTGGAATGGGATAACCTTGTCAAATTTTGCTCATTGTTGTTTGCATGAAGACATGCGTTTGATATTTTCAAATGGGACGCCCTTTGCCGTCAGCAGCATCGATCGATTTTTCTTTATTCTTTAGTTTTGAAGTAAATATTGGCTCTAACATGTGAATCATTGAGATGCATAATCATCGATTGTTTTGAATGTTCTCTATGAATTGCCAGGCCTGTGAGTTTGATTGCAATGTACAGGCACGCTAAAAAGCTGCTCAAACTTTTTGTACGTGTGAAATTGCTGCAAACGAGGTGATCACTGTGCGTCCTGAGAATAATGCTAGTACGTATTGTTTTGCATGTTCATCTAATTCCAGTGATACAAGAATTCGAACTAATTGAACTAAATTCGT
>CM022303.1:639871903-639879403 GCA_011799875.1 Thinopyrum elongatum | reverse complement strand
TAAATACCAATTCCTATTACTGGTAAAAAGATACAGATTAAAATAAAGTAGATGGTGATTGATAGAGCAATTCTTGCTCATAAGTTCCTGTATGAGTACTGCGCCTAACATAAAGCTTGTGACTGGTAGTAAAACATCTATTTTTATTTTGAGATAGAGTTCGATCCTCAACTATTTCTCGCGATATCTTCTTACGAAGTTTTGTTAGGGCATCTATAACTGCCTCCGGTTTAGGTGGGCAGCCCGGCAAGTAGACATCCACAGGAATTAACTTGTCAACTCCCCGAACAGTACTATAGGAATCCGTACTGAACATTCCCCCTGTAATAGTACAGGCTCCCATAGCAATGACGTATTTTGGTTCAGGCATTTGCTCGTATAATCTCACTAAAGAGGGAGCCATTTTCATTGTTACCGTATCGGCTGTTAAAATTAGGTCTGCTTGCCTAGGACTTGATCTTGGTACCAATCCATAACGATCAAAGTTGAATCGTGAGCCTATTAATGAAGCAAATTCAATGAAACAACAACTGGTACCATATAGAAGGGGCCATAAACTGGAGAGTCTTGACCAATTCGAAAGATCATTTGGTGTAGTTGAAATAACAGAATTGGAACTTGTTTGGTCAAGTAAGGGAAACTCAATCAAATTCATAACTGTCTCAATAGAATCTTTTCCTTCTTTTTTTTGTCTAAATATTCAGTTAAGACCATTCCAAGGCTCCTTTTCGCCATGCATAAACTAAACCAACAACTAAGATAAGCACGAAAATTAAAGCTTCGATAAAAATGGATACACCCAATACGTCGAAACTCATTGCCCAAGGGTATAGAAAGACGGTTTCCACATCAAAAACAACAAAAACGAGCGCAAACATATAATAGCTTATTCGGAATTGTACCCAAGCCCCTCCCATGGGTTCTATACCCGATTCATAACTAGAAAGCTTCTCTGGTCCTTCACTAACCGGGGCTAAAAGCCCTGCAATCGAAAATGCCAAAATAGGAATAAGGCTTGCTATTATTAGAAATGTCCAAAAAATATCATATTCGTGAAGCAGAAACATAATGTAATCCCATTAATGTGGAATAGGCAGAACTTAAATTAGTCAATTCAATTCAGCATTGTCAATTTATCCAGAACTTCTCTCTTTTCCTCGGTGAAACAAGAATCTTTTTTGTTCAAACAAAAGCGCTTAGTTTAGCCTTTGTTTCCTCTGTGCTGCATCTTCTTTAAAGATTCATCCAATGGAATCCCAACTCCCTTTCTTTTGTATTTCCATTCTATTTAGATATGGTGTATGTAGATCTAATTCTTATATAAAGAAAACTTTCTCATTTCACTTTGTCTCGCTTTCTCTAGAATCTCTAGAAAAAAAAGAATAGCTCTCTCCTTTATTTAATATTTAATAAGAAAATATAAGAAGACTATTAAATAAAAATGAGATACTACTAATTAGAACCTAATTAAGATAGTAGGACTAATCTATGCAGTATAAGAGAAGTAATACTATAATAAAAATAAAGAACTCTATTTCAGAACTATGAGACAGAATATTCTGTTTTCTTATTTACTCTTTACTTTATTTTTTCTATTTAAAGTGGATCAATTTACATAATGTATTATCATAACAAAAGTAATAAAAATACTTAAAACAAAGTAGGAATTCGCAAAATGGATAAAATCATTGCAGTTATTATAGGGAAGTCTAGAGATATCGCTGGTGTTACTACGAAGAAACTGTATGATACTGAACCTCATGCCCTATCGAGCATCTTATCGCATCTAAAGTTGGTTTATTCGGCAGCCGCAAATGCTTCATTATAGGGATTTCGACAAAGCGAATTTATTCATTACTAAAGCCGAAGTCAGTAGGAGTACTATTATGAATAAATTCAGACCTCGAGCTCGAGGACGTAGTTTCCCCATAAAAAAAGCGTGTGTGTCATAACAATTGTACTAAATATAGTAAAGAAATCTAAATAACCTTTAGATCCATCTAAGATTTCGATTGCCAGTAAAAAAAAAATATAGATAGAAAAATATGGGACAAAAAATAAATCCACTCGGTTTCAGACTTGGTACAACCCAAAAACACCATTCCTTTTGGTTCGCAAACCAAAAAATTATTCTGAAGGTCTACAGGAAGATAAAAAAATAGGGATTATATCAAGAACTATATACAAAAGAATAGGAAAAAGGGCTCGAATAGAAAAATAGAATCAGACTCAAGTTCCGAAGTAATTACATAATAAAAAAATGGACTCAGGTTCAAGTTCCGAAGTAATTACACATATAGAAATTCAAAAAGAAATCGATACGATCCACGTCATAATCCATATTGGATTCCCAAATTTATTAAAGAAAAAAGGAGCAATCGAAGAATTAGAGAAAGATCTACACAAAGGAAATTAACTCTGTAACCAGAGATTTAATATTCTATCGAAAAAGTTAAAGAACCTTATAGACAGCCACATTCTTGCAGAAATATAGCTTTCCAATTAAAAAATAGAGTTTCATTCCGAAAGGCAATGAAAAAAGCATTGAATTAACTAAAAAAGCAGATATAAGGGGAGAGTAAAAGTAAAAATTGCGGGTCGTCTCGGAGGAAAAGAAATTGCACGTGCCGAATCCATTAAAAAGGGTAGACTTCCCTCCAAACAATTCGGCGTAAAATTGATTATTGCTGCTATCCAATTCAAACTATCTATGGAGTATTAGGTGTAAAAATTTGGATATTCGTAGATGAAGAATAACTAATCTTGTCTTCGGATCTGTCCATTGATAGAAAAATGACAAGAGACTTTTTCTGAAATCCCTGCAAAAGAAGAAATTCTACCTCTTTCTATAAGATTAATGAAAATTGATAAATCATTAATATAATTGCTATGCTTAGTGTGTGACTCGTTATTTTTTCTTTTTTTAAGAAAAAAACTTGTAATTATAGAAAATAAATAATAACCAACCATTGCTTCGTATTGTGAGAGATAACTAAGAAAACAGTCAATATATGAATAAATACCTCTATCATAAATGAGTAGATGTGTCATATAGTTGTAGCAACTGCAATTTTTTCTCTAAAAAGAAATGGGATTAGGTGTGAAGCAAAACTAAAGGGATGTGGATAAAGGGAGGGATGATAGAAAGAAGGAAGAGGAAATAAATAAGTATAGGATTCCACTATGATGGTCTATGAATTAACTCATAAAAGGCAATGTGATAAAGATCAATATAATAAAAATAATAGAGAATTAAAATCGAACTTGAAACAAGACTACAAATTTAAAGCAATAATAAAGAGCCGCCCGGGTTAATAAAACTGAGAAAATTAACTCGGAAAGAAATTTTTTGGAAGCTCCGTTGCGGGATTCAGACCTAACCCTCAAGGAGAAGCAGTGGGAACGACAGAACCTATGATTCCATAGGATTTTATTGAAAAAAAATCCTAACACTTCATTGGGTGGGATGGCGGACAAAACCAAAAAAATTATCTTATTTGGTAAGTTTATAAATAACAAATAGACAGGAAAGAGTAAATATTCGCTCGTGAAATTCTTATTGAATTAGAATACTTTACCGCGATTCAATAAGAGTAAAAATAAGGATATGTTTTTTTAAGAAGGATTACATTATCTAAAAATATAGAATTTAGATAAATAACACACACATCTACACATCTGGATATATTCTAGCTCTTCTTTTTTGACTATATATTATATTTTTCTATTTTAACAAATTCAATATAAAAAAAAACCGAACTTTTTCTATTATCTATTAATGTGTATCTATCCGTACCGTAATATTTTTGAATATTATGAATTAGAGAAATTTACATGCTTTCTCATTCCATTCGCGAGGAGCTGGATGAGAAGAAACTCTCATGTCCAGTTTGCTAGTAGAGATGGAACTAAGAAGAGAACCATCGACTATAACCCCAAAAGAACCAGATTTCGCAAACAACATAGAGGAAGAATGAAAGGAAAATCCTGCCGAGGAATCGTATTTGTTTTGGTAGATATGCTCTTCAAGCACTTGAACCCGCTTGGATCACGGTGAGACAGATAGAAGCAGGACGAAGAGCAATAACACGATATGCACGTCGTGGTGGAAAAATATGGGTAAGTATATTTCCCGACAAACCGGTTACACTAAGACCCACGGAAACACGTATGGGCTCGGGAAAGGGGTCCCCCCGAATATTGGGTAGCCGTGTTTAAACCAGGTCGTATACTTTATGAAATGGGGGGAGTATCTGAAACTGTAGCTAGAGAAGCATTCATAGCTGCCAGTAAATGCCCATACGAGTCAATTTATTCGATTAAGATATAGAACCCTAAAAGGGGTATGGAAGATAAAAAAAATGCCGGGTTTTCTTTTCTAGAAAGACAATATTTCTTTCATCCTTTTGCTTGAAATAACAAATTGAAATCAAAATAATATGATTCAACCTCAGACCCTTTTAAATGTAGCAGATAATAGTGGAGCTCGAAAATTGATGTGTATTCGAGTCATAGGAGCTGCTGGTAATCAGCGATATGCTCGTATTTGGATGTTATTGTTGCTGTAATCAAAGACGCATTGCCCCAAATGCCTCTAGACAGATCCGAAGTAATTCAAGCTGTAATTGTACGTACATGTAAAGAGTTCAAATGCGAAGACGGTATAATAATCCGTATGATGACAATGTTGCGGTTATAATTTATCAAAAAGGCAATCCAAAAGGAACTCGAGGTTTTGGCGCTTGCCGAGGAATTGAGAGATTGAATTTTACCAAAATAGTTTCATTAGCTCCTGAAGATTATAATACTAGTAGGCGAAATTTAGATCAAAGAATTAATTTAGTAGATTGTGTTTTACGTATGTTTTTTTAAATCCAAAATGAAAAGAAAAAAAAAACATGTTGATTATAGAAAAATTAGGAGGAACCTAGAATTGAGCCTTATGGGCAAGGACACTATTGCTGATTACTAACCTCTATAAGAAACGCGGCGGACATGAATAAAAGGAATAGTTCGAGTAGTATCTACAAATATACCGAAAACATGTTTAAAATACTTCTACGAGAGGGTTTTATTGAAAGTGTTCGGAAACATCAGGAAAGTAACAGATATTCTTGGTTTCAACTTTGCGACATCAAAAGAGAAAGAATAGAAAAGAGATAGACTATAAAGACATCCTTATGTCAATAAGACCAAAGGGATGGATATTAAATGATAGGAAGTGCTAGGAAGTGAAATAGAATGAAATAGAGCCACTTTGGGCTTCCCTATGAAATGAGGCATGGAACGGAGCCTATGAAGAAATTATGGGAGTTACGAAAGAAGCTTCGGACTCATATTGTTCATGGGTTGAGAGTGGGAGTTGAACTCTAGGAGGTCGAATCCCCCTTGTTTCTCAGTAGCTCAGTGGTTGAGCGGTCGGCGTGTAATGACTGGTCATAGGTTCGAATCCTACTTGGGAGGATTTTATTCATCTTTAATGAAAGAATTTAATGTAAGAATAACGAATGAATTAAAGGGCTTGCTTTGAACCTTAGGAGTAGGTAACCGTTGCTATCTTGTTCTATTTCTGCATTCTATCTATCGTATCACATTCTGTTCTACGATTCCACTTTGACAAAAGGAAAGAGCATACCTAAGTTCAATAGCTTTACGTCCGCTATCCAATCATGATTTTCCTACCCTCAGGGGAAAGTAAAGGCCCTTCCCCTTTGGAAGGTATGGGCGAGGAGGGATTCGAACCCCCGACACCGTGGTTCGTAGCCACGTGCTCTAATCCTCTGAGCTACAGGCCCAACTGTCTCCACTGGATCTCTTCCCGGGGGTACCCCTTCATTTCAGGTAGAAGATGGGAAAGCGCCTTTCTCTCTATAAGAACAGTGCGTTCCGAGGTGTGAAGTGGGAGAGAGGGGATGTGATGATTGAGGTTTTGAATAAGACGACCTTTGCATTTTGATTTGGATCTTTTTCTTATTTCAAAATAGTGAAAAAGTCAAATAAGAGGTGTAAGCTTTTTATTACATTCTGGCATCGAGCTATTTTGCCGCAGGACCTCCCCTACGTATCGTCACCGCAGTAGAGTTTAAACACCAAATTCGGGATGGATTGGTGTGGTTCCTCTATGCCTAGGACACCAGAATATCGAACCATGAACGAGGAAAGGCATGAGATAAATTTGGCTAGTAATTGTGAAGCCCCAATTCTTGACTGAAAGGGACACCAAAGGCCTCTGCCCTCCCTCTCTATCTATCCAAGAGATGGAAGGGCAGAGTCTTTTTTTGGTTTTTTTCATATTTCATCAAAGAGTTGAACAATGAGATAGATGGCAAGTGCCTGATCGATTTGATAGGCCGTGTAGGAACAAGGTTCAAATCGTTCGTTCGTTAGTGGCCTCAGCTGCATACATCACTGCACTTCCACTTGACACCTATTTAAACGGCTCGTCTCGCTGCTACCTTATCCTATTTCCATACTTCTGTCGCTCCATCCCGTAGGGGTGAGAACCCGTCGCTGTCTCGGCTGTGATACCGGAGGCTCTAGGGAAGTCGGAGGAGAGAGCCCTCATCTTGGGGTGGGCTTACTACTTATATGCTTTCAGCAGTTATCCTCTCCGCACTTGGCTACCCAGCGTTTACCGTAGGCACGATAACTCGTACACCAGAGGTGCGTCCTTCCCGGTCCTCTCGTACTAGGGAAAGGTCCTTCAATGCTCTAACGCCCACACCGGATATGGACCGAACTGTCTCACGACGTTGAACCCAGCTCACGTACCGCTTAATGGGCGAACAGCCCAACCCTTGGAACCACCTACAACTCCAGGTGGCGAAGAGCCGACATCGAGGTGCCAAACCTTCCCGTCGATGTGGACTCTTGGGGAAGATCAGCCTGTTATCCCTAGAGTAACTTTTATCCGTTGAGCGACGGCCCTTCCACTCGGCACCGTCGGATCACTAAGGCCGACTTTCGTCTCTGCTCGATGGGTGAGTCTTGCAGTCAAGCTCCCTTTGCCTTTGCACTCGAGGACCAATGTCCGTCTGGCCCGAGGAAACCTTTGCACACCTCCGTTACCTTTTGGGAGGCCTACGCCCCATAGAAAATGTCTACCTGAGACTGTCCCTTGGCCCACGGGTCTGACACAAAGGTTAGATCCGAGTCTTCTAGAGGTGGTATCTCACTGATGGCTCGGGCCCCCGGAAGGGGGCCTTCTTCGCCTTCCACCTAAGCTGCGCAGGAAAGGCCCAAGCCAATCCCAGGGAATAGTAAAGCTTCATAGGGTCTTTCTGTCCAGGTGCAGGTAGTCCGCATCTTCACAGACATCTATTTCACCGAGCCTCTCCCGAGACAGTGCCTAGATCGTACGCCACAAGGAACTTACCGACAAGGAATTTCGCTACCTTAGAACCGTATAGTTACGGCCGCCGTCACGGGGCTTCGTCGCGGCTTCCCTGTCATAGTTCACAACTTCCTTGACCTTTCGGCACTGGGCAGGCGTCAGCCCCC
>CM022303.1:639839403-639869403 GCA_011799875.1 Thinopyrum elongatum | reverse complement strand
TCGGTCCATGGTTTTCCTTCCTTTTGCTACATTTCGCTCAAAGGGTTGAAGGGAGATAGTGCATCAAGTATTCGCAGGGCCAACTTGATCCTCTTCCCCAGGGATCCCAGATGAGGGAAGCCTAGGAGAGCCGCCGACTCAACTATCGTCCATGTACGATCCATACTAGATCTGACCAACTGCCCACCTACCTCCTCTACCTTTTTGACAGCCCATCTTTTTGTCTCAGTAGAGTCTTTCAGTGGCATGTTTCAGTCTCTTCCCATTTTAGAAAAAGTGAGCCACCGGTTCAGGTTACAAGATACATCTACCGCCTGGACAATTAGACAGCAACCGTAATCACAATGACCCAATTGCAAGAGCGGAGCTCTACCAACTGAGCTATACCCCCCCGAGCCAAGTGGAGTATGCATGAAAGAGTCAGATGCTTCTTCTATTCTTTTCCCTGGCGCAGCTGGCGCATCCTGGACTTGAACCAGGAGACCTCGCCCATGAAGTAAATCATCGCCCCTACGATCCAACCAATTGGAGAGAATCAATAGACTCCTTTTCGGGAGCGATTCATCCTTCGAACGCAGCATACAACTCCCCATTGTACTGCGCTCTTCAAGTGTGTTCTTCCCCCTTCTCCCTCTTACATGGCAAGTCCTTGGGAATACTAGATGGGAGAAAAAGGAAGGCGTTAAGAGACCTCCTAGCCAACCCTAGACACTCTAAGATCCTTTTTCAAACTGCTCTGCTCCCATTTAAGGAAAAAGAATTTCACGTTCTTCCTGAAAGGAAGGGAGGATTAGGAAAGTCCTATTGATGTGTGTTTCTCCAGACCGCCGGGGAAAAGCATGAAAAAAAGGCTCGAAATGGTACGATCCCTCCGTCACCCCAGAATGAAAGGGGTGATCTCGTAGTTCTTGGTTGTGAAGATGCGTTGTTAGGTAGCGAGATGTTCAGGATAATTAAACCTTGTTTTCATATGTATAATTTTTGGCTGAATTGGGACAAGTTTTGGTATAAGCTTTTGAAAACCGGAGATTGTCTCAACAATCCTGTGGTTCGAGAGGGAACATGTCACCTTTGTTTGCGAATGATATACGCTGCCTCCCCCCTGATTTTCTTTACAGAGGCAACATAGAACATATGATGCCCTGTTAAATTTTGGAATTATTTCGGGTTCGTTAGGCCTTTTTTATACACTAGCAAAACATGCCCATGCGTTGCAAGGGAGGGAAAAAAACATCTTATACACCACATCCGACAACATCAGCAAACAATATTCTTAAAAAAAATCTTTATTGACACAATTTTAAACAATATGAAATCAACTTTAAGCCTCTGGTTTACATAAAACTCGTACAACAGTTTAATGTGCATATCGTATAGGGGTTGGTAGTGCATTGTGCAAAACAGAGAAGAGATTATGTACCTGTTTTAACCTTTAGGACATGGTAGTTGATAGGAACCAACATCCCCTATAGTGCCAATATAGATTATGTGAGAGCATCAAACTGTCATATTACTAAATTTGAATAGGGTAGAAATAATTTAATAATAGACATTTACTAAATGCCCCACATAGAAAGATATTAATTAAGTTTACATTTTGTTAAATTGGAATTATTCTGGGTTCGTTTGGCCTTTTTTATAAATTAATTGAGTTTATGGACATTTGATGTGCATAATTCAAATTTGAACTGCAAGCACAGCTCCGGTGCACAAAAGTTGGTTGAAAAATCACATGGGTGTCTTGGGTGAATTTAGGTCCCATGCAAGAAATGGGAATGAAATTCAAACATCTGGGCATCGTGACTCAGCCGAGAACATTGAGAAACTGTTTTTTAAATTCCTGTAAATCCAAAACTCGCCTGGAAATCATGAAACTTGGCATGGTGTCATGTCATGGCACTAACATTTGTGATAAAAAAACTTGGCCGAATTGGAACAAGTTTTGGTATAAGCTTCTTGCAAACCGGAGCTTCTCTCAAGAAGGCTCGTGGTTCTCAGAGGGAACGTGTCACCTTTGTGCGAAGCGATATACGCTGCCCCCCTGATTTTCTTTACAGAGGCAAACATAGAACTATATGAGTGTCGTGTTAAATTTTGGGATTGTCGGGTTCGTTTGGCTTTTTATACATTAATTGATTTTCTGGTTATTTAATATGCATAATTCAATTTGAACTACAAGCACATGCTCCAGTGCACAAAGTTGGTTCAAAAATAACATGTGTCCTCGGGTGAATTTCTAGGTCCCATGCAAGAAATGGGAATAAATTCAAAATCTGGGCATCGGGGCTCGACGAGAACATTGAGAAACTAGGTTTTAAAATTCTTGTAAATCCAAAACCGTGAAAATCAAGAAACTTGGCATGGTGTCATTTCATGGTACTAACATGCTGTGGTAAAAATTGGCCGAATTGGAACAAATTTTGGTATAAGCTTCTTGCAAACCATAGCTTTCTCTCAGCAATGCTCGGGTTCTGAGAGGGAACGTGTCACCTTTGTGTACGAAATGATTATACCCTGCCCCCCTTGATTTTCTTTACAGAGGCAACATAGAACTATATGAGTGTCGTGTTAATTTTGGAATTATTCTGATTTGTTTGGCCTTTTTTATACATTAATTGAGTTTCTGGTCATTTAATGTGCATAATTCAAATTTGAACTACAAGTACATGCTCCAGTGCACCAAAGTGTGTTGAAAATCACATGTGTGTCCTCGGGTAAATTTCTAGGTCCCATGCAAGAAATGGGAATGAAATTCAAACATCTGGGCGTCGTGGCTCGACCGGAAACATTGAGAAACTTGGTTTTAATTCCTGTAAATCCAAAAACACGCATGAAAATCTATGAAACTTGGCTTGGTGTCATGACATGGCACCAACATGTTGTGGTATTTTGCTGTCCAATTTGCGAAGGCGCACACATAACAATCAAACAAGTATTTTGGAACAAGGCGTCATGTACAATCGGAAACACAAGTATTATTGAAACCGTGGGCGTTCTACTTACCATTTACGTGCCGCCACACGTCCCTTTTTTATTAGCTAGGAGGCGCCTTGCAGGGTAGCTATTTGAGTATGGGAGACGTGCGATCAGACCCCTGCGCATGCTATCGGGAGGGAGAGCCCTTTGATTCCATCTGCCGCCCACTCTCTCCCAAGGTCTCCATTATTGGTGCCCGAGCCCCTGTTTAATGGCGTGGCTATGTCTCACTGACTGAGATTTAAGAGAGAAAAAGGAAATTGAAAAGAAAATTTTGCACGGATCTTGATGTAAGATCCGACGGACCTATATAGCATCTACTACGAATTATAGCAAGACTGATGAATAATAAGGACGACGACGTGGATAATAATTGTCTTACATAATAGGAAGATAATTAAAGAGCCACATGTGGCTATGCCTGAAATACACAAGGGCAAAAGAAGAAGGAAGATGCATACAACGATCTGGCTCGCTGATCTCTACTTCTTGATGTGCTGTAGGTCGCAAGAGATAGTTCTCGCGGCGAGCGGCAATGATCTCTTTCATCAGTTTCATGTCCTCTAAACACGCTGCTTGGCAGCATCCAAGGATTCCTTCACAGCCTTTCGCGCTCGATGCGGAGCATGGCATTCCTGTCCATAAGTTTCTTGAAGATGACGCCTGTCTCTTCAACAAGGCAGTGGTCTCTCTGCCTGCATCGCCCTTCTGGCCCGGAGCTTCGCATTGCCCTCCCATAGTGCCGGATGACGCCGGTAGCCTGTTCAAATGAGGCTTTCATGTCGTCCTGAAACCTCGCCCAGTCGGAGATCTGATCCATCTGGCTATGGACGATCGACTGCATGCACTGTAAGAGTCGTCGCCTGCCCGCGAGACATTTTCTAGGCCGCCGCAGTGCGGCGGGACATCTCTGCTGCATTCACGGCATGGCGGAACATCTCTGCTGCTTCCGTGGCGTGGCCGGACCAGTCTGCTGCAACGACGGCGCGGCGGGACCTCCGTGCTGCTTCGGCGGTGCGGCCGGGACCTATGTGCTGCAACTTCCGCGTGCCAGGACATGTCGGCTGCTTTCGCGGTGAGGCGGGACATCTTGTGCTTTCGCTTCCATGCTCGCCTCTCCTTGGTGGTAATCTCTCGACCCAGAACTCACGCTGGCCATGGCAGACGCAAGGGAAGGATGCTGAATGACTTGTTTGTTTTGTGGATGAGGAGTTGAGGAGGAATGTGCAGTCATCTTGGCATAGTAGTATTTATAATCGAGTACTAATACGTCCTAAGTGGGAAACCGTTTAGGTTGTGAGCGGTGTGAAACAGGTTTGCAATTAAATATAGCTGGTACTAATTTGGAATGTGACGGACGCAAGCTCAAAATTATTGACGGTTCTAGTTCGAAGTGCGACACTATTCCGGATGGCGTAACGTGGGCACGTGTTTCGGCCGTGGTGTAGCAGTTTTGTAATATGCCATGGTACTTCTTTTTCTACTGTTGTGTACGTGCAATAACTGGCCACCGTCGGATATATCTACGGTTATTGGGGAGTTCGACAGGAGTAGCCTCGTGGCGAGCTATAGACTAGTCTTTTTTCACACGCATTACATCGACACATATCATCTCTCTCCCTCTTTCCCATGAACAACCTAGTCTTCGCGCACTTCTTGCACGCACCATCTCTAGCTCCTAGGTCGATGCCCCCCACATACACTTGTACTCGAGTTTAGTACAGTTTATACAGGAAGAGAAGAGGTGCCGCACGCACTCGTCCTCTCTCACCACACGCATCTGTAGCTACGAATTGTAGTGTTGTCAACCATCCGATTGGCTCATCATAGGTTTCCCGTTGCTCTTTAGCCTTGAGATTGAGAAGTTTAAAACGCGGAGGTAAGCTGGGGGTGCGAGGTTTTGGTTAATGTGCAGGCCGCACACGACCCAAACACGACACGAGCTTCGTGCCTGGTGCGCAGTCGGGTGAGTTGTCAAGATAGACAAACCAGGCCCTCCTTGGTATCTGCGCCTCGACTTATGCATAGAGAAATTAGCATCAGAGAAAGTACTACAGTAGTAGTACTACTTTGATGTGTCGCGTCAACTCGCACAAGTATGCAACACTTCCTGAACAACAAGCATATAAGCTGTTCTAATTCTTACCCAAAGGATCTTTATATCCAACAGCACAAAATATCCGTTCGACTGTTGGAAATTACTTTAACTGCTGATCTAATGTCGGAAGTAATTGTGCCGTGGCTCCGAAAGTGGCACTTGCAGCTTGGAGCACCTGCCGTACTGGATCCTGTGCAGGGCATGGGATGCACGGTGCTGATGTGCTGGGAGAGAGTCGGCGGCGGGCCTTCGTAGCCGCAGACGGGCAAGGGGCATTTGCAGGGCACGAGCGGAAACACGCTCAGTGATCGGCGCGAGCTTGTGGTAAGTGATGTAGAGCCCACAAACCTTCGTTGGGCACTCCCCTCACCGAGGAGAGGACGGCGTCCACCGCCGTGTTTCGCACATCGAAGCCACCGCCGCGCTCGCACTTCTGCACTGCCACTGGTTCCCGAGGCGCTTGCCATGGCAGTCCGCGCAGGCCAGGTGCCTTCCCTTGCATTGTACAAAATCAATCGAACAACACATCAATCAAGAAACCTGCACCTTGTTTGATCAGCCAAATAGACGAGGTGTATTCGAACCTCATACACTGGAGGCTTCAAGGGGCGGAGCACAAGGGGCAGTGGAGCAAGGATGAGGTCCATAGAGACCATAGAGAGCTCCATCGTCGGGTCTTGTTCCGTCTGCATGATCTCGCCCTCTCGTGCACAACCATCTCTCGCTTTAGGGCCGGGCATTACAAAGTTTTACCGTCACATATCATACTACTTCAGGTGCATTAAATCACACATGCAAAGTATCAAAAGGAAAGTCACGGCATGCATGCATGCGTTGTAATAATGCATCGGTAAACGCAAAATTATGAAAATATCGAGTGCACTGCTTTGATGTGTCGCGTCAAATATACAACAAGGAGAGTTTGATTACAATGCCCTCTCCTCTCGCCCATGAGCGTGGTGGCCCGTAGGACTAGGAGAAGCTTTCGCTACACGCTCTCCCTCTCGCACGCGATGGACATGCAGCAGTTCATTTGGTGTCAGATGGCCAGAAGGCATACTGTATTACTCCACTACAGTGTACCATCATTGTTTGACTTCCCGAAGAGGCAAAGAGCCAAGCACAAGCCGGGCACGTCGTGTGGCAGTTTCATGGTAGGGGAGGTTATAGTGACATAGTCTAGGATAGCGTGTACGGTGCCTCTAAGCTAAAATCTTTGGGGTCGGCTCCATGTATGAGGCCATCTCCAAGCATTTTTTTGATTAAAATAATCTTCTGCCCTACCTGTATACTGGTGATTGTAGTTTGCACCGCTCATCTGGTAAAGACATGAATATATATTTTAATTTGTGGTGGGGTAAATGTTAGAGGTTGCAGCAAATATATTGTACACTGGGGTCTTTTAGCCAAGTTAGAAGCAAGCATGTGGGGCCAGTGCTATTATGATGTGTCGCGTCAACTGGTACAACGAGGAGAAGTTGATTTTACTACTACACGGCCTCTTCCTCGCCCATGCACGCGGTGTGGCTCGCAGACGAGGACAGGCTTTTGCTTACTACAACAAAGCTATCCCTCTTGCACGCGGTGGAAGGACATGCAGCGTTGATTCGATACTGTAGAAGTAGTACACATCATTGTTCGTCCTCTCGAAGAGGCGAAGAGCTAGCGCAAACCGAACATGGCAGTTGCGAACGCTCGCGTGGCAGTCTTTGTGTAGGGGTAGGGCATGGTGCGGAGCCTTGGAGCATGCATATAGCCAGGCTCTTGCATGAGACAAATTGCCATGTAAGCAGGCTAAGCCCCACTTTGTACTTGCTAATAGTAAGCCCTGTAAACCGGAAAGGAGGGACTACTCCCTCCGTTCCTAAATACTCCCTCTGTTTTTATTTAGTCCTTGTATTAGCTTTGGTTAAAAGTCAAGCTTTTATAAACTTTGACCAAGTTTATAAAAATATATATACATAAGCAATAACAAGTCAATTACAAATTAGATTTAGTTATTGAATTACTTCACATCATATATTTGTTATGATAAATGTTTATATTATTTTTATAAACTTGTCAAATTTATGAAAATTTGACCTCAGTCAACTCATAAATGCAGAGTAAAATAAAAACTGAGGGAGTATTTGCCTTTTAGAGATTTCAAAAGTGACTACAACCCTAATGAGTAATATGGAGCAAAATGAGTGAATTACACACGTAAAATAAATACGTAATTCTCTTTGTTTTCTCTCACCTTGGTCGGTGTGCGTGACAATATTGAGTTATACTTACTTGACTAGTCTCTTTCGACATGCATTTACGTTGACGGCTTGAATGCCAACAAGGCAGGAGGGTTAGCGGTTCCTGAAACGTTGAACGGTCAAGATGCCTCGCATTCAATTAGCATGCAGAGTTGGAGAAGCAGAATTGGAGCCAGCACAATGTGAATGCAATGCAGTTTGGACCCTCATATAAGGCGCCCCACCATCATCCATCTAGTCTCTGCGCAACACTGCACATCCAATCCAAGACCAGACCAAGTGACCAGAAGCCACAAGCACCCATGGCGTAGGAACAAGGCGAACCAGCGAACGGCTAGTCGGCTGTGCCGGATAGTCCAAGACGCCGACTTGCGGCCCCGCACCGCCGCCAGCGTTTTCTAGATGGGTGCTGGCGACCGCCCGGCGTCATAGCCTCGGCGACGCCGTCTTCGCCTCTCGCATGTGCCAGATGATGTCGACTCCATCGGAGTTCACCGCCGTCAAGAAGCGCGCGGACGACCTTGCCGTACTGACTCCAGCCTGCGTGCCCAGGCTCCCCGTTTGCCTGACAACATCATCGGCCCTCAAAGGTGAGAATCTTGAAGCACTGGTGGCCCTGCAGCTGCCGGAGGGTCGAGACGAAAGAATGTGCACCTTGAGCCACGCTAGCCGGCGCCGCCTCGCCATGTAAGAAACCCGTCGATCTGCACATCCACGTCTACGAGGAATCGTCTACATAGGCCACTACAAGGCTAGCGAGGACAGAAAAATGTTGGCCTCTTCCGCTGCTGGAGTCTTTGGACGCCATTGTTCAGAGCACGTCGACCTAGCCACGAAAGCCGCTGCTACTTAGCCGCCATCGGTGGGCGGTGCCCTGAGTCGAGGAAGGTTGACATCGTTGATGATGCATCTTTCTTCGGCCTCCTGTAACCAGCACTGCATCGCCTTGGGGCCTTAATGTTTTATTAGGTTATGGCATTTTTTTCACGTAAAGACATGTGTGATACCTTGCTCTTATTTTGGCGTTAATTATATTTGTATCACGGTATTCGACCTGGGTGTACTACCTAGGTCCTGGTGTTTTAGTCCCTTTTGGTAATTTGTGCTAAATTTTTGACAAAAGTTTAAACTTGACAAAATGTTAGTGCATTCAACAAAAAATTATATCATTGATATGTATTTGAACATAGTTTCAAGAATATAATTTGGTGCAGATCATGAACCTTTGGTTGTCAATTATGGTAAAATGGCACCGATTCGCAGGGGAGCATATAAACTAGGACGGAGGTAGCACTGGTCGCTCACCATCGTGTTTTTTTGTGTCTAATTTGATTTCATGCGACCCAAACTACATGGAGGGAGTGCGTGATATTGGCCGCGACCACCAAACTTATAAATTCAAAACTGAGCTACATTGGTGTATACAAGTCACGAGTTCATATATGAAAAGTGGTTAATATAGTATCAGCATGCCTGTGATCCGTTCAACGTACGAGTCCACACACCGGTCCGCGGTGCACAATGTGTAAATGACTATTGCTTCTTGATCCCGCACTTACATTGATACGGCTCGTGAATCCAAGGAGAGGAGATGGTATTTTTTTGGCGGTTCCCGATGTTGAGATCAATGATTCATGTCATCCTCAATTAGCATGCAGAGGGAATTAAGATGTAAAGCAGAATGAGCCAACACGATGTGAATGAAACAAGTTTGGCTGCTCATATAAGACTACGCACCTACTTCCTCCAGTCTACCCTAGTCTCTGGCAACACTGTCCACTATCCCATACAAGAAAATGACCAGAGCCACAAAGCACATCCTATACGAGCCGATTGGACGCGAGACGGCAAGTCCTGCTTGTGCGATCATCACAGACGGCCGGCCTGGCGGCCACCGCACCACGTCAACCGTGGTCCTTTCCAGTCGGGGCTGGCGAACCGCCGGTCATAGCCTAAGCGCCGTGCCGGCTTGCTCTCGTCCATGGACGACTGTGTCCCTTCCATCTCAAGTTTCACACCCGCCGTCAAGAAGCGCGCGATCAACGACCTCCGTACCTCCAGCCCAGCGCGCCACAGGCTCATCATTGCCCCACCTCCATCGGCCTCCATGTTATGACCTCTTTCAGCCTGTTGACCCTCGGAAGGTGCCAGAGGCTCGGCGAGAAGATGTACACCTCGAGGACGCGCTCGCCGTGCAGCGCCTCAGCCATGCAATAAACCGTCGACTCCTGCATCACAGTCTACTAGGAATTTGTCAACAGTAGGCCACGTACCAAGGAGCGAGACAAATACGTTGCCTTCTTCCAAGCGGCTGCTAATTTTGGATGCCATTGTTCAGAAGCTCGTCGACCCTGGCACGATAAGACGTGCTAAACTTTACCCGCTATTCGGGGGGCGGTCGACTGAGTCGAGGACCTGGTGGACGTCATCGCAGGGATTTGCATCTTTCTTCTTGCTCCTTGAACCAGCATGACATCGCCCTTGTGGCTTGAATGTTTTTTTAGGTATGGCATTTTTATTCCAAGTCATACATCAATTTTCACTGTGAGCGTGGGGCCCGCAGTTTTGGCAACGACCATCCGGCAAATCCCCACCACGCCCACACGCACGCGGGTTAGTAGAAATTAGAAAGAGAAACGAGGTGTAAGAGAGACTAGCTGTAGCATGGACGCTGTTGTAGTGAGGAGTCGTTGTGATAGATAAAGAGTACGAGTACTGTACCTCTTTTTTAGGGAAAAAGTAGTTGCGTACGTCTAGTAACCATAGTTGGGGTGCGCTGCGAACCTATACCTGTATCACTTTAGGTTCCTTTTCGAAAAAGCCTACTACGCTTTCATAGTAATAACAATTTTTTCAAGCATGATCCTCGATAGTAATCCTAGGGCTATTTTCACGTGCTCCCTTTCGCCGGAATGTGGGGACATAGGATCTGGGTAGTTGCATGCACGACTAGGAGCATATGCAACCATGCCGGAGTACTTTAATTTAGACCTCACGAATTCATTCAAACCACCTGCCCAGAAGAAATAAATAAATAAATGCATGTATAATCAAACCGGATTACTTTCATAGAAAACCGAGAGTTCATTAAATTTGGAACATAACACATTATAAAAAAACGATCGGAACCTAAATCCGTTACCGTATATTTTTGAATATTATGAATTAGGAAAATTTCATGCTTCATGCTTTCTCATTCCATTCGCGAGGAGCTGGATGAGAGAAACTTCATGTCCGGTTTTTCAGTATAAGATTGAACTAGAAATAGAACCATCGACTATAACCCCCAAAAGACCAGATTTCGCAAACAACATAGAGGAAGAATGAAAGGAAAATCCTGCGAGGCAATCGTTATTGTTTTGGTAGAGATATGCTCTTCAAGCACTTGAACCGCTTGGATCACGTGAGACAGATAGAAGCGACGAAGAGCAATACACCCAAACGAATGCACGTCGTGGTGGAAAAATATGGGTACGTATATTTCGCCGACAAACCGGTTACACTAAGACCCACGGAAACACGATGGCTCGGGAAAGGGGTCCCCCTCCCGGAATATTGGGTAGCCGTGTGTTAACAGTCGTATACTTTATGAAATGGGGGGGAGTATTCTGAACTGTAGCTAGAGAACGCATACTCAATAGCTGCCAGTAAAATGCCATACGAGTCAATTTATTCGATTAAGATATAGAACCCTAAAAGGGGTATGGAAGATAAAAAAATATGCCGGGTTTTTCTTTCTAGAAAGACAATATTTCTTTCAATCCTTTTGCTTGAAATACAACAAATTGAAATCAAATTATAATATGATCAACGTCAGACCCTTTTAAATGTAGGCAGATTAATAGTGGAGCTCGAAAATTGTGTATTCGATATAGATGCTGGTAATCAGCGATATGCTCGTATTTGGTTATGTTATGTTGCGTTTATCAAAAGCGCATTGCCCCCAAAATGCCTCTAGACAGATCCGAAATCAACTGTAATTGTACGTACATGTAAAGAGTTCTAAATGCGAAGACGTATAATAATCCGACTTGATGACAATGTTTGACGGTTATAATTTTATCAAAAAGGCATCCAAAAGTAACTCGAGTTTTGGCGCGATTGCCGAGGAAATTGAGAGCAATTGAATTTTACCAAAATAGTTTCATTAGCTCCTGAAGGTAATATAAATACTAGTAGGCGAAATTAATCAAAGAATTAATTTAGTATGATTGTGTTTTACTTGTATTTTTAAATCCAAATGAAAAAAAAAAAAACATGTTGATTATAGAACAATTAGAGGAACCTAGAATTCAGAGCCTGATGGGCTTTTTTAAGGACACTATTGCTGATTTACTACCTCTATAAGAAGCGGCGTTACATGAATAAAAAAGAATAGTTCGAGTAGTATCTACAAATATACCGAAAACATGTGTTAAAATACTGTCTACGATAGGGTTTTATGAAAAAGTGTCGGAACATCAGGAAAGTAACAGATATTTTGGTTTCAACTTTGCACATCAAAAGAGAAAGAGATAGAAAAAGAGATAGACTATAAAGTGACATCGCTCTATGTCAATAAGACCCAAAGGGATGGAGTATAAATGCTAGAAGTGCTAGGAAGTGACAATAGAATGAAATAGAGCCACATTTGGGCCTTCCCTATGTAAATGAGGCATGGAACGGAGCAAGAGAATCTACGAAGAAATTATGGGAGTTTACGAGAAGAAGCTCGGACTCATATTGTTCATGAGGGTTGAGAGTGGGAGTTGGAACTCTAGAGGTCGAATCCCCCTGTTTCTCATAGCTCGGTATGTGGTTGAGCGGTCGGCGTAATAACTGTGTCAAATGGTTCGAATCCTACTTGGGAGCGATTTTATTCATGTCTTTAATGAAGAATTTGTAATGTAAGAATAACTGTAATGAATTAAGGGCTTGCTTTGACCTAGGATAGGTTAACAAGCGTTAGTCACCTGTATCGCCAAATCTGGGTTCTATTTCGATTATGGATTATCTATCGAAACTTCTCACCCTCATCCCAAGACATTCTGTTCTACGATTCCACTTTGACAACAAAGAAGAGAGATACCTGAAGATTTCATAGAGCTTTACTTCCGACTAATCCCAATCATGTTTCCTACCCTCAGGGGGAAAGAAGGGCCTTCCACCTTTGGAAGGTATGGGCGAGGAGGATTTCGAAACCCCCGCCACCGTGGTTCGTAGCCAGTGCTTCTAATCCGTGAGTCTCAACAAGGCCCAAGCGTCTCCACTGGTATCCTTCCCGGGGTACCCCTTCATTTCAGGTCTAAAGATGGGGGAAAGCGCCTTCTCTCTATAAGAACAGTGGCGTTCCCGAGGTGTGAAGTGGGATGGAGGGGATGTGATGATTAGGTTTTGATAAGACGACCTTTGCATCTTTGATTGGTGATCTTTTTCTTATTTCAAATAGTTGAAAAAAGTCAAATAAGAGGTGTTAGAAGCTTTTTATTACATTCTGGCATCGAGCTATTTTGCCGCAGACCTCCCTACCAGTATCGTCACACGCAGTAGAGTTTAAACAAAAGCCAAAATTCGGATGGATTGGTGTGTTCCTCTATGCCTAGGACAACCAGTAATATCGAACCATGAACGAGGAAAGCATGAGATAAATATTGGCTAGTATGGTGAAGCCCCAATTCTTGACTGAAAGGGACAACCAAAGGCCTCTGCCCTCCCTCTCTATCTATCAAAGGAGATGGAAGGGCAGAGCTTTTTTTGTTTTTTTCATATTTTCCATCAAAGAGTTTGAACAATGAGATAGAGGCAAGTTGCCTGATCGATTTGATCAGGCCGTGTAGGAACAAGGTTCAAATCGTTCGGTCGATTAGTGGCCTCAGCTGCATAATTCACTGCACTTCCACTTGGAACACCTATTTTAAACGGCTCTCTCGCTTGCTACTTATCCTATTTCCATACTTCTGTGCGCTCCTCCCGTATGGTGGGTGGATAACCCGTCGGCTGGTCTCGGCTGTGATATACGGGGCTCAGGGAAGTCGGAGGAGAGAGCACATCATCTTGGGAGGGTGGGGCTTATACTTATATATGCTTTCAGCAGTTACTATCCCGCGCACTTGGCTACCCAGCGTTTTTACCGTAGGCCACGATTAACTCGTACACCAGGAGTGCGCTCCTTCCCGGCTCCTCTCGTACTACGGAAAGGGAAGGCTCTCTGATTCCTGTGCAATTTAGACGGTGAGCTATCATAAATACGCTCTTTCATGACGCAGAGTTGGATCTGAGTGGATGGACCGAACTGTCTCACGACCGTTTGAACCAGCTCACGTACCGCTTAATGGCGCGGATACAGCCAACCCTTGGAACCACCTACATTACAACTCCAGGTGGCAAGCGCCGCAGCTCAGAGTGTGTCCTAAAACACTTTCCGTCCGTGGATGTGGTGTTAGCTCTTGGGGAAAGCATCAGCCTCGTTTATCCCTTAGAGTCTAAACTTTATTCGTTGAGCGACGGCCTTTTCCCATCTGTTTCGTTCACCTTGGGTCGGATCCTAAGGCCGGACTTTCGTCTCTGTAGATTGGGTGAGTCTTGATCCGTCAGCTCCTTTGCCATTTTGCACCATCGAGGACAAGTCCGTGTTGGCCCGGGAACCTTTCGCACACCTCCGCTCTTTTAACCTTTTGGGAGGCTACGCCCCATAGAAAATCTTTGTCTACATGAACTGTCCCTTGGGCCGCCGGGCTCTGACAAAGGTTTAGAATCCGATCTTCTAGAGTGTGTTCTCACTGTATGGATCGTGGGCCCCAATATATGTGATCGAGTAGACTCGGCCTTCCGAGGATTCGCCCTTCTTCATTGCCTCAATAGCTGCGCAGGAAAGGCCCAACCAAGCCCCAGTGATATAAAGCTTCATGGGTCCTTTCTGTCAGGGTGCAGTAGTCCATCATCTCACAGACATGCTATTTCCCGAGCCTCTCACCGAGACAGTGCCTAGACTCGTAGTCGCCACAGAGGAACTTACGCCTACAAGCGGAATTTCGCTCCTTAGAACCGTATTAAGTTACGGCCGCGTTACCTGGGGCTTCGGGTCCCGGCTTCCCTGTCATACAGTTCACAACTTCCTTAACCTTCGGCACTGGGGCAGGCGTCAGCGCCCCATACTGGTCTTCACGACTTTTGCGGAGAACCTGTGTTTTTGGTAAAACATGTTCCCACGGCGGCCTGGGACCTCATGTCGAGCCCCATACCCCATTATATCTTTGAAAAGTGGGCACCTCTCCGTGAAATTACGGGTCTATTTTGGCCGATTCCTTAGAGAGAGTTGTCTCGCGCCCCTGGTATTCTCTACCAACCCACCTGTGTCGGTTTTCGGTACAGGTACCCCTTTTTTTGAAGGCATTCGAGCTTTTCATGGGCAGTATGGCATCGGTTACTACCTCAGCACCGTAGCGGGCCTGTGTAATGAGCCTCGTGGAGAGCAATCGCATCCACGGGGTATACCTTAGCGCGCAGCGCTGGTTACTCGACCTCGGCTCAGGCATTCCTACATTTCTCTACCCCTTCTTACCCTGAAAAGCAGGGTCACCTTGGTGTCCTTCAAACCTATAACCATCTTTAGCAACCTAGCTCCTCCGTCCCTCCATACCAAACGGGGTAGTCTAGTACAGAATATTGAACCTGTTGTCTGATCAACTATCGCCTTTTTCGGCCTGATCTTAGGACCCTGACTCACCCCTCGTGGACGAACCGTTGTAGGGAAACCTGGGTTTTCGGGGCATGGATTCTTCACCAATGTTTTGTGTTACCTCAAGCCGACATTCTCGCTTCCGCTTCGTCGACCCTGCCCTTCCTCTTACCTTCTTGTGTTTGGATTTTCGCTTCCCTCTAGCGGTTGCGGAACGCTCCCCTAATCCGTATTTTGACCTCCACAGCTTCGGCAGATCGCTAGCCCGTTCATACTTCAGCGGCAAGGCGCTCGTATCAGTGAGCTTGTACTCAACTTTCTTTAAAGGGTGGCTGCTTCTAGCCAACCTCCTGGATGTCTTCGCAACCCCCACTCCTTTATCACTGAGCGGTCATTAGGGGCCTTAGCTGGTGGATAGTGTTCCCGTGTTTCCTCTCGGACGTGAAAGCTATCCCCATCTCTCACTGGCCGACCTTGACCCCTGTTATTTTTGGGTCCATACTAGTATAAGCAGTTTGCCTCGATTTGGTACGCACCGCGCCAGGGTGGGAGGTGCCCTGCACCGAAACATGGGGGGGTGGCTTTACCCCTGAATGTCTAGTACAAAAACTGCATCTACGCCTAACGCATTTTGGGGAGAACAGCTTAGCTCTGGGTGTTCGAGGGACATTTATACCCACACCACCAATCATTCGGCTGATTCTTCAAATCAGTCGTTCGGACCTCGCTTAGTTTCATCCAAGCTTCACCTGGTCAATGGATAGATCACCCCAGGTTTGGGTCCACAGAACATGCAATCGCCCCATTAAGGACTCGTCTTTTGCACTGCTCGGTGGGTTCCGTTCCCTTAAACAAGCCACTGCCTATGAAGTCGCCGGCTCATTCTTTCAAACATGGCACGGCGGTCGGTGTCTTGCTGGCACTTCCCTCCCACGCTTGGGAGCTCAGCAACGGTTCACGTTCTATTTCACTACCCACTGTGGGGTTTTTTCACCTTTCCCTCACGGTACTACTTCGTATCGGTTGCACCCAGGAGTATTTAGCCTTGCACGGTGGTCCTTCTGATTAGATCAACTTTTAATCCGTGGATCCAATGTGCCCCCCATTTGCTACTCGGGGTCAGAGCGAACTAGTGATGTGCTTTCGGCTACCGGACTTTAAGCCATCTAGGGTGCGGCACTCACCGCTTCGCCTAGCACGCACACGCTTGATTTCTCTCCCACAACCCCGTTTTTCACGGTTGGTGCTCCCGTTTCGCCTCGCCGCTACTACGGAATCGCTTTTGCTTTCTTTTCCTCCTGGGCTACTAGATGTTTCAGTTCGCCAGGTTTGTCTCTTGCCTGCTCATGGATTCAGAAGGCAGTTTAAAAGAGTTGACCTATGGGAATCTCTCGCGATCTTGCTTATTTTCAACTCCCCAAGCCATTTCGTCGTTGCTACACCCTTCCTCGTCTCTGGGTGCCTAGGTTCCACCGCAAGCCTTTCTCTTTTGAACCTCGCCCTTCGTTAAGGCTCATCATCTAAGGGGCTACTAATGGAAAGGATCTTATCAACGTCCTGCGATGGAAACCATAAGATCGAATGTCCGAATTGGCAAAATTCGGTGCTATCGCTTGATCATAGTATCCTAAGTTCACGGGCTGAGGAAAGCGGCGCTCGAACCGCTGACATCCGCATAGAGGTACACACCCACCGCCTCTCAGTCTGCACTTCAAAGCCCAGCAGGGTTAACTCAACATAGATGACGCAAGTCTAAAGCGTAGCAGACAACCCGTGAACATCCCCCCCGGAACACGAGCTTACAACTTCTCCATCGTACTGTGCTCATCCAAAGAGCAACTCTTCTCAAAATTCAAAACAAAAGGTGACTGAGTTGGAATCCCATTCTAAGGATTCTTGGGTTCCGGGGGAATCCAGTTCCAGGAGAACCAGAATGGGGAGCTATCTCCCTTTTTCCGCCCGACTCTTTGATTCTTAAACTTAAAGAATGCTGGTTTTTTAAGAACGAGTGATTGCCCTGTCTCCGGACCTTCCTGCCCATGAGCCTGGGAGGGTAATGGCTAATTGTGTTTCCACTTATGAATGGAACAGGGGTCTGTACTGGTCGGATCCGGCACCCTGGACGTTCGAGGCGTCGTTGGGTGATCGTCGTAGGTTTTCTCTTACGGGTGTGAGAGCGAGAGGATGCGGAGGTCGGTCCTTTATGGATTCTTCCTACTCCAGTGTGCTACATTTCGCTCAAAGGTTGAAGGGGAGAAGTGCATCAAGTGATTCGCCAGGGCCAACTTGATCCCTTCCCAAGGGATCCAAATGAGGAAGCCTAGGAGAGCCGCCGACTCAAAACTATCGTCCATGTACGGATCCTACTAGATCTGACCAATGCCCAGACCTACCTCCTCTAACCTTTTTGGACAGCCCATCTTTTTGTCCAGTAGAGTCTTTCAGTGGCATGTTTTCATCTCTTCCCCATTACTTGAAAGAAAAAGGTGAGCCAACCGGTTCAGGTATATCAAGCTTACTGTCGATACCCGCCTGGACAATTAGATGAGAATCCAACCCGTAATCACAATGAACCCAATGCAAGAGCTCGTGTAGCTCTACCAACTGAGCTATACCCCCCCCGAGCAATGTGGAGTATGCATGAAGAGTCAATTGCTTCTTCTATTCTTCCTTCCCTGGCGCGCTGGGCATCCTGGACTTGAACCAGGAACTTCGCCCATGAAGTAAATCATCGCCCTACGATCCAAACCAATGGAGAGAATCAATAGACTCCTCTTTCGGGCAGCGTTTCATCCTTACCGACCGCAGCATACAACTCCTCATTGTACTGCGCCTTCCAAGTGTGATTCTTCTTCCCCTGTCTCCCTCTTACAGGCAAGTCCTTGGGAATACTAACGAGGGACAGAAAAGGAAGGCGTTAGAAGACCACTCCTAGACCAACCCTAACAACTCTAAGATCCTTTTTCAAACATGCTCTGTCCCATTTAAGGAAAAAGAATTTCACACGTTGCTTCCTGAAAGGAAGGGAGGATTCGGAAAGCTCCGTATTGATGGGTTTCCTCCAGACCGCCGGGGAAAAGCATGAAAAAAACAGGCTCGAAGGTACGATCCTTCCCTCACCCGTCAGCACAATGAAAGGGGGATCTCGTAGTTCTTGGTACTGTGAATATGCTTGTTAGTAGCGAGATGTCAGATATATCTAAACCTTGTTTTCATATGTATAAATTTTGGCTGAATTGGGACAAGTTTTGAGCTATAAAGCTTACTTGAAAAACCGGAGACTTGTCTCTTGTGTCAATCAATCCTGTGGGGTTGTCGAGAGTGGCCGGAACATGTCCCGTTTGTTGTAGCGAATTGATATACGCGTGCCTCCCCCTGAGTTTCTTTACAGAGGCAAGCATAGACATATGATTGCCCTTTTAAATTTTGGAATTATTCGGGTCGTTAGGTCCTTTTTATCACGTACTAGCAAAAACATTGCCCTACTGCGTTGCGAGGCAGGGAAAAATCATTCTCATACACCCATCCGACAACATTCAGCAAACAATATTCTTAAAAAAAAATATCGTTATTGACGACAATTTTAAAACAATATGAAATCAACTTAAATAGCAAAGCCTTGGTTTACATAAAAACTCGTAATCAACAGTTTAATGTGCATTATCGTATAGGGGTTGGTAGTGAATTCTGGCAAACAGAGAGAGATAGACTTATTTGTACCTGTTTTTAAACTTTAGACATGGTAGTTGCCTAGGGCAATCTTCATACACCCCTATAGTGCCAATACATTAGATTATGTGAGTCTCAACTGTCATATCTACTAAATTTGAATAGGGTAGAAAAGTAATTATAGTATAATAGACATTTCTAAATTGCCCCAATAGAGAGATATAATTAAGAGTTTACATTTGTTATAATTGTGGAATTATCTGGGTTCGTTTGGCCTTTTTTATTAAATTAATTGATGTTTATTGGACATTTGATGTGCATAATTTCAAATTTGAACTGCAAGCACAGAAAAAAAACCGAAGCACAAAATGGTGAAAAACACACAGTGCTTGCCGTGTTTAGTCGCACAATCCTAAAGACTATTTATGGATCTAATATCGCCATGAATATCCCTTCACTTCTTTCTCAGTTCCTATCGTTCGTATTTCCCTTTTTTGTGTGGAGACCTGATTTGTCCGTTCCGTGCCCTGTACGGGGTCAGCTTGAGGGTTTCGGGACTGCCGTTAGGTGTCCGGGACTGTCTCCGTTCCTGATTTCCTGTTCTCGAAACATTGGAAATGTTTTTTAAATTCCTGTAAATCCCAAAACTCCCTGGAATCATGAAACTTGGGGCATGGTGTATGTCATGGGCACTAACATGTTGTGATAAAAAAACTTGGCCGATTGGAACAAGTTTGTGGTATAAGCTTCTGCAAATCCGAGCTGCTCTCAAGAAGGCTCGTGGTTCTCTAAGGGACGTTACCTTTGGTGCGAAGGTCGATATACGCTGCCCCCCTGATTTCTTTACAGAGGCAACATAGAACTATAATGAGTTGTCGTGGTTAAATTTTGGGATTGTCCGGTTCGTTTGGCCTTTTTATAACATTAATTGATTTTCTGGTTATTTAATATGCATACATTCAATGTTTGAAACTACAAGACCATGCTCCAGTGCAGCCAAAGTTGATTCAAAAATAACATGTGTGTCCTCGGGTGAATTTCTAGGTCCCATCAGAAAATGGGAATAAATTCAAACATCGGGCACGTGGCTCGACACGAGACCATTGAGAAAACTAGGTTTTAAATCTTGTAAATGCCAAACACGATGAAATCAGAAACTTGGCATGTGTCAATTTCAGGTTACTAACATGCTGTGGTAAAAATATGGCCGAATTGGAAACAAATTTTGGTATAAGCTTCTTGCAAACCTACAGCTTCTCTCAGCAATGCTCGGGTCTGAGAGGGGACACGTGTCAACCTTGTGACGAAATGATTATACCCTGCCCCCCTTTGATTATTCTTACAGAGGCAACATAAACTATATGAGTGTCGGTTAAATTTTGGAATTATTCTGATTGTGGCCTTTTTATCATTAATTGAGTTTCTGGTCATTTAATGTGGATAATTCAAATTTGAAACTACAAGTACATGCTCCAGTGCACCAAAGTGTGTTGAAAAATCACAGTGTGTGTCCCTCGGGTAAATTTCTAGGTCCCATGCAAGAAATGGGCCAATGAAATTGCAAACATCTGGGGCGTCCGTGGCTCGACCGGATAACATGAGAAACTTGGTTTCGTTTTAATTCCTGTAATCCAAAAACACGCATGAAAATCATGAACTTGGCTGTGTCATGACATTGGCACCAACACTGTTGTGGTACATTTTGCTGGGGTCCATTTGCCGAAGGCGTCACACATAACAATCAACAAGTCTTGTTGGAACAAGGTGCGTGTAATGTACAATCGAAACACAAGTATTATTGAAACCGTGGGGTTTTAACTTACCATTACGTGCCGCCACACGTCCCTTTTTTGTTATTAGCTAGGATGGCGCCTTGCCTTGCAGGGTAGCTATTTGAGTATGGGAAGTGCGATCAGACTCCCTGCTCAATGCGTCTCGGGGGGAGAGCCCTTTGATTCCACTCTGCCCGCCCACTCTCTCGCCAAGGTCTCCATTATTGTGCCCGCGCCCCTGTTTAAAATGGTCGTGGCTATGTCTCACTGCCTGAGATTTAAGAGAGAAAAAGGCAAATATGAAAAGGGGAAAAAAAATTTGCACGGATCTTGATGTAAGATCCGACGGACCTATATAAGCATCTACTACGAATTATAGCAAGACTTGATGAATAATAAGGACGACGACGTGGAATAATAATTGTCTATCATATAGGAAGATAATTAAAGAGGCCACATGTGGCTATGCCCTGAAAATACACAAGGGCCAAAAGAAGAAGGAGATGATACAACGAATCTGGCCGCTGGATCTCTATTCTTGCTGTGCTGTAGGTCAAGCAGAGAGCAATATTCTGCGGCGAGCGGCAATGATCTCTTTCTCAGTTCATGTCCTTTAAACACGCTGCTTGGCAGCATCCAAGGATCTCTTCACCAGCCTTCGCGCTCGATGCGGAGCAGGCATTCCTATCCTAAGTTTCTTGAGATGACGCTGTCTCTTCACAAGGCAGTGGTCTCTTCTGATCCGCATCCCCTTCTGGCCCCGGAGCTTCGCATTGGCCCTTCCATAGTGGCCGGATGACGCCTGGTTTAGCCTGTTGCAAATGAGGCTTCATGCGTCCTGCAACCTCGCCCATTCGGGAGATCTGATCCATCTGGCTATGGACGGACTCGCATCTGCACTCGTAAGAGTCGTGCCTTGCCCGCGAGACATTTTCTCTAGGACCGCCGCAAGTGCGGTCGGGACACTCTCTGCTGGATTCACGGATGGCGTAACATCTCTTCTGCGCTTCCGTGGGCTGCCGGGACCAGTCTGCTTGCAAACGACGGCGCGGCGGGAACCTCCGTGCTGGCTTCGGCGTTGCCGGCCGGACCTATGTGCTGCAGCTTCCGCTGCCAGGACATGTCGGTGCTTTCGCGGTGAGGGCGGGACATACCTTGTGCTTTCCGCTTCCAGCTCGCCTCCTCCTTGGTGGTAATCTCTCGAACCCAGAACTCACGCTGGCATGGACAGGACGCAAGGTAAGGATGACTGAAGACTTGTTTTATTTGTGATGAGGAGTGAGGGAGGAATGTGCAGTGCATCTTGCATAGTGTAATTTATAATCGAGTATAATACGTCCTAAGTGGGAAACCCGTTTAGGTTGGACGGTGTGAAACGTTTGCAATTAATATAGCATGTTACTAATTTTGGAAGGTGACGAGACGCAAAGCTCAAAAATTTATTGACGTTCTAGTTCGAAGTGCGACATTTGCTAATTCCCGGGAAAATGGCGTAACGTGGCACGTTTCTCGGCCCGGTGTTAGCAGTTTTGTAATATGCCATTGGCTCTACTTTCTTTTTCTACTGTTGTGTACGTGCAATAACTGCACCCGTCGGATATATATCTTTACGGTTATTGTGGGAGTTCGACAGTGAGTAGCCTCTGGCGAGGCTATAGACGAGTCTTTTTTCACACGCATTACAATCACACCTATCATCTCTCTCCCTCTTTCCCAATGAACAAACCTATCTCTCGGCACTTCTTGCACGCACCATCTCTAGCTCCCTAGGTCATCCCCCCACATAACATTGTACTCGAGTTTAGTAACGTTATACAGGAAGAGAAGAGGTGCACGCAACGCACCTCTGTCCTCTCTCACACACGCATCTGTACTACGAATTGTAGTGTTGTCAACCATGCCGATTGGCTCGTATCATAGGTTTCCCGTTGCTCTTTAGCCTTGAGATTGAGAATTGTTAAAACGCGGAGGCTTAAAGTGACCGGGGTGCGAGGTTTTGGTTACGTGCAGGCCGCACACGACCACAACACGACACGAGCTTCGTATGCCTGGTGCGCAGTCGGGTGAGGTTGTCAAGGATTAGACAACAACCAGGCCCTCCTTGGTATCATGCGCCTCGACTTATGCTAGAGAATAGCATCAGAGAGAAGTACTACAGTAGTAGTACTACTTTGATGTGGTCGCGTTCAACTCGCACAAGTATGCAACACTTCCTGAACAAACAAGCATATAAGCTGTCTAATTCTACCCAAAGGTCTTATATCCAACAGACAAAATATCCGCGACTGTTGGAAATTACTTTAACTGCTGATTCTAATGTCAGAAGTAATTGTTGCCGTGGCTCCGAAAGTGCACTTGCAGCTGTGGAGCACCTGGCCGACTGGATTCCTGTGCAGGGGCATGGGATGCACGGTGCTGATGTGCTGGGAGAGGCGGCGGCGGGCCTTCGTAGCCGCAACGGGCAAGGGCATTTGCAGGTGCACGAGCGGAAACACGCTCTAAGTGATGCGGCGACTGTGTGGTAATGAGTAGAGCCCACAACCTTCGTTTGGGGTCGCGAGGCAACTCACCCACCCACCGAGGAGATGACGGCGGTTCCACCGCCGTGTTTCGCACATCGAAAGCCACCGCCGCGGCTCGCACTCTGGCACTGCCACTGGTTCCCGCAGTCGCTTGTCCATGGCAGTCAGCGCTCAGGCCAGGTGCCTTCCCTTGCATTGTAACAATCAATCGAACACACATCAATCAAGAAACCGCACTTGTTTGATCAGCCAAATAGGACGAGTGTATTCGAACCTCATACATGGAGGCTTCAGGGGCGATGCACAAGGGGCCGTCGGAGCAAAGGTAGATAGGTCATAGAGGGACCATAGAGAGCTTCCATCGTCGGGTCTTGTTCCGTCCTGCATGAGTCTCGCCCTTCTCGTGCACAACCACTCTCGCTTTAGGGCCGGGCAATTACAAGTTTTTACCGTCACATATTCAACTACTTCAAGGTTGCATAAATCAACCACTGCAAAGTATGCAAAAGGAAAGTCACGGCATGCATGCATGCGTTGTAATAAGGCATCGGTTAAACGCAAAATTATTGAAAATATCGAGTTTGCACGCTTTGATGTTGTCGCGTCAACATTTATCATACAACAAGGAGTAGTTTGAGTTACAATAGCCCCTCATCCCTCGCCCATGAACGTGGTGGCCCGTTAGGACTAGGAGAAGTCTTTCGCTAACAAACGCTTCTCCCTCTCGCAACGCATGGACATGCAGCGTTCATTCTGGTGTCAATGGCCGAAGAAGGCATATCCTGTATTACTCCACTACATCGTACCATCATTGTTTGACTTCCCGAAGAGGCAAAGAGCCAAGCACAACGGACGCTCAGTGTGGCAGTTTCATGTGTGGGAGGTATAGATGGACATAGTCTAAGGATAGGTGTTACGTGCCTCTAAGCTAAAAATCTTTGGGGTCGGCTTCCATGATATGAGGGCCATCATCCAAGCATTTTTTGATTAAAATAATCTTCTGGCCCTACCTGTAATCTGGTGATTGTAGTTTGCCCGCTCATCTGGTAAAGACAGAATATATATTTTAATTTGTGGTGGGGTACATGTTAGAGGTTCAGCAAAATATTGTACACGCTGTGGGTCTTTTAGCCAAGTTTAGAACAAGATGTGGGCCAGTGCTATGATGATGTGTCGCGTCAAACTTGTACAACGAGGAGAAAGCTTGATTTACTACTAACACACGGCCTCTTCTCGCCCATGCCTCGGTGTGGCTCGCAGACGAGGACAGGCTTTTGCTTACTACAACAAGCTTCTCCCTCTTGGCCAACGCGTGTGGACGGACATGCCAGCAGTTGATTCGATACTGTAGAAGTAGTAACATCAGTTGTTCGTCCTCTCGGAAAGGCGAAGCAGCTAGCGCAAACCGAACATGGCAGTTGCGAACGCCGCGTGGCAGTCTTTGTGAGGGGTGTAGGCATGGTGCGGAGCCTTGGAGCATGGCATATAGCCAGGCTCTTGCTGAGACAAACTTGCCATGTAAGCAGGCTATAAGCCCCACTATTGTACTTGCTAGTAAAGTATAGCCCTTGTAAACGCGGAAAGGAGGGACTACGTCCTCGTTCCTAAAATACTCTCCCTCTGTTTTTATTTAGTCCTTGTATTAGCTTTTGTTAAAGTCAAGCTTTTATAAACTTGACCAAGTTTATAAAAATATATATGTAACATAAGCAATACAAGTCAATTACAAATTAATTTATTATTGAAATTATTGTCACATCATATATAGTGTTATGATAAATGTGTTATATTATTTTTATAAAACTTGTCAATTATAATGAAATTTGACCTCAGTCAACTCTAATATGAGAGTAATAAAAACTGGGGAGTATTTCCTTTCTAGAAGATTTCAACAAAAGGTGACTAACACCTAATGAGTAAATATTGGAGCAAATGAGTGAATATACAACCTAAAATAAATACGTCATTCTCTTGTTTTCCTCTCCACCTTGTCGGGTTCGTGCGTGTCAATATTGAGTATACTACTACTACTGACTAGTCTCTCGTTCGACTGCATTTTACGTTGATACGGCTTTGAATGCCAACAATGCAGTAGGGTAGCGGTTCCTGAAACGTTGAACCGGTATGATGCCTCCGCATTCAATTAGCATGCAGAGGTTGGAGAACAGAATTGGAGCCAGCACAATGGTGAATGCAATGCCAGTTTGGACCCTCATATAAGGCGCCCAACCATCCAATCCATCTAGTCTCTGCGCAACACTTGCCACATCCAATCCAAGACCAAGACCAGTGACCAATAAGCCCAAGCACCATCGGTCGTGAACAACAATGGACCCGAAGGCTGTCGGCTGTGCCGGATCGTCCAAGACGCCGAACGCGGTACCCGCACCGCGTCAGCCGTTTATCTAGATGGTGCTGGCGACCGCCGGCGTCATAGCCCTCGGCGACGCGTCTTCGCCTCTCGCATGTGCCAGATGTATGTCGACTCCATCTGACAAGTCACGCCGTCAAGAACGCGCGGACGACCTGCCGTACTGCTCCAGCCGCGTGCCCACGGCTCCCGTTGCCTGACCACTCCTCGCGCCTCCAGTGACGAACTGCTTTGAAGCACTGGTGGCCTCAGCTGCCGGATGGGTTCTCGCTTTCTCTAGAATCTCTAGAAAAAAGAATAGCTCTATCCTTTATTTAATATTTAATAAGAAAATAATAAGAGACTATTAAATAAAAATGAGAATACTACTAATTAGAACCTAATTAAGATAGTAGGACTAATCTATGCAGTATAATGAGAAGTAATACTATAAAATAAAAATAAAGAACTCTATTTCAGAACTATGAGACAGAATATTCTGTTTTCTTATTTACTCTTTACTTTATTTTTTCTATTTAAAGTGGATCAATTTACATAATGTATCTATAAACAAAGTAATAAATATACTTAAAACAAAGTAGGAATTCGCAAAATGGATAAAATCATTGCAGTTATTATAGGGAAGTCTAGAGATATCGCTGGTGTTACTACGAAGAAACTGTTATGATACTGAACCTCATGCCCTATCGAGCATCTTATCGCATCTTAAAGTTGGTTTATTCGGCAGCCGCAAATGCTACTCATTATAGGGATTTCGACAAAGCGAATTTATTCATTACTAAAGCCGAAGTCAGTAGGAGTACTATTATGAATAAATTCAGACCTCGAGCTCGAGGACGTAGTTTCCCCATAAAAAAAGCGTGTGTCATATAACAATTGTACTAAATATAGTAAAGAAATCTAAATAACCTTTAGATCCATCTAAGATTTCGATTGCCAGTAAAAAAAAATATAGAATAGAAAAATATGGGACAAAAAATAAATCCACTCGGTTTCAGACTTGGTACAACCCAAAAACACCATTCCTTTTGGTTCGCACAACCAAAAAATTATTCTGAAGGTCTACAGGAAGATAAAAAAATAAGGGATTGTATCAAGAACTATATACAAAAGAATAGGAAAAAGGGCTCGAATAGAAAAATAGAATCAGACTCAAGTTCCGAAGTAATTACACATAATAAAAAAATGGACTCAGGTTCAAGTTCCGAAGTAATTACACATATAGAAATTCAAAAAGAAATCGATACGATCCACGTCATAATCCATATTGGATTCCCAAATTTATTAAAGAAAAAAGGAGCAATCGAAGAATTAGAGAAAGATCTACAAAAGGAAATTAACTCTGTAAACCAGAGATTTAATATTTCTATCGAAAAAGTTAAAGAACCTTATAGACAGCCTAACATTCTTGCAGAATATATAGCTTTCCAATTAAAAAATAGAGTTTCATTCCGAAAGGCAATGAAAAAAGCCATTGAATTAACTAAAAAAGCAGATATAAGGGGAGTAAAAGTAAAAATTGCGGGTCGTCTCGGAGGAAAAGAAATTGCACGTGCCGAATCCATTAAAAAGGGTAGACTTCCCCTCCAAACAATTCGCGCTAAAATTGATTATTGCTGCTATCCAATTCAAACTATCTATGGAGTATTAGGTGTAAAAATTTGGATATTCGTAGATGAAGAATAACTAATCTTGTCTTCGGATTCTGTCCATTGATAGAATAAAAAATGACAAGAGACTTTTTTCCTGAAATCCCTGCAAAAGAAGAAATTCTACCTCTTTCTATAAGATTTAATGAAAATTGATAAATCATTTAATATAATTGCTATGCTTAGTGTGTGACTCGTTATTTTTTCTTTTTTTTAAGAAAAAAACTTAGTAATTATAGAAAATTAACTAATAACCAACCTATTGCTTCGTATTGTTGAGATCCTAACTAAGAAACAGTCAATATATGAATAAATACCTCTATCATAAATGAGTAGATGTGTCATATAGTTGTAGCAACTGCAATTTTTTCTCTAAAAAAGAAATGGGATTCTAGGTTGTGAAGCAAAACTAAAGGGATGTGGATAAAGGGAGGGATGATAGAAAGAAGGAAGAGGAAATAAATAAGATATAGGATTCCACTATGTATGGTCTATGAATTACATCATAAAAGGCAATGTGATAAAGCATCAATATAATAAAAATAATAGAGAATTAAAAATCGTAACTTGAAACAAGAACTACAAATTTCAAGCAATAATAAAGAGCCGCCCGGGTTAATAAAACTGAGAAAATTAACTCGTAAAGAAATTTTTTGGAAGCTCCGTTGCGGGATTCAGACCTAACCATTCAAGGAGAAGCAGTGGGAACGACAGAACCTATGATTCCATAGGATTTTATTGAAAAAAAATCCTAACACTTCATTGGGTGGGATGGCGGAACAAACCAAAAAAATTGTCTTATTTGGTAAGTTTATAAATTAACAAATAAGACAGGAAAGAGTAAATATTCGCTCGTGAAATTCTTATTGAATTAGAATACTTTACCGCGATTCAATAAGAGTAAAAATAAGGATATTGTTTTAAGAAGGATTACATTATCTATAAATATAGAATTTAGATAAATATACACACACATCTCACACATCTGGATATATTCTAGCTCTTCTTTTTTGACTATATATTATATTTTTCTATTTTAACAAATTCAATATAAAAAAAACCGAACTTTTTCTATTATCTATTAATGTGTATCTATCCGTACCGTAATATTTTTGAATATTATGAATTAGAGAAATTTACATGCTTTCTCATTCCATTCGCGAGGAGCTGGATGAGAAGAAACTCTCATGTCCAGTTTTGCAGTAGAGATGGAACTAAGAAAGAGAACCATCGACTATAACCCCAAAAGAACCAGATTTCGCAAACAACATAGAGGAAGAATGAAAGGAAAATCCTGCCGAGGCAATCGTATTTGTTTTGGTAGATATGCTCTTCAAGCACTTGAACCCGCTTGGATCACGGTGAGACAGATAGAAGCAGGACGAAGAGCAATAACACGATATGCACGTCGTGGTGGAAAAATATGGGTACGTATATTTCCCGACAAACCGGTTACACTAAGACCCACGGAAACACGTATGGGCTCGGGAAAGGGGTCCCCCCGAATATTGGGTAGCCGTTGTTAAACCAGGTCGTATACTTTATGAAATGGGGGGAGTATCTGAAACTGTAGCTAGAGAAGCTATCTCCATAGCTGCCAGTAAAATGCCCATACGAAGTCAATTTATTCGATTAGAGATATAGAACCCTAAAAGGGGTATGGAAGATAAAAAAAATGCCCGGTTTTTCTTTCTAGAAAGACAATATTTCTTTCATCCTTTTGCATTGAAATAACAAATTGAAATCAAAATAATATGATTCAACCTCAGACCCTTTTAAATGTAGCAGATAATAGTGGAGCTCGAAAATTGATGTGTATTCGAGTCATAGGAGCTGCTGGTAATCAGCGATATGCTCGTATTGGTGATGTTATTGTTGCTGTAATCAAAGACGCATTGCCCCAAATGCCTCTAGACAGATCCGAAGTAATTCAAGCTGTAATTGTACGTACATGTAAAGAGTTCAAATGCGAAGACGGTATAATAATCCGCTATGATGACAATGTTGCGGTTATAATTTATCAAAAAGGCAATCCAAAAGGAACTCGAGTTTTTGGCGCGATTGCCGAGGAATTGAGAGAATTGAATTTTACCAAAATAGTTTCATTAGCTCCTGAAGTATTATAAATACTAGTAGGCGAAATTTAGATCAAAGAATTAATTTAGTAGATTGTGTTTTACGTATATGTTTTAAAATCCAAAATGAAAAGAAAAAAAAACATGTTGATTATAGAAAAATTAGGAGGAACCTAGAATTAGAGCCTTATGGGCAAGGACACTATTGCTGATTTACTAACCTCTATAAGAAACGCGGACATGAATAAAAAAGGAATAGTTCGAGTAGTATCTACAAATATTACCGAAAACATTGTTAAAATACTTCTACGAGAGGGTTTTATTGAAAGTGTTCGGAAACATCAGGAAAGTAACAGATATTTCTTGGTTTCAACTTTGCGACATCAAAAGAGAAAGACTAGAAAAGAGATAGACTATAAATGACATCTCTTATGTCAATAAGACCAAAGGGATGGATATTAAATGATAGGAAGTGCTAGGAAGTGAAATAGAATGAAATAGAGCCACTTTGGGCTTCCCTATGAAATGAGGCATGGAACGGAGCCACTACGAAGAAATTATGGGAGTTACGAAAGAAGCTTCGGACTCATATTGTTCATGGGTTGAGAGTGGGAGTTGAACTCTAGGAGGTCGAATCCCCCCTTGTTTCTCAGTAGCTCAGTGGTTGAGCGGTCGGCTGTTAACTGACTGGTCATAGGTTCGAATCCTACTTGGGGAGATTTTATTCATTCTTTAATGAAAGAATTTTAATGTAAGAATAACGAATTGAATTAAAGGGCTTGCTTTGACCCTTAGGAGTAGGTAACCCGTTCGCTATCCTTGTTTCTATTTCTATTGCATTCTATCTCATCGTATCACATTCTGTTCTACGATTCCACTTTGACAAAAGGAAAGAGCATACCTAAGTTCAATAGCTTTACGTCCGCTATCCCAATCATGATTTTCCTACCCTCAGGGGGAAAGTA